>CM046837.1:4829769-4892740 GCA_025618425.1 Heliocidaris tuberculata
GTCATTGTGGAGTATTTTGGTCGAAAGCTTAGTCTTTTCTTCTGCATGATGCTGGGTGGTTTGGCTTGTCTGTCAACAGCGTTCATACGTAAGATGATATGTTTTACAAAGCAGTGGTATGCGCAGGGGGTACCCCCCTTCCCCATCGAACGGAGAAAAGAGGACAAAGTAAGGGGGAAGAAAAATAAATGGAAGGGAAGAAAGGGAGGAATGAAAGGAAACATCTTTTTAAAAATATCATCCTCTAATTAATAGCCTTCTTAATTCTGCCTAGTAAGAACGGTGCCCCCCCCCCCCCTTGATGCCAGTGTCCTTCAGTAGCTGGGCCCACGCTACGCAATTGCATTTATTGTAACTATAATCCCTAATTATTAACCTTTCCGTTATCAGGTTATGTCCGCTAATCATTACACTTTTATTACACTATATTCCATAACTTTACATCAACAAATAGTTATTACACTTCAGTTCAAGTCACCTAATGGACCTTTCTGAATACGTCTGTTTTTAATCAGCTCTTGTGATTTTATATCTGGTAATGACATTTCATACTTTGCACTTTGTCTTTGAAATATTTTAGTAAGATTGACGTTAATACACAGTTTTGCAGGTTTGTGATTCTTGTAATAAAATATCATATTTCCTAAGCTCTGACATTCCACTGAATATAATTGGAAATGTCAATCACTAAACATTTCTGTATGTCGCTTGATTTCTTAGCTCCTGGCGTAGCCTTAACGACCGTTGCCATGATAGGGAAGTTCGGGATCTCCGGCTCATTCTCCATTATCTACCTCTACACGGTGGAGCTTTACCCAACAAATATCAGGTAGATTACCACCAAATTAGATTCGAAGCCATTTCTTTCACGTATATTAGTTTGTTTTTTTTTTGTTTTGTTTTGTTTTGTTTTGTTTTGTTTTGTTTTGTTTTGTTTTGTTTTTTTAATGATGATAATAAGGAGGCGCGATTGCTCAGTAAGCAGTGGTCTCGTAACCGGGAGGTCCCTGGTCCGAAACCAAGTCAATACGCTAGTGTCCTTTGTTAAGGCATTTATCCTCATTACCAAGTCCCTCGGATAGGACCTCAAGCTGTAGGTCCCCTGGTTTCCTACTTGCAAGCATACACATGCTTTCTTATCAGTCAGGTAAAAATAAACCATGAAATTAAAAAAATTACCATAACCATTTATTTAATTTCCGTTAAAAAAAATGTGTCAGAAATAATGAGGACGCTGCTCCGCCGCGACTACACGGTTCCGTTTGTTTCTCTCTTCATTTTCGTTGAATATTTTTTACTTTCTTGTGTATTCTTCAGTTTTTCGTTTTACGTCGTTTTCTGTGTGAACTAGTAAAAAAGAAAAAGAAATATGTGACCTGTGCTGTTATATCCAAGCAATTTTTACTCTGGATTTTGATTTTGTTCTTGTAATCTTAGACTGCGCTTTTGTTCTATTTGTATGTCGCTGCTTGTTGTCATGTACATTAGTATGTAATATATTATATTCATTTATCGTCCGTTGGGAGCCAGAGGGGTGCTAACTCTGTGTTAAGATATGAGGTAACGCCCTTCTGGCTCTCAACATATGTTATCTCCTAATTTATGCTCTTAAGTTATCTGTAAATGTTGGTTCATGATATGCTGATGTACTGCTATATGCTTTATACAAATGTGAGACCGTAAAACAATTTCAGTTGTTCAGTTGTGCATGACAATAAACAAATTCAATTCAATTCAATTCAGTTCAGTTCAATTCAATATGTTTCTAAAGGGAAAGCCCCCACTGCAGTTTTGTCGCTCTGTACCGGGGGGGGGGGGGGGAGGGGTGACACCCATTTGGGTGGATCGTTTAGGATTTTAGGGGTAATGAATAAGTCATTAATGAACACGAATGAACTGTTGAGTTTTGTATTTATTATGTATGAATTTTACTGTATTACATGTATTATATTATCATGTAATGTATGATTTAATTGTCTCATCACGGTGACCCTATCATAAGCATCATGCTCTTCGGAGATAACACCTCCTTACTCTATATACGTAAATGTAAACACTTATTTTATATTTATGTTATACAAGAAGGAAATCTGACACTAAATCTAAATCTGAATTTGAATTAGAGTAACGGCACTGACCATGAATTTTATTTTGAGATTGCGACACTGAACGGGGACGCCAGATCTGGGGTGTAAAAGTTTAAGAATTATTCTTGCTCTACACTCTACACTCAGGTTACAATACACATTAATCACGACTCATTTTGCATGTTCTCTGTCCATATTAGGGGTGTTGCCATTGGAAACTGTTCGATGTTCTCCAGAATAGCGGGTATAGTAGCTCCTCTCATCCTCATCCTCAGCAAGTACTGGGATCCTCTTCCTCTCATTATCTATGGGTCCTTATCTGTCATAGCGGCCCTGGTCGCCCTCGCATTGCCTGAAACGCAAGGCAAGAAACTCCCGGAGACACTGGAAGAAGGAGAACGGTTTGGCTTGTAAGTACTTCAACTCTAAAACAATACTCGTAGGCTTGCACACTTAAATCAAAGGTTGGAATTTAATTTCCTGTACGACGTTTGAAAGCATCATGATTTTCCAGTATCTTAAAGATAAGGAGAAAGCGTAAGACGCCACTTTTTTTACCCCCCCCCCCCCCCCCCCCCCCCCCAAAAAAAAAACCCCACGAAATTCTATAGTAGTAGTAATAGTTAGCAGCAGTAGTAGTAGTACTTCAAAAAGTACATAAATTTCAATTTAAAAACGGAAAGAAAAAAAAAGTACATCAATTTTTCTATCTTCACAACTGTCTCTTTCTCTCTCTCTCTCTCTCTCTCTCTCTCTCTCTCTCTCCCCCCCCCCCCCTCTCTCTCTCTTTCCTCTTCCCCTTTCAGGAAAGGTGAAAATGATGATGAGAGCATCAAAGAAAGAACATCACAAGATGAGGTGTACGAAGCAAAAGATGAAAGTGATGTATCTAAGGGCTATAGAAATGGAGACAAGGACGACATCTCCGACGGAACTACTCATGACAACCCAGTATTTCACATGGAGGAAGAGAAATAATAGATTAAGGCTTTCTTTAATTAAAAAGATATTTTATTAAAGAGAGATATAGAGAGAAAGGGTGACACAGGGGAGGAGAAATGACAATGAGTGTATGTGTATGTGTGTGTGTGTGAGAGAGAGAGAGAGAGAGAGGGAGGGGGCGTGATATACACAGGAAGAGAGATCGAAAGGAGAGGGAGAGAGAAAGGGGAAGTGAAAGAATTCATAGAGAATCAGTGGGAAATGTTTTAGAAATATTTTAGTATTCATATATCATATCTTATTTACCTTTATACTTTTTTCTTTATGAAAAATATATGTTGTGCAGATAGGTTAATATGCCAGAATAAATACTGATTTATTTTTGTTTTACTACATGTTCACATATCTGTATAATTTTATTACCCTTTTCGTAGTTACATTCTTTTAGATATGATACAACGTTTTTGTACTTTAAGTATTAGATAAAACGATATAACTTACAGCATTTAGATAAACATTAGCATTGTTACATATTGTTTACTTCATGTATCATCACTTCATTCATATAAAACGAAATGAAAATAATGAGACATAAATTTATGTGACATAAATATGTTGATATGTATATTCATATAATTAGCTTTATAACCTTGTTTCTACCTTGATTTACCTTATCCATGCTATATTTTGTTTTATATCCCTCATTTAATGGATAATGCCGATGCCGATGAAGAAAAATGTGCTATACCGTGACGTCATTCATGGTATAGTGCACTATACCATGAATGTCGTCACAGATATACGATCGATCAGTGGTTTTTCACCGATAACGTGTGAAAAGTGCTATCGGTATTGGCCTCATAGACCACTGTGTAAACCGCAGTACATCTTTATCATTGTTTTTTTTTTTTCAAGATTCGTTGGAGGGATATAAAACAAATATATCATGCACTGTTTCGAGCCACTAGTGAATTTATGGATTCCTCGATGACGGAAATGGCACTATTTTCTTCGGGGCTACACCCCTCAGAAAATAGTGCTTTTTCTGCCACCTCGGAATCCATAATTTCAACTAGAGCCTCTCAGTGCGTGGTATATTTTGTTAAATATATCGTGTGATTATACATTATCATCTACTTATTTTGGTTAAGCAATGGTTTTGATTCACCCAAGCTTCAAAGAAAGAGGCTTAGAAAAGATGAAGGGTGAAGGGATTTTGGGAAGGAAACAGAAAAAATACATGTAGGACTAGGAGGAAATAGAAGAAATCCTGAATTATGTGTGATTGGGTGGGATGCGAAATGGGGTGCGGACACAGCCCACGAGCCAGGTAAAAAGAAGGAATTCTTTCACATGCTGCGTCTAGGAATGAATGCCTGTTCTGATTTCTGTTTTTGTTATTTGTTTAGAATTTGGATTTGCGTATGTTTTCATGACAGTTTATGTTTCAGTTTGCGCACCCTTTTTGTAATGTATTCACTGGCGTATTCATTACGTAATAAGCTGGATGCAGGGAGTACAACGTTTAATGTAAGAGAGGTTTGGTGCATTGTAACACGGGCAAATATTCCTGCTCTCTCTTTATTTGGATCTTCTTTCTTAATATTTAAGGTAGATGTGGTTTCGATGTCTATTATTATATTTACAATAATCCTGCATGGATAGGACTTCAGCGGAAAAAGCAAAGGTCAATATGGTGTCTTTAAATGTCCGAGGGATAAGGGAGAACACAAAAAGGGAAAGAATTTTTGAATGGTGTAAACAAAAAAAGGGTGATATTTTTATGTTACAAGAAACATACAGCACGGCGGAGATTACAACCACATGGAATTCTGAATGGAGTGGTGAGGTGTTTTATAGCCATGGCACAAATCATAGCAGGGGGGTTATGGTAATGACAAAACCACATCTTAACTTGAACATTTTAAAGGTGGAAAAGGACAATGATGGCAGATATATTATATTTGATTGTGAATTAGATGGAGTTAGAATGCTAATAGGAAATGTTTATTTTCCAACAAGAAATAAGGCAAATGAGCAGATAGATTTCTTGAGAAAAATAAATAATATTATTGATAAAATGTTCTCCCTCAATCATGTTATTATTCTAGGTGGTGATTTTAATATGATATTAGATGATAAATTAGACCATGTGGGGTCAACTATACAGGTAAAATCCAGATTCAATACAGAATTTTTAGAGTTCATGGACAAATTTCAATTATTTAATGTTTGGAGAAAAAGAAATCCGGGAAAACAACAGTTTACTTTCAGACAGAAAACACCGCTTATTCAAAGTCGGTTAGACTACTGGATAATCTCAAAAGAAGTCGAAACATTTGTTGTAAAATGTGAGATTTTACCGTCTATAGCTCCAGATCATTCTGGAATCTGGCTTACCTGTATTAATAGTAAAAAAGACGTGAAGCGGGGTCCCTCGTACTGGAAATTCAATAACAGTCTATGTTATGATAAAGAATATGTTACTGGTATGAAAAATGAAATTCTTTGTTGGAAAAAACAATACGGGAATCTTTTTTCTAATAATTCAGTGCTCTGGGGCTTTATAAAATTAAAAATTAGAGAATACACCCGGAAGTATGCTAAAAAAAAAGGCACAAGAAAGAAACAAGCAAAAGTTGATATTAGAGACTGAAGTGCAAAATTTAGAACAACAAATTGCAGTGAATCATTCTAATGTTCTACTGGAAAATTTGGAGGCAAAAAGAGAGCTTCTTAAAACATTATATGATTATGGTCTAGATGGTCTCAAAGTAAGGTCACGAGCCGCCTGGATTGAAAACGGAGAAAAGAATTCTGCATTTTTCGAACAATTAGTGTTATCCAATAAACGTAAATCTGAGATTCATAGATTAATGGATGAAGATAATCAGCTACACAGCGACAAAGGTGATATTCTTATAATTATCAAATTATTCTACAGCTCTTTATATTCATGTAAGGGAGTTTGCTGTGATGTTGAAGATATACTGGAAAAATTTCCTTTCCTCCAAGGTATTGTTAAACTATCAGAAGACAGCAAAGATAGCTGCGAAGGTAAATTAAGTAAAAATGAATGTTTCGAAGCTCTAAAGAGCATGCAACTGAACAAAGCTCCAGGTAATGACGGTTTAACTGCAGAATTCTACTCCACTTTTTGGTATGTCATTGATGACCTAGTTGTTGATTGTTTAAATGAAGGTTTTGATAAAGGTGAATTATCTGCATCACAGAAACAAGGGGTCATTACTTTAATTGAAAAAGCAGGTAAAGACCCTCTATACATTAAAAACTACAGACCTATTACATTGTTAAATACCGATTATAAGATTCTCACCAAAGTCCTAGCCAAAAGAATTAAAGAGGTTCTCCCCGAAATTATACAGGTTGATCAGGTTGGATACATTAATAATCGAAATATAGGTGAAGCAGTTCGTCTAATCGATGATATTTTATTTCAGGCTTTGAATAACAGTGTAAACGGCTATTTATTAGCAGTGGATTTTGAAAAGGCATTTGACTCTGTATCACACGAGTTCATACAAAAGGTATTAGAAATTTTTGGATTTGGGGCATCTTTTAGACAGTGGATCAAAGCATTGTACAGTGGAGCATGTAGTTGTGTCATGAATGGTGGTTTCACAACAGGCTATTTTGATATACAGAGGGGAGTGAGACAGGGAGATCCCCTCTCGCCATACCTTTTTATACTAACTATTGAATTACTTGCAAATGTTATAAGAAATGATATAGGTGTTAAAGGTTTTTCATTTACTCAGAATGAAGTTAAACAAGTGCTATACGCTGATGATGTAACAATTTTCGTACAAGATGCACAGTCCTTAGAAAGATTAGAAGTACTTTTTGAAGTTTTTGGTAAATTAAGTGGTCTCATTTTGAACAGGGACAAGACAAATTTAATGAGATTAGGAACCAATACAAACCAGGACTCTGCCCCAAAAGGGTGGAATATGGTGGAAGTTGTGAAGATACTAGGAATATATTTTTCCATGGATGTTAAGGTTAAAGAAGAAATGAACTACAAAGAAATACTAAGCAAAATAAAAAAGTTATTGAGTTGGTGGAAGCAAAGAGATTTGACCATATTAGGTAAAATTCATCTTCTGAAAACGTATGCACTTTCAAAATTGATGTATGTCTCATCTTTAATCGTGGTACCGAAGTGGGTTTATGTGGAAATAGAAAGAATTACATTTGACTTTATTTGGGAAGGACAAGATAAAATAAAAATAAACACAATGTATCAAAACTATGAAAATGGAGGTTTACGGGTAACAAATTTTGAACTTTTTATTAAAGCACAACGGGTAATGTGGATGAAGAGATTAATATATTGTGAGAATCAAATGAAATGGAAGATGCTTTTCAATAGTTTATGCAAATCAATTGGTGGTGTTTTCATTTTTCAATGTAGTTATGATATCTCCAAGATCAATGTGAAGGTACCAGCATTCTATGTTGAAATGTTGAAAGTGTGGTAAGAAATGGAAGAATGCAGGACAAAATGGAATGATTGTGTTTCAAACATAATAATATTCAATAACAAACATGTATGTATTGATAACAAAATGGTGTTTGATGTAAAATTGTATTCTCATAATATATTTAAACTTATTCATTTGATTGATGAAAACGGCCGCTTAAGGCCAGTATCATATTTTCAAAAGTGCGGTATGGATTCTAACGATATTTTGAAAATATATGGTATATATGAAGCTCTGTCAACTGGGTGGAAACGAGCATTTAGGCTTAATCCATTACAAAGTAAAAATTCCCAAGACGACCATATTTCTCTGGAAATATTTGGAAGAAAAGAAACCTTAGATAAAATCTGTTCAAAGCAGTTATATAGATATTTCATTAACTGTTTAAAAAAGATAGATGATATGCATAAAATAAATAGTAATTTCTCAGGTTTAACAGAAAAGCAAATTCAGCACATCTTTTTGAGACCTCGCTTTTCAACCGTGAATTGTAAACTTCGAGAGTTTCAATTTAAACAGTTGCATGGAGTTATCTACACAAACAAAAAACTCCATATAATAGGTTTTTTTTCCTTCTAACAAATGCTCGTTTTGTGATCAAGAAGTTGAAACTTTTGATCACTTATTTAAAGGCTGCTTGAAAGTCCAAGCACTGTGGAAAGTTATCGGACACAAATTAAGGTTGAAAGAATTGGAGAATCTCTCTTTGGAAGACACTTTATTAGGGATTGATGGAAGTTCAAATCGGATAAAATGTTTAAATACAGTAATCTTAATTGTCAAAAAGGAAATTTATTCTGCAAGGCAGAAATCTGATCTGCCATCTGTTGAAACCATGAGCAAAATTTTTAAAAAATATAGGGAAGAAGAATATAAGATTGCACAAGAGAGGAATACATTGGCAATACATCTCCAGAAATGGGAACAGGTAGTATTAGAGTAATTCCAGATTGGGTGCGCATAGTTCAATATTACGTTGTTGTGTGCTGTTGTTTTTTTGTTTTGTTTTGTTTTGTTTTGTTTTTTTAAAGCATGTACATGTATTATACAATTATTAATCTTATTATGTTATTGCGTAATATTCATTAAGTGCAAGTATATATGTTATACTGTTGAAAATCATTTGTAATATTTTATTTCATTATGTAATGTTTTATGATACATGTACGATTTGTTTGTGACTATATCAAAATAAAAAAAGTTGTTTCAAAACAAAAAAATCTCTATGATTTCTATATTCTAAAACAGAATATTGATGTGTATCAGTGATGTTAAATGAATAAAATACGAAAATACAAACAATACGAATTAAAGATGCCCAGTGGGTTTATTCAAATTAATTAGAACATTCTACTGAGACAGGGTTATAAGGTCGAAAAAATATGGCAACTATAATATTGTGGCGGAAAATGGTTGTTTTAAGGGGGGTTGTGTGTGAGAGATGGTGGGGTGTAGGTGTTGATTTGTGACATGAGGGGGCAGAGTCATGTTGGGGTAGATCACAGGGGCGAACCTGGGTACCGCTTCTTGTCCCATTCCCCCACTCTCATGTCTCCATTCTCACACATTCCCTCTCCTTCTCTTGGTAGCGAGCGGTCCATTCGCAACAGTGGGCCGGAGATGTGTGAATCAGAATCACATACGACTTTGTATTACTCCACAATGAAGATACTGAGAGCCTGATTTATAGTGCAACTATATGGAAGCCCTGTAAAGCTTACTTTTTATTATGGTGTATTGACTACTACATTCATCTTTCTATATCGGGGACTATACCCGTACCAATACATAATTAAGACACATGGCAAACGTTATTCAGCATTTATATTGTCAACAATAATTATATTGAGCTTCTTATTATGTGAGATTCCCTAATCAGAAAGTTACTACACACACTTAGAGAACTGGGGTAAGCGCAGGCATCTAATCAAGGAGTTATCACAGAACTAACTCCTTGATCTAATGTTTTGGACTATGTGACCCTTGACCCAAAACAGTATATAACGGTAAATTATCTTTACCTAATTATGGCCTAATTTGGATAATCCCTTGATTATGTTCTCTGGGGCTGTCTAGCAAATATTGAGGGGAAGGGATTGTGGCAGGCATGATGCAACAAAGGGGAACTGTTACGAGCTCTACTCTGTAAACAATGTATACCCTGCCTTAATTTATGAGGCTGCCCGTTATCTCCCAACCCTGAATATGGGCTTGTCCCATGTACATTTTAGTTAGGGTTTTCTGTCCTTAATTAACCTTATAGTAACCAGGGTGCTACGGCAAACACCAGTGAAAGAGGGGATAGCAGGGGAGACCATGGGGAACTATTATAGCGAGCTGTATACTCTGCACTAATTACCCCGCCGGAGCCTCGGCCCTGGTACACCATCCTCAGACAATAAGTGTAAGCTAAGTCCCTGTTATGTTTTGGTTGTGTTTCCCTATTAGCCCTAGATTATGGGGAGCAGTTCAGCAAACACCGAGGTAAGAGGGGATGACAGGCACGTGAGACAAAGGGCACTGTTTATGCGAGCTTCACTCTGCATTCAGATACCCAGCAGTAGTTTCTCTCCCTGTACATCACGCTCAGACCCACGATGTAGCCTCCCTGTGTTAAGACCCATTATCCTAATTCAGCCCCCAAAAAGACCTTAGAGTTTATTTGAATCCAGAGTTAGCCCTATTGGTTATTGGGGTCTGGGGACAATAAATGGGGAAAGATGGGGGTTGGGAGGATGACCGGCGACTTGGTTTGGTAGTGCATCTCTGGTGTTGGGCCGCTGCTTCCAACAATTAATTAAGCACCTCCGTTCCATGCCCCCGGGTCCGCCGCCCCCACCTCAGCCCCCGAAAGGGGTCGAGTGGGTGTTACCTAGTGCGATGCCTGGCTTTCTGACTGTTTTTGACTTGGCTCGGTTCTCTTCAGGGAGCTCTCGCTCTGTCTGCTTCTTTTACCCAAAAATCCTACCCTTTTTATACTATCCGAGCAAGCCCTTCTGATACTACGAAGCATGAAAATCTCAGAGTTGAAAAAGAATTATTTCTGCTTGTTAAGCATTGTACACAGATTAATATTATCTTCCCTATAGAGAGCTGTACTAGGCGGGTTCAACTAATATATTTTCCGTAAACAACGGGGCTGGAAATAGCCCTACCAGTGTAATTAAGCTTTACCATCGTCAACAGTCTCCTTTGTCTTTAAGCTTCTTGGAGTATAATTACCTGTTTAAGCCAGACTCTCTCTTATACTACAATATCTAATGAAATAGTGCTGGGAATAGGGCTGTGTGGTATTAAAGGGGTTACTGACAGTATGCACAGGCTTCCGTTGTTAGAGATTTAGTAGTGAAGTATAAAGAGGGTTTTTTTAAGTCTCTTTCTCTTTTGGGCTCCTGTCAACCATGGACATGGATATGTAGACTAGAAGTCTGGGGCTCAAGGGGTTAGATCAAAGAGAGTTTTAGCTGCCGCTTTGTTCTCGAAAGAGGGCTTCCTGCTTAGAGTGGCATTCCGTCACAATATCGTAATGTTAATCATGATAAAGAATCGTAATGTTTTACCTCTTTAGAGTAAGGTCATCACGTTTATGTAACACTTATTTAACTGTTTAGAGTAGTATCTTATCAGATCGGCCATTAATTTTTGACAGGTCATTAATAGTTATAAACGCAGGAGTCATTTTTTCGCCAAATATGAATAGACAATATGTGGACTACATAGTCCACATATAATGCATATAGTTGTATAATCGGAAGATTATATTGATTATATTTTATTGATATTTTACAGATAATAATAATAATAATATTCCGCTTTTATATAGCGCCTAATACATCGGCGATGTCTCTAAGCGCTTTACAGATTAATATTAATGTATTGAGATTAATTATTCCATATAAAAATTAGGCTAATTATACCATATCAATTCTTCAGTTTACATTGTACCTTCCCATTATTTATCCCCCCCCCCCCCTACGCCCATTGTATATTGTATGTAGGTATTCATAAAAATTGCTGGTTATGTCTTTCCAGTCCCATTGTTCTTTCTCATAGTCTAGAACAAACTTAATTCCCAATTTATTATTTTAATCCATCCTTGTGTCACAGCTAGCCCAGACTTTAATCCTCCAAATCCCATTAATATCTTAAACCCACTATTACGCCAAGTAAGCCGTAAGAAAAGAGGGTATGTGAGCTTGATTTTATCATAGGTCTATGATTATGGTTCCTGTAACGAGGGCTGAATGGGGATGTTTATTTATCCTTTAGATTAAATAAGCCTTATCACTGGAAGCTCAGAAAACCTATGTGTTATTTGGTAGACTCTTTAATTGGCAGTGAGTTGTAACTCCTGACCAATGAGAGGTATAGTTTTGATTAAAGGCCGCACCTAGAATATAAATGACCAATGAAGTGATAGTAAAATGAATGTTTAATTAAGTATAAAAGAAGATCCCATGTATGTTTTCTTCATTTGGTTCCGGGGAGGGGGGGGGGGGCACTCGACCCCAAAAGTGGTAGGTATGTGCCGCTGGCAAGACAAAAAAGGGGCTGCGGAACGGGCATATCATGAAAAGGGTGGTCTTCGGAACTACTAACATTTTGGGGGAAAGGGGGGTCTTTGGATCTGGATTACAATATAAATATGATGCTACGGAACTAAATACGATGTTATGTGTGTCATGCATGGCAAATCTATAAGCGGGGTTAATTCGCATGCATGCGCTCAGCATGAATGAAAACTGAATTCCCTGGGGTGGATTGGAACCGGATTGAAAGCAATGGGGAAAGCCCGGAGGAATTAAGCACCTGGAATGAAACTCGTTTTCAACTTTTCACCAAAAATGATCATCTTCGAAACGGAAAGGGGCGGGCCAGAACGGCCGGAACGACGGAATGAAAAAAAAAGCGGTTCTTTGGAACGGCTTTTTTTTCCTCTTCTTTTTCTCAACAAGAAAAGAATGGTATGCTTTGGAACGGAAATTTGAGTGTAAATATGGGGGTCTTCTGGGCGGCACATACCCAGTGCCCCTCCTCCTGACTTCGTCCCCTTCTCCATCTTTCCTCACTAACTACTATTTTGAAGTGCGACTCTACTATAGTTTGGAACTTTGATGTTTGAACATGGTTGCAGTGTTTCCGAAGTTATAACTAAGTCATCGTCTTCCTAATAAACCAAGTCATCTTTCTCTAAAAGTCATCGGCACTTGGGTACCTTTGATCCATTTTGTAAAGTTTGTTCCAGTGTTCCCGACTCTTGATCTAGTTGATAAACAGTGTTCCTGTCGTTCCTATATTATGTTCTCATTTACGCTCTTGTCTATTGATGTTACTTCAAATCGTCATCGACAAAATTTTCCTGAATTTCCGGTACCCAACGTCATCGTCCTTCCCGCTCCCATATCGTTGTCCCCGTCGACAGTGACTGCTGCAACTGTTCATCAGTATCAGTCGTGATATCGTGTAGTAAGACAACCGCGTTGCATGTAAGTGGCCACAAGATTAACAATCCCCCCTGATTAACCTCTTCCTATATCCTTTCATGTCCCATTAATTAAGATTAGCCTATTTGTTACGTTATCCTAAGTGTTTTTAATTCGAAATATGGTCTTTTTGATAGAATAATTATAGAGTTTATTGACGACATTTGGTGAAACTGTTTAAGTTGTTAGTGATCTGTAAATAAATATTATACGACACTTTATTATACAGTGCGTCCCAGAAAAAACGAAACCCTAAAACAAAGGGTTATTGTGACGACACTATGTGCTCTATGACAATAATTATCTTTTTTTTTTTTTCATAAGCTAGGAGTAGTATGCTTTACTGAGCAGCAGTATTTTGAAAATGACATGTAAAAACTCAGTTGTGCCGGAATTGGGTAAAACCATGAAAACGTTCGGATCACATGCGACCATGACCCAAATGCAACATGACTTTTAAAACCATATGAGAAGACTGTTTTCATCTCTTTCTTTCAGTAATGAGGGTAAGGATAATGCCCTCATCATAAAATAAAGGATGGTCAATGTTGGGCTTAAAGAAAGGGCATGTCTTGTATTGAAATGGTCCCTGCAATCGAAATGAAAATCAATTTTTTGCATTTTTCTGAACTGAAATTTCTTTTAAGAACAAAGCGGACGGAAATGTGATGTATTTCATAAAAGTAAAGTATTGACACTTTCCTTTGTCATCAAATGGAAGTACAAGGCACACAAGGCAGAAAAAAATCAAGATATTGGCACTTTCCCACCTCATGAAGGGCACTTTTTCAATCACAGGAAGGGCACTTTTCATCTTTTAACAGATATTTATTGATATTGGAAATTTGGGGGGCGTATGCCCTTGCCGCCACTGGAAATTGGTATTGATCCGTGTTTTATGAATTTCTGATTGAATGTTTTCCACACAAGGGAATTTTACCCAAATCTGGCACAACTAAGTTTTTACGTGTCATTTTCAAAATGCAGCTGCTCGGTAAAGCATATACGGATAGATGCCATCAAGGTATCATTTAAAAGCATAATACTTCTAGTTTATGGAAAATAGATAATTATTGTCATAGAGCACACACTGTGGTCACAATTACCCTTTGTTTTAGGGTTTCGTTGTGTTTTGTTTTTTTTTTTTTTTTCTGGGACGCAGTGTTCATTGTGTCCCAGTGCTTTTGTCTATTAATTTTTCATTTGGAAAATATGTCATTTGTGGACTTGTGACTAACCCCTCACCCAAGTTGGAACCTCCGCTAGCAGACCAAAATATGGTTCCCTCTCAGTTCCCGAATTCACTGCTTCAGCAGTGAAGGATAGGAGTAGGGGTTACACAAATAATGGTGTGTAGTCTGGTAGTAGTGAAAGGGGACATTTCTAAGGCAAGAAGGCACACTTATTCATACTGCTTCTGGTTGTAATCTATTTTACTTACGTTTTCTTAATTAGGCCTAAATACGTAGCAATTGTGAAATAAACCTGCACCAATGCTATCTGGTGCGTTCACAGTTAGTATTGACGTTTCACTCTCAAGTAATACAAACGTCCTAATTATACCACCAAATCACCTTCAAGTGATATTAATGGCCTATGATATAGCAATTAATCAAGAGGAGTTTAGATTTCTTCATGAACGACCCTGTTCCAAAGTAATTTGCTTTCAAAAAATTACTGGTGAGCAGTTAATACAGTTTTATGACAATTGGATGCAGGAAAATAAGACCTTTCACAGCTTATCGTGACATAGAACATAATGCTAACATAATAAGTTGGTCCTAAAATGGGCAAATTGCATGTACATCGTGTCAAGTTCAGTTTTACTTCTTCCTAGTCTATATCAACACCATACACCATTATACATTAGCAATCTTAGGGATTGTGGATCAAGCATATACAATAATGAAAATGTATGATATATACAAAATTAAAACACCCTTAGACAAATACATACTAGTCCGGGAGCCGGGGGGGGGGGGGGGTCTACCTAGCTGGAAAGGAAACCAATTTTCATGTGCATATCACGAATTGACCGTCTGGCATGTTCTATGTGGTGGGTGTGGCCAGGGGGAGGTCACAAAGCGGTCCAAAAAAATGAGCTAGATCAGCTGGAAAGGAAACCCTAAGAAACCTATATCAAAAGATTCGTCATAGTCCCGAGGTACAGGAATGGACAATGCCAGACGTTTTAAGTGGTGGGGATGCCCGCCAGACGCCCCCAAAGGGGGTCCTAAAATTGAGCTAGATCAGCTGGAAAGGAAACCCGACGAAACCAATGGGAAATTGTCCGGCAGAGTCCAAAGATACACAAATGGCCACTGCCAGACGATTTAAGTGGTGGGGAGTGCTTGCCAGACGCCCCTAAAGTACCCCAACCCCCAATATTCAGCTATATCAGCTGAAAAGGAAACCCTAAGAAACCTATATCCAAAGATTCGCCATAGTCCCAAGAATGGGCAATGCCAGAGGTTTTAAGTGGTGGGGGTGCCCGCCAGACGCCCCCAAAGGGGGGGGGGGGTCCAAAAATTGAGCTAGATCAGCTGGAAAAGAAACCCGATGAAACCAATGGGTTATTGTTCGGCAGAGTCCAAAGATACACAAATGGCCACTGCCAGACGATTTAAGTGGCGGGGAGTGCTTGCCAGATGCCCCTAAAGTACCCCAACCCCCAATATTGAGCTAGATCAGCTGGAAAGGAAACCCTTTGAAACCTATATGACAAGATTCGCCATAGTCCAAAGAAACACAAATGACCACTGCCAGACGATTTAAGGGGTGGAGAGTGCCTGTCAGACGCCCCTTTGGTAATCCACCCACAATTATTGAGCTAGATCAGCTAGAAAGGAAACCTTATGAAACCTACTCGAAATTACTTGCCAGAGTCCAAAGATCGCAAATGACCACTTATAGACGATTTAATTTGCGGAGAGTGACCGTTAGACATTACTAATACTAATGTTGGAAATGAAATAAATACGAATTTGAATTTGAATTTGAATATACACCGCCTGTACTTTGAGCGAGATCAGGTGCAAACGAAAGTTCGTGGGGGAGGGGGGGGGGGGACAAAACAAAAAACAAAATAAATTGGCTTTGTCAAGTCTTATATAAATACGTCCAGAAATCATCATGATAATATATTGTGGGATCTACCTGCCAGACGTCCCCCCCCCCCCCATTCCCCATATAAAGAATGACACAGAAATATTGCAAATTATCAGTCTTTATTTTTGTTCCTATTTCATTTCTTTTACTTGTAAATGGGTTACTCGACGTCGGACAAACGCTGTACTAGCAAAATGTGATTGATTTAACGCACGTAAGGAACTTACTCCTATAATTAGTACTTTTTAACAATGAGAATTATGGGTTGTTGTGATTGTTAATTAGTCTGTTATATAATTTACATTGATTCTTGACTGAAATGGTAAAACCGCGTTAGGACAAGTACTGACGTTATAATTTCATATGTTCATTGCAAGTACCAGTAATTGTTTTATTACTGATTTGAGTTGTAAATTATAAGATTCATCCAAAAACTGTCAGACTTTTTTTTTTCTTTTAAAAAGCCCTAGCGCAAGCTTTAGTCAAATTTTGGCCGATTTAATGATTTCCCCACATACAGAAGATACTGAACCATTTCATTAAAACTTAGTCATCGTATGTAGAATCATATTCCGCTCATTTTGATACCAACCAAATGTATGTACCTCACTGAAAAGGCTCCAGGAAAAAGCTGTAGTCTCTACAATCATTTTTAAAATGATATATATTTAAATGGCCAAACCTATTAAAACTTATTAAAATCGTATCCTGATTACTGTTTGATATTTCAAACTGCTGTTAAGATCAAGAGGGTTTTTTTTTGAAAGATCACAATATCTTGATACATGTATTTTAACAAGAATATCTAATGCCTACTTTACGAAATGTAACCGGCTAGCTGTTCATTTCAAATTACATAGTCTACACAGAGGCTTTGTTATAAATATTTAATTCCTGATAAATCAGATTATCCAGAAACGTAAATGTGTGTACCACAGTAATGTCCAATCGTCATTGTTTACATAAAATATTTAGCCTTTTAAGTTCAAGGTTCAGATCATAGTGACCAAAGCTTTCCATCCCAGTACGTTGAGGTCATGACTTTGGATTTAAAAAAAAAATCGCCCCTTTTTTCAGAGTATTATTCATAACTTCGTTAAATACATGTGAAGTTTTGCATTATATTCATAGAAATACCTCATTTCAGCATATTTCATTCAACTTAATATGAAGTTAGAAAGATAATATTATTTAGAAAGAATGGAAACGTCGCTAGGCCCAATTAGAAACCTAGTGACATAATCGGATAAACAAATAGAGGTACAAAAACTGTAACAAAGAATAATAATTACACCTGGGGCCTAACATAAAGAGATAAATCAATCTTACGATCAATCGTAACTCTTCAGTACATGGTTTGCCATAGACTTACGATTGATATCAATCGTAAGATTGATTTATCTCTTTATGTTACAGGCCCCTGATATTTATTTGGGTGAATTAGAGTTGTCACCGATACCATAATTCACTATATAGGTATGTAGTATATCTCACTCACATTAACGCTGAATTCTTCACGTTAAGAGCAATCTCCGGTTAGAAAAAAATACATTTGATTTGATTTGATTTGATGTTCATTTTTATTTCCATGTACATCATCATTAATTTACAATCTTCATGTATATATGGTCACATAAATATTATACATAGAAAAGCGGTCGTCATAAGCACAGCTTGTGTTCGGACATCCTCATCACAAATAAAATGATCACACAATAAATATACAATCATATGCAAACAATGCATAGTTGAAAGCAGAAGGCCAACCAAATTTTTAAAAAATGAAAGGGAAAGAAAGAAAGAAAGAAAGAGAGAGAGAGAGAAAAAAAAAGGAGGGAGAGGGGATAGTTACATTCAGATAGTATCAGGTGGAACATAAGGTTTGTAAATACCAATAACCTTCTTAAAACTCCTGACAACTGATTCTTATACTGCAAGGTACAAGGATACGTCCTGTAAAATAACACCTGTAGGTAAATTTCTATGCATAAATACGAATGTTGCAGATACAGGCATTAACTAGAACTTTAATTCGTCACTGAAGACGAATTAGGTGGTCTGTCTGCCAATTGGCAAATTGCTTTGTAAGATGTGATAATATTTGTGCAAGATAATAATCCTGATAATGTTGACAATGGATGGAGACTTGTGTCAAAGAAAATCGGACGATTTCATATTGCATTATACATGGGAGATTAACCCATAGGTTTAATACACGACAGGAATTCAGATTTCGCATAGGGTTGTACACAAACTACTTTTCATTCAATTAGACATAACACGCAAAATAAAAAAGTTTATTACATTGTTTGTGATTTCATATATTATAGTAGTCGAAGCAGATGGTAAAATAAAAGGCAAAAAGAAGGAAAAAAAATGGGAAAAAAATGGACCCACCGGGGTTCGAACCTGGGTCAGCGGGATGGGAGGCAAGTGCTTTACCAATAGACCAAAAATTTTCCAATAGAGATAAGACGTAAGCGAAAAACGGAATTCTTAAATGACATTTTGTAGTTTAAAAATGTGCATGATCCCGACATCTGATAAAAAATTGGAAGGCACATTTGTGAAAGCTTATAGTCTCAGCTATAACATACTAAGATTTAGATGAAAATCGAGCCGAAAAAAAACAGAGATACAGCTCAAAGAAGACAGGAATGCATAATCAAGGTTTGAGAAAAAGTCATGTCCCGTAGAGAATAAACGCAAAATGTGAAAAATTGACATGCCTCCTTTAATCGCAAAAATAGATCATGACCCCTTTGTCAAAATGACAAATGGTGGAACTGATTTTGTAGAGAACTGTCTCAGCTACAACATATCAAAATTTGAAAGAATATTGACAACCTATTACTAAAATATTGTCAAATGAATACAAAAATTATTTCGTAATTTTTTCGAAAACATTTTGTTGAGTTCATATGCAAATATGATGACGTTCCGACCGCTTGACTCACCAATTTTTTTCATGAATTCCAATCTACAACTTATAGGCTTTCAGAATATGTATAAAAATTGGGGGGGGGGGGGGTCCCAGCCTTTCTGACGAGCTATGGCGGATTCAAGAGAGGCATGTTTTTACCACTTTTTACATTATATTGCCCATTGACGCGCGCACGAATTTGAAAGTTTGGCGCGCGCGTGTGGCATTATGGAATGTCGAGAATGACTGTAAATAGTTGGAAATCGTCAATAATAGTGTCAGAAAGACAAAACATGTGGGAAAATGGCGTTTTTACCTTCTGTACGCGCTGCACGCGAGCATAACGCGCGCGGACGGTCATGCATGAAAAATTTTGAAATGCTTAAAATGTCCTGAAACGTACTCTACTTTAAGAAGTGATTTTGAGCATTTTTTAATTTTGACGCGCGCGTACGTGCGCGTCATGATGCACACGCGCATTTTGTTGACATGTCATGTTGACCCTTGACCTGAAGTTCATGTTTGTCAAATATGATTCATTTTCGATAACTCGTTATGAAGATATGATCGATAATGTGATTCCACAAAATGGCGCCTGGATGACGTCACGATAACGTGATGACTTAAAAATGATTTCTGGAACTTGATCTCATTGGGCTGATGACTGACGAAAATTTGAAGAAAATCGAATTAGCCGATTTTGAGAAATCGCCTGCACAAAAAGGTGGTGTAAATCATAATAAAGAAAATTCTGACGAAATTAAGAGGTGGTCTTGCAAGTGACAGACCACCTAATAATATGTAGACTATCTTGTAATAAGTAGAAAACAAGTTTAGTCTACGTATGTTATGTCATTTTGAAGTAAGTATTGAAGATTTTCATATTTACAAAAAAACTAATGATTAATAATATTATATATCGCTATAAAGGGTGTTAACCATCCCCACGAGCAATATACATGATGTATGAAAGAAGATAATCTTTATAGCGTTTTTGTTTGTTTGTTTGTTGTTGTTGTTGTTGTTGTTATTTTTTTAATACACTTGTTGGGCTTGAATATAAACTAAAAGTGGTGTAAATAATAATAAAGAAAATTCTGACGAAATTAAGAGGTGGTCTGTCAAGTGACAGACCACCTAATAATATGTAGACTATCTTGTAATAAGTAGAAAACAAGTTTAGTCTACGTATGTTATGTCATTTTGAGGTAAGTATTGAACATTTTCATATTTACAAACAAACTAATGATTAATAATATTGTATATCGCTATAAAGGGTGTTAACCACCCCCACGAGCAATATACATGATATATGAAAGAAGATAATCTTTATAGCGTTTTTGTTGTTGTTGTTGTTATTTTTTTAATAAACTTGTTGGGCTTGAATATAAACTATGTCAATAGGTAGTGAATTCTAAATATCGGGTCCAGTGTGTCTTATAGATCTATGAGCCAGCCTGAGGGCTGTTTTGGGGTAACTGTTTAAATGCATATTAGTAGAATTTTGGGTCGTGTATTTATGTATGGACGAGTAATTGCATAAAGGCTGCCATGGCAACTGAAATTAATATGAACATATTTCCCCTGTTCCAAACCATGCAGAATATCTTTCTGAATATTATCTCCAAGTTTCATTGCGTCATGATAAGGAATTAAAAAGTAACAGAATAGGAAAAGGTTCAAGTGCTCAATGTGCTAACAAAATAATATTCAAAAATCTCAAATGTCCATAAAACCAAGGTTTTTAATGGTACTTTGCAGGGCCCTCTGGTGATAAGCAACGAACATGACGAAGATGTCCATTATCAAAATGATGTTTACATACACCAGAGAAATATACAATATAAATTTACGGTCTGAATATTATTTGAAACCCATATCAAACCTTAAGTATAAAAATACGAATCAATTTTCACACCAAAATATCAAAATTTTATCAAAAACGTGTCGGTTTGCATTGAACGGTTGGTTATGACAACATTCAGTGTGGAGCATAATTGGTCCGTATTAAAATGTGCGGAATATGATTCTTAATACGATGCCAAATTTCAATTAAATATAATATTCATACTTAAAGTTAAATGTGAACATGTCAAAAAAAGGTACACTCTTTTATTGTTAACATTTTAAATGTCTTATGGTACATTAGTAAAGAAGATTAAAAAGGTCGATTTCGCTCAGTCAGCGGGTACCCTTCTTAGGTACCCTACTGAAACTGAAGCCATTGATATTTTAAGCAATTTAAAGCTAAAACAACTCTGTGTATCATGGTATAACTAATGTTTTACTAAAAATATCCTTCATGAAATAGTTTCTCTTTTAACACATATTGTTAATCTATCACTGAAGATTACAAAGTACCTATTCAAGAAAGGTGACCAACAAGAAAAAGGTAATTACCGCACTTTATCATTCCTAACAAACTTCCAGTAAAAAAAATCTAGAGAAATTGTTTATTCTGGACTCAATGAATATGTTTTTAAATAATAATCATGTCCTCTCCGGGTCTCAGTTTCGTTTCCGCAAAAAGCATTCAACTATATACACGCACGCGCTTCTACATTGCCAGAGCTATAGACAGTGTCACACACTGTAGGTATTTTCTTAGACTTCTCCAAGGCCTTCAATGCTATAAATCATGATATATCTACGGTATACAGGGGAAGGCCTTGGAGTGGTTCAGGAACTAGCTTAGAGATAGAAAACAATATATAATAATTTCTGGCAGTATCTATGTAAGTCTGGACAAGGCCCATTTGTTTGTTTGTTTTTGTTTTTTCTTTGTTCCCACGAACTTTCGTCTCCACCTGATCTCGCTCAAAATATTATATTAGTAACGTCTAACTGTCAATCTCCACCACTTAAATCGTCAGGTAGTGGTCATTTGCGTATCTTTGGAATCTGGCGAGTAATTTCCCGCAGGTTTCATAATGTTTCCTTTCTAGCTGATCTAGCTCAATAATGGTGGGTGGATTACCACAGGGGCGTCTGGCAGGCACTCTCCATCACTTAAATCGTCTGGCAGTGGTCATTTGTGTATCTTTGGACTATGGCGAACAATTTCCTATTGGTTTCAACGGGTTTCTTTTCCAGCTGATCTAGCTCAATTTTTGGACCCCCTTAAAACGTCTGGCATTGTCCATCCATGTACCTCGGGATTATGGCGAATTTTTTGATATAGGTTTCTTAGGGTTTCCTTTCCAGCTTATCTAGCTCAATATTGGGGGTTGGGGTACTTTAGGGGCGTCTGGCAAGCACTCCCCACCACTTAAATCGTCTGGCAGTGGCCATTTGTGTATCTTTGGACTCTGCCGAACAATTTCCCAATGGTTTCATCGGGTTTCTTTTCCAGCTGATCTAGCTCATTTTATTGACCACTTTGTGACCTCCCCCTTGCCACACCCACCACATAGAACATGCAAGACGGTCAATTCGTTATATCGGACGATGCCATCTTTACATAACATGAAAATTGGTTTCCTTTCCAACTAGGTTGACCCCCCCCCCCCCCCCTGGCTCCCGGACTATACATACCATATACCTTTACATCCAGTTATCTATTCGTTTTTAGTAGACTCAGTCAATGAATTCTCCATTTTTTCCCACAAGGAACCTATTTTATGTATTTTATGGTGTCGAAAGATGTGTAGGATATAAACAGCAGCAGCAACATATATTGAGGTATTGTTTAAACACTTGGCTAGAGATACTAAGATCGTACGTTTCTCTCCACCCAGGTATAGAATGCGAACGTTATCTTTGAACATGTGCGCGTCTGTGCTAGGTGTCTAGCTGCAATGCTCCCAGATAGGGTGGAAGATGTGCACAGTACGTGCGGAATGGCAAGTGAATCCAGTGATGAGAGTTTTTTTTAAAAAGGTGCTTTTAAACATTGGTATAAAGGGAGCTGTGATTTGGTCTAGCGGTAAAGTCCACAGTCAGTTCTCTGCCTTCGCCTACAAACTGATTCCGATTGGACCCAGGTTCGAAACTGAGTCACGTCTTTCGGATGGTGACGTTATCGGTCGGTCCCCAGACGTAAATCATGTAAATAATCTGATTAATACATGTCTTAAAAATCCAGTTACACAGACAGCTATACAATGTATCTGTTATCATCATAACTACTTAAGGTGCAGCTTGGTCGATATTATGTTCTTATACCTAATGAGTTCATTTCTTGCTCGCTGGTTCATGAACGCATAGATGATGGGGTCAAATACTGTGATACAGAAAGCCAACCACATGGCGAACACCCCAACCGATTCCTTCAAGTCGGGCAGCAAGGTTCGAACTATCACATATGGTGTCCAACACAGTGTCAACACCAGTACGAGAAGCGCTCCTGCAATTAAATCATGACTTTTATTGCATATTTATGAAGTGACAAACATAATATTAAACAATACAAACAGAGGCTTGGCTAGAACATTTTACGTTGTTCAACCAGCTTTTCAGAAGATGTTAGAATAATAAGAGAATAAATCTTTGGATATATGTATCAAAAAGTTGAGAACATTTTGCACCATTCATGAGCAAAATAAAGATTAAGGTCTTGAAACCGGGAAAACAATTCGAAAGAAAAGATGATAGCTTTGTCACATGTCAATATCTACCTTTTAGCTATGCCCCTCATTACAAATGATATCTTGATGAAGAGATAGTTTGAAGAAATATTGAAGCCATGTAAGAAATTTGGTGCATTATAGCGGACTACTTACAAAAGTTTTTATTTCAACTTACTCACTTTCTAATAAAAAAATTCACTCAAATATGCAACTAAAGCTACATCATCAATTTGCAAGGTACCGGTATTATCTAAAATATACTTTTCAGTGTTTGATTTTCAAGTGAATAAATGGCAATAATATGAACGTTTGGTGTTATTCAATTTTCTATCCAGATATATTGAATAATACTTTCGGACCTTAAGGTAGACAAAATCTAAATAAACATATACACCAAAGTGAAAAAAAGGGTTTAATGTTAAGAAAATCTTACCCATTACTGATACCCTTCTCTGGATAATATAGTTCTTCTTAAGTTTCAACGATCGCTTTTGCTTCCTGGCCTTCTTAGAGAGGTCTTTCAGATTGGTTGGTTTGGTTCGCTCTGGATTTTTCAAGTAACTGCTGGCCAAAGTTGTGGAGCTCTCCTTGCGATTATGAAACACCACCTCCACCTGATCATCAGATACCTTTAGTTCTTCGGGGAACCTTACGTGAGAACATGAACGCTCTTGAGAGCAAACGCCACCGTTTTCGAGAGCATCATCGTCATTATTGTCCATTTCTAAGGGGTCAACGGACGATGATTCACCATCATCTAAGGGAGTCACGTGGTCCATGTTTTTATCATCCGATAGATTGCTTGTTAAGTCCGGTTTGCTTTCACTGTACTTGCTTGTTTCAATCTGTTCACCCTCCGAACCACTGTATCCAACCTGTCTTCGTCTCCCGGACATTTGACACTTCTTCAGGCTCTGGCCTTGCCTCCAAAGGGTGTAAGCAACAACCGAGTAACTTGCTAAGAGAGTAGGAATCACGAAACAAAATAGAATGATGCAGAAAAAAATACGATAATTTAACACTTTTAATTCGATAGTGCAATGGCGGACTGGACTGGTATAGATCATGCGAGAGAGTACATCTGTAGCAGGTGGAAGAGAGATTATTGTTCCAATGAACCATGCTATAGCGACCATGGCGTACACCCTGAGGAGACCATCTGGAAGTGTCTTTGATGATGTCACAATGAAAACTCGATCCACAGCGATGACAACAACTGTCATTAAGTGTGTGAAGAAGAACATGTTGCCAAAGAAACCAGTGATCTACAAAGAAGAACAATTAGAATTAAAATCTTAAGAATTTGTTGATGGACAATTATCATAATTAGGCAAATTAGGAAAACTTGCGGTTTACTTCTTAAAGTCCTACAGCCCATAAGCCATATGATACCCAAGAGGTCCGATTAAAAACTAAACCTAATGATAACCCCTTACAGGATGGAAAATTTACACAGGCATCCACAAACGTGTGAAGACGCCACAAGTGCCGGCTATATCATGTATATAGACACGTGGTGTCAAGCAACTGTTCTTTGAATACGCATTCCTTTGTGAAGATTCAAGGGTCATGATGGTTTATCGGGATAATCTAAACTTTGTGCAGGGCCATGGAATCCATTTTCTCAAATACACGCTTCGCACTCATCCAGACGTACATGGACATGTCTGAATGTTCTAGGTTGATGCGATGGAATGGGCGTGTGCAGTTAGCATTCCATTAGAAATTGACATAATCCTTTTAAAACAATTAAATTTACATAAGCTTCAAATTTCAATAGGCTCTTCATATTATATAAAGACATCGACTAATGTCTAAATGAACGTCCCCCATAGTTTTACCTCTCGGACATTAACTTTTAATATCACAAAATCATCATATCCCTAAAATCATACCTTGCAAGCAGCCTCATGTTGCTCTAGATACTGTCCCCCGTCAAAGACAGATACTAGTGAGAAGATCATGCTGGTAAGAGCCACACCCAGATCCGCCACGGACAGGTTGAGGATCAACAGGTTATGAGGATTCTTTCTTAGACTACGAACACGAAGGATGATAGTGATTGCTGTGACGTTTCCTATTGTTGCGCAGGTCATTATTAAGATGAGGCTATAGGACAAAGAAACTATTACATGTTAAAAAGGAGGCGTATCTATTCATATTTTGGATATTAAAGCGAAGGTACAAGAGATGTAATTGGAATGAATACGTGACATAAATTTCAGTTTTTCAAGCCAGCCAAATATTTTTTACCTGATATATTCTACCTTTAGATATTTTTCAAGGCTTATTTCTCTGTTTGTTGCTTAATTTTTAATGATCAATTTATTGTGTCTCCTGATAAAGAAAAGATTCGAAAGTATAGATGCATCTTTCAAGATATTATCATGATTATGGGAGTAGTAATTAAACATTACTGTTCAAGAACAAGGAAAGACGATGTTGATAATTATTTTTCTAAGCTATAGACCTACAGTGTTTATAAAAACACAAATAAAAAATTTAATGAAGTCCTCTATTTTCAGAGGAACACACAAAGAGGATATACGTGTGGTGGAAGTCATGATCAGATACCTATGAAATGTGACATGATTCTAAGTAATGTATAGTTTTGACGAACCTGTGGTAACCTGCATGTGATAAACAAAACATAAGAATATGGAATAAGTCAACTTTACCTGGTAGCCTCTAAAGCTTTAGAAACGTCAGCCATTTCCAGTTTCCAGTCAAGCTAAGGCGCTGTATACTGTGATGTCCGAAACCAAGAAGATAAATGTCACCTCAGTCGGATACCAAAGTTAGAAATGGCTTCTCCTGCTCTAAGCGTTTTTTTTTTCTAATCAAATTTACTGTAAGTAGGCTATAATATATATTAAAGGATATAGCTAAAACAGAACAGGCACGTTATCATCTTATAGGGTAGTGACTTATCAGTTTCCAAACACTTAATGTCTACTTATAACCTCCACAATTAGGACGTACTGCATACTTAGATTTTTTTTGTGCCAAATAAAACGAACATTAATTTTCTTTCACTGACAGAAAATTCATTATTCAGTACCAGATTGACGCAAGGCTGTTTGACACGAGCACCGCACATCTTTAACAAGGGCTTGCTCTATAGCTACCAATATTTGATTTTTCTGTCGTGACAAAAGAACACCACAAGAAGCTTTCGGTTTTCTCTCGAGTATCCTCATTTAGCACTCATCTGTAAAAAGTTGTGATTATCTATCATTTGTTCATATAGTTTCGGTCGCATTCAGACACACAAGTCACATAGCAGTGTTAATAATGTTCTATATCTCTCTTCACCATGATTTTTTTCAGCCATGAATTATCATGTGAAAGATAACGAGGTTCAGCTAGTAGATTGTAACATGTCAACTTGACAAGACAATTTGACATATTGTAGCCAATGGCTATAAATACATGTTGCCGTGTGGTCATATTCAAAGGGTTATTAATTCGTATTGACATGATACCTCTTTGAAGGTGATACCTGTAACCGTATGTACACCAAGAAAAAGAACCCCATGAATATGACCAAGATTGGAAAGCCTTTCCGATAATTCCTAGGCACGTTATTGTCCCCAATCAATCATGTTTATAATCATAAGAGATATGATTTTCGGATGAATAGCAAAGATGAGAGATACACTGGTAAGAGTGGTCATGGTGGTAGTGGCAAAGAGTAATTCTTTTTGACAAATGACGATTTAGTTTCCCCTTCCTTCTTTGATAATAATAGTAATAGCTTTTATCTCAATGATTCGCTATCAGAACCAGACCTAAGTATGATTAATCATGCCAATCAATTGTTTCTTTAGCATATCCTGAATCATTAAACTGTATATATATCATGATTTACTGCTCTTTAGTTCTTACTTATTAATCCAGTGGTAGTCAATAAAGCACAAATGTGTTGAAGTTTTGATGAATTGAGAAGAAGGGACAGCAGATTACCAAGCTAAAGAAATATGTGGGATAAATAATTATGAGAGTTATAATAATAATAATAATAATAATAATAATAATAATAATAATAATGATAATAATAATAATAATAATAATAATAATAATAATAATAACAATGATAATAATAATTACATTTATAGGGCGCTTTATACCGGCGTTTCTAAGCGCACAGGTGGTCTGTCTGACTCAGTATACATGGTACATCCAATAGCTTAAAAGCAACAAAATGAAATAAAATATTACTAATACAATACAGTTAAATGAAACTAACTACTTATGTGCGCCTCCAGTATACTATGACTGATTAAAAAGGTGGGTTTTAAGAAGGGTTTTGAATGATTCAATGGATGAGGCATTTTGAATATAGGGTGGGAGTTTGTTCCAGAGGGTGGGGGCAATAGATGAAAATCGGGTTTTTGTACGTGGGCCGTGAATTAATTGCATATAGAGGAAGATGAACGGAGGGATCTGACAGACATGACAGAAGAGGAGAATCGTAGGGAGACTAGGTCTTGAAGATATTTGGAGGCAAGATTATGTGATATTTTGTATGTAAGAAGTAGAATATTAAAAGTATAACGATCATGGACCGGTAGCCAATGAAGTGAGCGAAGAATAGGGGATATATGGTCATGTTTCCTAGTTAAGGTGATCATTCTAGCTGCTGAATTTTGAATACGCTGGAGTGAGGAAGGTGTGGACGAGTCTTTCAGTTGAGACTTTGTCGAGTGGTCTCCTGAGCTTTCCAATTCTGTATATACCCCAGGACGCTGATTTGCAGACGTTTTTTATGTGCTTTTGAAGAGCAAGGTGATTCTTGTGAATGTTGTAATCATTCTGTATTATCATTCTTTTCCTTCTTCTTCTTTTTCTTATTATTATTTACAAATTCATTTTCAATAACATATGTAAACTGGTCGCTACTGAGCAGCGCCCTCGCCCTATGTATAGACAAATTTCCATTATCACTGCATTTAGAGTTAGACCTAAATTTCTTTTCCTTGGAGAGCGAAATTGACAAGAATGTCTTTATATTTTATTTTAAGTGAATAAGAATGTCTCGCTACTCATTTCAGTCAGATCATAAAAGCTTACAACGCCCGCTATTGGCGAGCGATCAGACCATAATATACCGAGAGTCCTCCCAAAAAAACGATACACTTTTAAAACGGCCCCCAAATTTAAAAAAATAGTGAATTTGGGGGAAATATTTATATATATGGATAGCTGAAGGTCTGTTCTATCATATGACACCAAAAAAAAAATCCAAAAATATTTCATGCTTGGGTGAGCACTGCCCACTTTTTGTAAAGGACGTGAAAATTAGGTTGCGCAGGAATTCACTATCCATTTTGGCTGAGATGATAAGTTCTCCAGCTTAGAAATTGCTTATGGTATGATGAGTTTATGATAGATTATGATGGATATGGGTTTGTGCGGTGTATACATGGTGTTATGTAAGCAAAAATTTATGCATCAGTGATCATAATTTGACTGTGGAAGTTTTAAAAGCATTACCCGCTGTTGATCTGTGTTAATTGATAATGAATTATTAGGGTTGGGATTTGTGCTGGGTATGGCATGGTTTATGTCACCATTATTCAGGAACAGAAATTTAATAATTTGATAATAACGTTACAAAAGGATGTTATCTTATTCACTGATTTGAATGAGAGTCTTCAAATGCCATTCTACGCGAAGGAGAGTGCAGGGACATAATTTGAATTGGAACAAAATTTTGTAAGATCTCTTTAATATTTGTGTGGAGCCAGGTGGAGATTGGATTATGTAAATCACAATAAGATCTTAATGATTGAAAACATGAAAGACTATTATGCGTATCTTTGTTGTTTGGAAGGACAATTGCTATCAATGTCACAGATTATACTTCAGGCATCGTTGGGTACAAATTGGTATTAATGAGCAAATTTTCTTTATGACAAATGAGTTTGGGAAATGAAAGAGTTTTGGGCAAGGAAAGATGGAATGAAGCAAAATGCCTACGGATGGACCTATGACAATGAAAAACACCTCCCGGAATTGTGACACGTCACACGCACACACATTCACACACCCACACACAACCACACACACAACCCCCTCCCCCCCCCCCCCCAACACGAACTACCAGGAGCACCGTTAATATTACCACAGACATTAACACCAGATAATACGGTACCGTCAAAACAACTTCCATAATCAAATTGTGATTAAAAAGACAATACATGATCACTCATGCATAAACTTTTGAATTCATAAGCCATGTCATTCACTGCACAAACCCATATCCATCATGCTTTATCATAAACTCATCGGACAATCAGCAATTTCTAAACTGGATAACTTTTCACTTCACCCAAAGTGGATAGCCAATTCCTGCGCAACCTAATTTTCATGTCCTATACAAAAGTGGGCAGTGCTCACTCAAGCATAAAATATTTTCGGACTTTTTGGTGTCATATGATAGAAGAGACTTTCAACTATCCATATAAATTTTCCCAAAATTCGCAAAAAAAAAAACCAAAAAAAATATTTGGAGGCCATTTTAAAAGTGTATCGTTTTGGGGGGACACTCGGTAGAGTTTAGTTAGTTCTACTCGTAAACTCTATGGATCAGACTAACTGAATTTTGTGTCCAAAATCTTTATTTATTTATTTTGCAGTTATACTTTATTTTCCATATTTTACTTTAATTTTCACTTTTCAGTATTTCCTTAAATTTTCTTTGATTTTCATGGATATTTCTTCAATTTTTCCCTGAATTTCCTTGAATTTTTCCACTTGCTTAATAATGTCCTTGACACTTAAAAAAAGGCCATATTAACAATTTCGTATAATAATTAAGCTTGTTGGGCCTGTATGGACTTCTATTCTTTCATTCCAAGAAAAGTCAGATACACAATAATTCTATAAATGCCTCTTTGATATGATTTTTTTTTTAACACCTTCATCATTTTTAAACATTTATTAACCCAATGAAATAGAATTTGAGTATTATGGAACATTTAAAATACATACACTGCCCTCCAAAAGTTTGGGTACACCTATGATAAGAACTGTTTTCTCACAATTACACACAGTTCATTTATTACCAGATATCAATTTGGTATCAAACTGAAGAGTAGGAGAGTTGGCTCAGTCGGTAAAGCGTCTGCCTGTCGAACCAAAGATCGTGGGTTCGAATCCATCCCGGGCGGATGACTGAAGCCTGCGTTGTGTGTTAACGTGCCCCTCCCTTGTTTCATAGACGCAGGCTATGTTACAGTGAAAAACACTCTGTCCCTCGGATAGGACGTTAACTGGAGCACCCACTGCACTACTCGAATAAGACTAGGGGGAAACCCGGTGTAGTGGTACACCTGCACATCCCAATCAGTTATATCGGGAGGAGAGACCCGAGGGTTACGGTTATTCAGTTCGCTTTTCCCCCTCCCAGGCAAAGGTGACGCCAAATACTTAATAATAATAATAATAACATGACCCTTCAAGTTGACACCAGTTTAACATATGTAAAGCGTTTCAGGGGGCAGTCATGCCTTAAAAAAGGCAACCCACCCCCCAAAAATATCATTTGCAGCGCAATTAGAAGGTTACTGGTTTTGGTCAGTTGTGCCCGCAGTTTTGCTCTTTCGGCATTCTACAAAATCTGACCCTTGTTTGTACTGATGAATATTACATCTTTATTGAATGATATACATTAATCAATCCTTTACTCATGCAGAAAACTAATATTTTCATCTAAGAAACACATCAATATTTTGGGATCACCACAATGCTTTTTCTTTTCTTTTTTTCTCATGGGAAATCATATTTTGTTGTTAATTCTTTGGATTTGTGCAATGCGTAAATGAATAATATTTTGTCATGAGATGCGCATTTCTTTGATTTGTTTAATCACGTTTCGAATAATAAAGACTTCTCATCAGAGAAGCCGTCCCTGGTAGCGACCACAGCACGGCACATCCTGGGCATCCAGCTGGTCAAATTGCCGAAGTAGTTGTGGATGAAGTCACTGGAAATGTCTTTCCCTTCCCTCTGAAGAATTTCCAACAGATTAAGCTCACTTGTTGGGTATTTTCCTCGGAAACTTCCTGTCCAGCTCTTCCCATAGCATGATTTTCAGAACCCCTTTCTCTTCTGTTTTCTAAAGGTAGTTTTGTACTTGTACTTGAACTTGAACTTGAAATTTATTTATCCAATAACAATATAAAAAAACACATAACAAAAGGTATACAACTTTAATTTAGATACAACAGAGTTAAGGATAAACATGATAATAGGAGGCAGAAAATAGCATGAATGCTAATCGAGTCTGGTACCTTTAAACATTAGAAAAAATTGTTTGGTAATAGAATAAACAACAAAAAATGTAATGGTAAATCTGAAAAGGATTATTAACAAAACTATAATACAAATATAAATAGGCGAAAGGTCAATAAAAATTGTTAGGTAATAGAATCAACAAAATATGTAATGGTAAATATGAAGAGGATTATAAACAAAGCTATAATACAATATAAATGGATGAAAGGTCAGTATTAAATATATAACTTTTTAATTAGATATTTAATATCTAGAAGTTCTTTTCAGTCATTCATTTAAAAGGTACTCAACTAGTGTCTTCCTAAAGCAAGATATGGATGGTTTTTTCCTCACAGCAAGTGGTAGATCATTCCACACCGAACTACCTACATGTGGAACTGAAAATTTTCCTTTGGTCATTCTGACCTTGGGTATATGCAAATTAGTTTTTTTCCTTTTGCCTTGTCCGATAATTATGCTGAATAATAATAATAACAATAATAGTGGGCTACTTCTATAGTGCACAGGTCCACCTATCGGTGCTCATGGCGCTTAGAGAAAAATACATATAGAATTCTCCTAAACATAGTAAATTAAAATGTTGCAATAATCACAACGTAGAGAACAAATACGTTTTCAGATGTGATTTGAATGTTTCTGATGACGACAGTTGACGTAATTGTAGAGGGAGTTCATTCCAGAGTTTCGGAGCCATGACTGAGAAAGCCAGATCGCCCCAAGAATGTTTTATTCTAGGTGTATGAAGCAACAGTTTGTCTGATGACGAGCGAAGACTTCGTGTGGGATTGCATTTGGAAATAAAGTTGCGCAGGTATGTGGGGGGAAGAGAGGAGAGTAAACTTAGTGATGTTCTAGTAACAGAATTTTAAAGATAATCCTTTTGTCAACTGGCAGCCAATGAAGAGAACGGAAAATTGGTGATATGGAATCAGATTTTTTAGTGAATGTTAATAGGCAGGCTGCAGAATTTGTAGTCGTTGGAGTTTTGTGACATCTTTTTTTGGAAGGTTACAGAACAACGAATTTGCAAAATCTAACCAGGGTACACTTCCCTGATCTAACGGAGAATAAATTAAAGAAATTAAAGAAATAACCGAGAAGAATAAAAGAGCAATATTGAATATTGAAGTTCACAGGGGCGTCGATCCGTTTTTCGGATGGGGGGGGGGGGCAAGACAGCCTATCGTAACGATGATCATTTCGCACTCAATTCAATCATCATCAGGGGCGGCGGTGCGTCTTTTAAAATGGGGGGGGGCACCAACAAAAAGCAGCACCTACAAAGGATGGAAACATGGCGGAAAATACCACTTCGAAACATTAGTATACCGGTACATTCTGATCAATACACAACCGAGGATCATTTTCGACACGCTATTGTTTGTATCTTAACATGGTTCTAGATAAAAACTACTTTGCACTTGAGTGTAATAGCCAGATTATTCATTTGCGAGCGAGCGAAGAGAGCGAGCAAAAACTTTAAGATTTATTTCTAACGCTAAAGGCAACAGGTGTTAATTATATACAGCGATTTTCCTAATATGATAAGAAGATAATAGTAAATGCGAGCGTAGCGAGTGAGCTTTGGAAAAATTTTAGAAAAAATTGTCCTCGTTCCTTTTATAATTTAGGAGCACTGCTCATTCTTGTATAATTTAGGGCACTGGAGCCCCTCCTACCCCCTGCTCCACTGCCTCACTATTGTGCTGATATCAGTAGGGGAATGTATTGTTATGAAACCTCTCTTATTATTTGGAGCTATATGTATAAGGCTCCTTTGTGAACTTTATACATACCCATATATATATACACTTTATATATACACCATTATCTACCGATGTCGCATTTATCAGAAAACAAAAGGGGCACTTATTTCTGAGGTTAAAAGGGGCATCAGAAGGTAAAAAGGACACTGATTAGAAAGAAAAAGGGGCACTATAGGAAGAAAAAGGCACTTATCAGCTATGAAAGGGGGCACTTTTGGGGTACTTGAAAAGGTGAGGGAGCACTTTGCCCCCCTGCCCCCCCCCCTTCCCCGGAGCGCTGCCTCTGATCATCATAGCATTGATAAAGATATGATGGTAATTTGAACTTTAGTAAAATATGCATATCGATATCATAAACAGAAAATGGAATTAAATATCCCACGAAAAACGACAAAATGATTGGAAAATGTATCTTACATAACAGCAAATTGAGTAGAGAAGATATAACACAAAATAATAGAAAAAATAAACACTAATAAAATATCAAAAATAGAGAAAAAAAACTAAATAAATATGAACATTTAAACTTTGAATTGAATTATGTATGTTCAGAACGTTTTTTAATTGTGTCATGATTTTTTGGAACGCCTCTTAAAAACAGCTTCTCCACGGTTACACGACGCAGTAAATATTAGAGAATTTGCGCGCGAAGCGCGCGGCGAAATTGGAGTCTGACCGTGTAAAACCTTTTGTATTTCATTGTTTGGAAGGTTTCATTTCCCGAGTTTTGCATCAGTTTTTTCTTATTTTATTTTCCACCTCAGGATTTATTGGGGGGGGGGGGCAAAATGATATGTTTGCTCTCCCCCCCCCCCCCCCAGGATCGACGCCCCTACAAGTTCATACATAAAACTACAAATACAAACTTTGTGCAGTTGGTATACATCCAAAATCTTGAACTTTTTAAATAATTGTTTTGAATGAGTCATGATTGAACCAAATGTGAGAGCGCGTATAGAGCCACTTTTTTACTTAATAGTATACACTGTAGATTCGTTTCATAACTGCTACCTCATACTTCAGTACCATATGTGATGTGAGGTTGCACCAAAGTTTTTTACAGTAAAATCAGAATTTTCTGGGGCACAAAATTTCTTAGTTTATATAAAATGCCAGTTTTCTTTCTAATACATTTGTTTACCTTCTCAATATGGTTTTTCCACGTTAAGTATTTATCGATGTTCAAACCTACAAACAATGCAATTTCAATAATGCTAGAAATAATACTCCGATCAGAGTCATGATGAGTTTCAAATTTTCGACCTTTTATTTCAGATCATCTTCAGGAACTAAAACATAAGTGAGCATGAAATGTTTATAGTTTTGAAGTTTGACATCAAGTGAACTTAATCAGATAAATTACAAACAGAAAAGGAATGAGATTAAAAACTTACAAAGGAGAGTGATTGAGGAGTATACCAACCAGTGGAATGTTAAATGGGACAAACCAATTGATAACAGTAAGAATGTTGATTAGGGGACAAATACATTGTATACAAAGGGAAAGTAAAAGACAATCTAATTGTATAAAGGGTATACTAGCGAAGAAGAGGTTGCAGGAGTTCAAGTATTTGAAAAGTAATTAAAGGAAGACAACATATGTAGAATGTAACTGAATGAGGGAGTCATAACAAGGGAACAATAAACACTACTGGCAGAAAGGCTGAGGTCATGAACATAAGTTCACTGTCTTAAAGTTCAAATGATATGTAATTCATTGCCTTAAAGTGGATGCCGAAAAAGACAAATGTAAAAGCATCATTAACAGAAATAAATCCCACTTAATATCAATAATGGTAACAAAAGAATGCGAGCACATATTATTATCTCCTATAAAGAGTGTGTTCACTGTCTTAAAGTTCAAATGTTATGTAATTCATTGCCTTGAAGTGGATGCCGAAAAAGACAAGTGTAAAAGCATCATTAACAGAAATAAATCCCACTTAATATCAATAATGGTAACAAAAGAATGCGAGCACATATTAATATCTCCTATAAAGAGTGTGTACTGGGCATTGTATGTGCAATGTACATAATATACGATTATATCATTATAACACTCGGTAGTTTTAGAATATTTGGAGTTCTTTCGAAGCTTTGATTCCAGTATTAAGTGATGGGTGGTTTTTCCTGATGGCAAAAGCTTCTTTATAAAGAAGGATATTCCAATGTTGTGCTTTGTCTATTACATTCGTATTCATCAGCAATAATCCAGGTACAGAGCAATGACTGTTTTCATTTAAGAAACAATTTGGTAACTCAAATAATGACTTGTGGTATTGAAAACCATCACATGTAGTTATTGTTGATGAGATCAATTAAGGTAAAGCTAATTTTCCAACTCATCAACAACTCCCCTCCATACATAGCAGCTGCTAAAATCAAGTGTACAATATTAGAGAACTATGAGTTAAATAATAATTCATTAATTATGCCAACAGTGAACACGAAACAAGATCTGTAAACCTAAAGTACCTAAAAATTTGTGTCCAAACGCTAAAGGTGACTGGAATAATTAAACTAGTATTTTTGGAAGAAGCAAATTATTATTATTTTAAATTATTTAGATTAATTCGGAGAGCTTTTGGTATCGTGCTGATAAAACGCATTTAAGGTCGTGAGTTCCGTCTAACCCCCCTAACTCCTGTCCTTCACTGCATATGGAGCGGTGGCTATTAAGGCTTAATCTATGGTAGTATAAGAGAGGATTAGAAATATGAATGGAATAAAAGACAAGAGTTTTGGCAATGGTGAGATTGATCCTACATAATATTACCAGCACAACTTATAAATCCCTACATACAATATACAATAGGGAGATAGAGAGAGAGAGAAATAGAAGTCAGCACAGAGGAAGAGAGATTAAAATGAATCTAAATAATAATATCTACAATACAAGGCATAATTTCATGCCCGCGACATATATATACAATATATACAATATATATATATATAGCCGTGGTCCAGTGGTTTAAGGCGCTTGACTGGAGATCGGGCGTTCGATCCCCGGCACGGCACTTATGCCCTTGAGCAAGACATTTCATCTACATTGCTCTTTTATCGTACATCAAATAAATGAAGTGCTTAAGGCATATTGATACCAGCGTGTGCGTTATTAAAAAAAATAAACAAATAAAAAAAAAAAAAAAAATATATATATATATATATATATATATATATATATATATATATATATATTAACATTAACATATTTTGAATGAAAGATCATTTACATTGAATATTATTACATTGAATATTATACATTGTGGGACATAGGGAGGGGTATAAGGCGTACATTAGTGTTTGTCAATATATTATTTACTTAGTGATTTCATTCCAACATTATTCCATGCTTGTCTTGTGAATGATTTAACACTATGGTATGAAAACGAAATGAAGATTTGTATTTGTTTGAAATTATTTACATTTATTTTATGTAATGATCTATTTTGAATGAAATCTCTAATAAAATATTTTGAAAAACAATATATATATATATATATATATATATATATATATATATATATGTGTGTGTGTGTGTGTGAACAGATATGATGGAAGGGAATGAAGCAGAATCTAAAGTTAACATTGTTCACACATCCACACATCCACACCTCTCTCGCTATATATATATATATACATATATAAGACGTTCTGCTCGGAGATGAAATGTAAATCGCAAACAATAAATGAAGAAACTCCGTACACAAGTTGAGAAATAAGAATTTTCGCCCTTAGGGTGAAAATTCCTGATTTTCAACTTGTTTACGAAGTTTCTTCATTTATTGTTTCTTTCTTTCATTTACCACTTCTTCGTACTCACCTTGCCCAGAAAACATTAATTTACACTGGGCCCTTTTATTGGATCATCTTGATTCAAATCTAAAGCAAGCTTCCTCTCTTAAATCTTTTAGAAGAAATCTTAAACATTATCAAATTAGCTCTTACAGTATAAGTCCATGACAATTGTATTTGCCCTTTTCTGCCTCTGTCTAAACATAACAAAAACAAAACCAACCCTTCAAGACATCTTTTTAATCATACTTACACCTATTATGTTTATCTGGATTTTTCTACTACTATAAACCCAATAGGCTGGCATTAATTGCTAGTATACATTGTATTTTTTTTTATTTTGATGTTTAATGTTTATGTGTGTTTATTTCCTTTTTCACCCATATCTTATCTCGTTACTACTATATCTGTATATGTATACATACAGTGTAATTACATATTTAGTAATTCTTCTTTTTATTGGGGAACCTAGTTTTAACAAGCTGTGCTTTTCCTTAGGTTCTCCAATGATACTGCCTTTTTAATTGACTAATGTAAGTTTTCGCTTTTGATTACACTGAAATTGTTATTGATTATAATATCTGTATTCGATATTTGAACGATGTATACTTTCAATTGTAATGTTCATAGCAGATTTCTGCAGTATTATGAAAAATAAATTCATTCATTCATTCATTCATGCATACATATATATATATATATATATATATATATATATATATATATATATATACACACACACACACACAAACATAATGTTGTTGAGTCCACTTATTGGCGTAGAAGAATAACGAGGTGGAGATGCATAATACTACAAATTAAAGTAAAATAACAAATAATTGGAATGAGGGGTCAACAAAAAAAGGGCAAATAGCCTTACAGTACGGTGACCCCTGACGGTGACCCCTGTATTGTCAAATAAATACAATTGTACATACTATAACAAACTAAAATAAGCAAACAAACAAAACATAAATACTAAAGTGCGAGTATATCAAGTATTGTTTCCAGAATACAAATTTATAAGATATGATTTATTTAATTATTTAAATCTATATGTAAACTGTATGTTTCTATGTACATGGTACACTTACATTTTATAGCCCAGTATTTTCAATTCATAATTAAAGGATGTTTAATTTTTCATAAAAACATTCTAACTGCCTTTTAAAAAAGAGCCACTGACATATTTTTTGTCGAAAGAAGCCCATTCTTTAAGAGAAATCAACTTTTTAAATATTTACATAAAGTTGCTGCAAAGTTATTACCAAACGAAACACAAAACAAGAACAGAAGTATAATTCAATTTTGTTAAATGCATCAATCATATCAATTGGACACGAACAAATCAAATGGTTGCATTTAGATCAAGTTACAATCAATTTCAAAACCAGAACATTATCGAACAGAAACTAAATTTTGAATTCGACTACTATTTGTATATTTATTGGGACAACAACTGAACGGGGTTGCAAACCGCAGAAGCTGATCGAAAGAAACGTTTGATCTCCCTTCTGACACGGAAATTCATGAAAGAGTAGATGAGGGGGTCTAGAAGGGCGTTACAGTACCCCAACCACATCGTAAAGACACCAAACCAATGCCCCTCGGGAAGCCCCAGGTATTTAGAGTGGTAGAGGACATACGGGGTCCAGCAGAGCATGGTGGTGAGAACCAGCAAAGCACCTACGAGAAAAGAAAAGCATCATAACAATATATATATATATATATATATATATATATATATATATATATATATATATGTGTGTGTGTGTGTGTGTGTGTGTGTGTGTGTGTGTGTGTGTGTGTGTGTGTGTGTGTGTGTGTGTGTGTGTGTGTTCATGGGTGCGTACAGCATAAAAGAGTTAAGTTATGTATTTTGAAATTTAAGGACGCTTCCACCCAAGACCATAGTGACGAACACGAACAATTATTCACTTGCTCGTAGTTCAATAGTTCGAATTCAGGTTGTATTCTGTTGTCGTTGTTGTAGTTATATTATGTCAGGTAAGCATGTGCCAAGTTTTATGGCAAGTAAACTATTGTAATAGTCAGAGGAGCGCACAAATATGGAATACGTTTTCTGAACTGGTTTGTTGGTTGCAGTAGTGCATATGTAACGCAATGTGAATGCCAATGAGAATAAACTTATTATGGTGATACGAATGACTGGGTTGGTAGAGAATCGGCATGTCAAGTTAACAGATCAAAACTACCAAATGTGTCTTCCATTATTGATTACCCTAATGTATAAATTTCTATCCTCTTTTCCCACTGCGTTTTCTTTTGTGTCATTTTTTTTTTCTTCATTTGACATGAAAAAAGATTGATGCGGCAAACTTAATTGGTATCTTCTCCTTAGTATCGATCAAATAAATTATTCTACAACAATAAATCTCATTAATTGGAATGAAATGAACAGTGCAGTAGGTGAGTTCAGGTTTATAGAATGTAATCATTTACCCATCAATGCTACCCTTTTCTCTGCCTTGAACTTCTTTTGGTCGGCTCTCACGTTCCTTGTCCCGTTTCCTTTCCCTTCCATATCAGAGTCGAGCCCCTGACTTGGTCTTGTTTCGGTCACTGAGTAGAACTCCTTGGTCTTGTTGGTAGACCCACTCTGTGTTGGTACTGCATTTACTGCTTCCACTGGAGAAGCTGGTTTGGAGGAAGACTGTTTGTCTTCCTTCTGCATTTGTTGTTCAGCATGCCCATCTTTCCACTTTCGGGGTTTTTTGTCCTTTTTCCCTTCCTCCTCATCCTTCTTCTCCTCCTCCTTTTCCTCCAAATAAAGCTGGTTCAATCGTTGGTCGTTGTTATTCTGCAGAGGATCATCTAACTGTATTTCAGAAGGTATGGAAATCGCAATCTCTGAGGATAAATCCAACGGCTGAGGACTCTGATCCAAACAACTTTGTGGCTCTCCAGTTGGTGACGACTTCAGCACATGAGGATCAAATGTTGTTGTCACAGAGGAGGGGTGCTGGATACCAGATGATGATAGTGAAGTCGTTTGTGCGGTCCCTTTCATTTCCGTCGACAGTGGTGTCTGATATGACGACATCGATGTACATGTATTCAAAGTTCTTGTTGGAACAGCTTTCTGGTGGCAACGAAGCTGTTGTCCCTTCTTTCTCAGATGATACGTGATTATGATGTAGCAAGTCGTCAGTATTATGATCACCACGCCATAGTTGATGATTGCGTAAATGATTCGAAAGATACGATTGTGCCATACCGGGGAACAATGCAGAGTTTCCGGGAGGTAGGCGTAACCAGACATGAACCAGTTGTTAGTGGGAAACATGACGTTGGTCAGCGCTATGATCCAGCAACAAGCGATCATCCTGTAAGCTCTCGCGTGGCTTAGGGGAAACTTGTGGGTGACTATCAACACCCGATCGACTGCGATGCAGACGATGGTTGGAAAGTTGACGTAGGAGAAGATCATGGCAAGGAATGCGTGACCCTGCAGTGGTAAAAGAGAGTGAGAGAGAGAGAGAAGTTGTCATGAATGTACAGCGTTATAACACGAAAATTCCTTAGAAATTATTAGAATGGACGAAAGGAAATCTGTATAATTTAGATTATAGTGTGTAAACATTTTCAGCCAATAATATTGTTTCATCGAGAGGGGAGCAAAGAGGTTTTACGGCATAAAATTATGCACCGGCGACAATTGCTCCGCGTCAATTTCATACACTAAGCTAATTCTGTACCTCAACCCAGGACTAAACACTATACCCAACCTTATATCTTTGACCACACAAAGCCCGGAGCAATGGTCGCTATAACATAATTATGCCGGAGCAAATGCAAAGAGGCGATCACCCTCTTTATTTTGGAAGCATCTCACAATCATGGCCTCACATCTTTCGCCCCCCCCCCCCCCCTCCATTTCAAATCCGTGCTCCGCCAATATTGTTTGTTTGTGCCTGTCTAAGCTCAGTTTCATAGATACGAAAGGGAGGAAATTAGCACTTATTATTATATCCTCAGTAGTAAAGAAGGCATTAAAACAAGAAACTTTGTAGAAACGTTGCGTGCATACAGTAAACAATATCATCAACATGATCAAAGCAATTATGGAGCAGGCCTACTGCTAGAGAATTATACTAGCGATGAGCTGTCTTATAGCCAATCATTTCTTGAAATATTTTCATATTTGATATATAACCTAAAACAAAACAGGCTTCGACCATGCAACCCTTTCGTGTTATTCAACATGATTCGGTTATTTTAATTTCCCACATGGTCAACCCTTCAGTATAGCCTCTATACAGATTATTTCAAAATGATTTTTTTTTCCAATTAACACTCAATATTACCTCTACATCTCTTTCTAACGTCGCTTTGATTTCTGAAAATGGCCTCATGCATGATAGTGGCCTTTTACTCAGAGGCGCTGCCCATGTCGGTTGGTCATAACCGGTCGTGCACCTCCTTGTGTGTGGTCTGCGACGGATTTCGTAGAAAATCCTTGCGTCGCACGCACGGGTCTGCACGGTTGTTGTTGTTTTGTTGTTTTTTTTTTTTTCAAGCACGTAAGAGCACGCAGGACATGCAAGGAGGCTGTTGGACATGATTGTTCAAAAATCTCTGCGTGTGGCTACGTGTTTTGATGAACGCACGTGACACACGCATCCATCGTACTTCTTGCGACCATCGCACGGGCTCCGACTCCTTGCGGAGGTCTCACGAAGCCCAAGGCTCCATACGGAGCCGCGACATGTCGCGCGTCGGTTGCCGTCGGTTGCAAGGTACCTGTACCATGTGTACGGAGCTGTACGTTCGCCTCAAGAGTTTTTGCAGGTAAGAGGGTGTATATTAATGAGGAGGTTGCAAGACGCCCTAGAGGAGATGCAGAGAGCTAGGTGCACGATTGATTGTGACCATGACAAACCAAGGACGTACGAATCGCAGGAGTTGGCCCACAGCCAATCGAATCTGCGGACACGCACGTGCAAAAACACGGACGGTCAGTAATGTTGCGCCCATAACATTATCACTATCTACTCTCTGCTACCTACTACATGTATCTATTATCTATTATTTATTATCTACTATCTACTATCTACTGTCTGCTATCTACTATATACTATATAGTCTCTACTATCTACTATCAACAGTACAAAGTTGTAATGAAGGTTTGACACTCCTATAATGATCCCCTTTCGGTGGTTGCCTGGGTGGGTGAATATGACATGTGTATTCTTCTATACAAGTGCTACCCAGAAGACAGGTTCACGTGTTTCGAATTCTTTAACAAAACAATAATATCTTATAACACACTGGTGAGTGAGTACCTTTGTTGCGTCATGCATCCCCACTTGCCATTCATTAATTTTAGTACCCTAAAAACTGCCGCGTTTTTTTTTTTTTTTTTTTTTTTTTTTTTTTTTTGTTTTTTTTTTTTGTTTCGGCTGCTTTCCGCAGCATAGTGAACGAGCCTTTAATAAGAAAGGTCGTCAGAAGCTTTGCGTGATAATTTTCTGATGGTCGAATAATAGCAGCGTTGTATGGTATCGAACAGGAAGCATATTTTATCAAATATTTTAGTATATTTGCTGTCATTTTGCTGTCAATGTGTATTGTTTCGATATCAGTTTTGTATCATCTCGTGACCAACCACGAATCTTTTAATTGCGTCCTGAACAAAACCCGATATCATATTTCATTGCCTGACTGGGCCTTTGTCCCCTGATCGTAAAGAGCACAGGATGACATCGATACTTGATGAGGTTAATTTTTTCTTTCTTTCTTAATTTCTTGATTAAAAAAATCTTTAAATCACCCTGGATTTAACCACATATCGTGTTTTAGAATCGATCCGTACGTAGACCAACATGCTGATTACTAAGTATAATTACAAAATCAGTTGGTATAGGAAATTAGAGAATGGTGTTTATAAAAATGTGGAAATTACACACAAAAAACCTTTCTACATCCCATTTTAATTATGCTTACTCCTTTTCATAAATCAGACATGTTGCACTGATATCAGGGTGTTAATTCAACACCATCTCGGTATCAATATTAGGCTACACCAGATAAGTGTTAAAACAGCACCAGTTTGATATTGGGCTACACCAGATAAGTGTTAAAACAACACCAGTTTTTTAAACACTTCTCTGGTGTAGTCCAATATTGCTACCGAGGTGGTGTTGAATTAACACCCTGGTTTTTGCAGTGTGGCAAGTGATGAAGAAGCCGTTATTGCACATCATCAAAGCATGTCATGTTTAATCACTTGTTTCTAAATGTAATTAATGTAGTATTAGATTATACTCCTTGGCATGAGAGCCAGTCGGAAGTGAAATATCCAGGTTGGGAAAGACAACATCCCAGCCCCCTCTCCCAACACTTTGCAATTGCACCTGTAATATTACATCCTTTCCTTAAGCCCACCGCACATGTACTAAACGATCGACTGCGTTCCGATTTTGGAAATAAATCGCAATAGCATATACATGTATGGGCAATTTAACAAATAAAAATCTATTCTGATTCAGGTTCCAAACAATAATATGAATACTAAACAAGTAGACATAGGATTTTTGGCGCTGTATGCTTTATACCCGGACAAGGGCCAAATCAGTTTAAAATCGTAGACAATCTTAGGACTGTTTTGACGTCACTACGACTCGGAGCCGATTTTGCCTTTCCTCTGACTAGAAACTCGCAATATGCGGTATTTTTTTTGTTGTTACTATCTATATGACTATGTTCAAATGTTCATATATATATGTTCAAATGTTTATATGAAATGCTATCACATTTCCTTCCGAAATCGGATCGCAGACCGATCGTAAAGTGTGCGGTGGGCTTTACGCTCAATCCCTTGTTTTTATAGACGATTAATAGGTTATTAGGTTATACTCCTTGGCATGAGCGATAATGTCAGCATGATCAGGCCAGGTTTGGAAAACACAATATCGAAGCCCCCCCCCCCCCCTCCCGCCACACAAACCATCATTACAAAAGTTGTGATATTGTAAATATAATCAATTTACACAAAGAAATAAGAAATGACGTGTATTCTGATTATGTATTTATTAATATTTTGAAGAGGTCAAACTAGGATCCTTCTCCTTATAATTGGACCTCTAAAGCATCATGAAAAATGTTTATGTACAAGTTTTGTTATATGTGAGTTGGAAAATGTACACATTTTAATAACACCCAGGTGTTAAATGGGTACCCGGTAGGAAGCGAACGTCATTGTGGCTAGTTAGCACATGTGCGCCATACATGGTTGCCAAGCTGGTTAATGCTCCTAAGTCATACAAGTGGAGTGGAGAATGTGCACTCTGAGTAGCAGAATCGCAATTGAATCCAATGACCGGGGTAACAATACACTGTAAAGCGTTTTGATCAGTGACTCAATAGACCGGTTCGGCAATGTATTCAAATTTTATACATACCTTTCAAACAAAAGTTTTTCTTGACAACTTGAAAGCCTACCCGAGGCTCGCCGAACAAAGCAACAAGTAATGTATGCAAACTGGATTCCAAGCATTGAGGCTCATTTATAAAAAGCAGGTTAATGGAATAGCTCGTCATTAGGTGCTCAGAGAAGAAATGTGCATGAATTGGTATACATTATACAGAACCGGTCTATTGGAAAGTTATTATAAAAGCAGTAGGTAAACAAATTTATTCGTGCTTAAAGAGTCATAACAATACTAACACACCAATGGTGAATCCTGTAGAGAACAATGATTGTAAAACAAATCAAAACAACCAAAAATATTATTATCATTGTTATTTTGTTATTATTTTATTTGGAAAAGAAAACATTACAATGTAGAAAAACATTTGACAAATTACATGATAAAGATAATGCCACCACTGGAACGCTGGAACAGAAAATTTAACTAAATAAATAACAGAGCTAGTTGTGCTGGACTGTGAAAAGAACGCAATGGTTACTTGTCGGGGGTAACCGCGCTAGTCATAAGGACCGCTATTCATAAGGACCACTATTCATAACGCGTGTTAAATGAATAGCGGGTTTCTATGAATAGCGGTCCTTATGAATAGCGAGCGGACCCCTACTTGTCAACACTATAATGAATTGTATTCTATAGGTAATTTGTCATTAATTGATAACGCATATCTGTTATTTTTTAATTCCTTTTTTTGTGAAAAATCTAAAAAAAATGTGCTCAATGTCCTTGGCCCTGTTTTATAAAACTTGTTATCAATAGCAAGTTAAAATAATTGTTATTGTTATCCTTGAATCTGACTGGCTGAGAGCAGTTGTTATTGATAACAAATTTTATGAAACAGGGCCCTGGTGTAGAACAAGGAAGTATATCTAGATCGATTTAAGTTTTAAGTGTTTAATAAAGCACATAACGGTACGTCAGTATAATGTTTGGCATTGATCCAATGGATCGAGGGGCCACCGTATTGATCTCCTTTTGAGAAATAACAAAAAGAATCCCTACTACCCCCCGCCTCCTCCACCTCCCCGCCCCTATCGAGTCTGGGAAGGCCTGAAGTGACTTTTAAATATTATATTTCGGTAGAGTAAAATTTATGCCAAGGGTAAAGTGCTGTCTTTGGTTTTCAAACACAGTGGTAGGATCATGACACCATATTTTGATGTGTGTATACGAACAGAAACATTTAGTGCATGACAAATCGTGACTGACGTTACCTATTGGAAAGAGAGAGCAGGGAGGATATGGGAGAGAGAGAAAGGAAGAGTGATTTACGTCCTGCGTCCATTTCTACTTATCCAAAATTGGTTTTAGAAGTGCGCCTCTTGCTTGCATTTACTCCTCTCTCTCTCTCTCTCTCTCTCTCTCTCTCTCTCTCTCTCTCTCTCTCTCCAGAGCAATGTAGTAGGGTATCTAAGAGGAGTATCCATGCACCCCCTCTCAAGTCTCAATTGGCCTCTCATGGTGAAAATAAAGATGGCGTCAAAGGTGATGAAAATGGGCTTTTATTCAATTTATAGTACTCTTTTGACATCTGCCCCTGTAACTTTTTGTATGATTATTACATTTCATTGAAATTTGGTCGTCGTATTTAGAATTACATTCCGCACATTTTAATACCAACAAAACGTATGTACCTTACTGACCGTTGCCATGCCAACCGTCTATTTCAATACAAATCAACATGGTTTTGAGAAGTTTTTGCTATATATTTGGGGGTAAAAATTAATTGAGATTTTTCGACATCTGTCAACACATAGAACACATAAACACTTACCTTATACACCATTACTTTTAATCTTATAATCTTTATTCAACGAAACTTTGACATTCTGCTCAGAATGATATTCTCCATGATTTAAACTAACAAAAATATATTTGTATCAATTTCCGTTGCCATGGTAACCGTTATTCCTGTCAATGTGATTTTTAACAATTTTGAAACAGATATATCTTGAACGTATAGAATTCAGTGTAAATGTAATTTAGATATAATAACCAGGCAGTTATGATATCTTTTGTTAATCTAATGCACCTGAATAAGATTAGACGTGATATTGGTTCTCTATTTTTATATTTTTTTTTTTTTCAATCTTTATTTGTTTAGCCGATTATCTCACTACGTTTCTAATTGTGCCTAGCGATGTCTTTATTCCTTCTAACTGGAACAACCAATATTTGCTTGCTCATGTTAATGCAATATGCTGAGAGGAGATATTTCTTTGAATATATGATGCATAACTTTAGAGGTATTCAACAAATGTACGAATAATACAATCTACCACTCTGATAATATGTGATTTTCTTTTAAATCCAATAATAATAATAATAATAGTTCGTTCTTCTATAGCGAATTTCAGGACCGTAGGCCCTCTCAAAACGCTCTACAATGTACAATGTTTAAAATCATAGGAAACATTCATCAAAAGGGTAAGTTTTCAGTGCGCTCTTAAAAACTTTAAAGGTCATGTAAAGTTTTGGTAAGCCCTCAAAAACTGTTCGTCAGATTTCTTCAATTTTTGTTGATAAATAGCAAGATACTAGCAATACTAAGACACTGTGAAGATTTCGCCTCCTGAAGTTTAATATTAAACAAAAAAGAGGCAAAAACTAATTTATGTGCCGGGACAGGCACGTAAAATCCTAACAAAGGCAGCATGTGCTATACACTGTACACACACGTGTAAAATCAATGATGAGTAGCTACACACAGTGCACACACGCTGTCTCTATGCGAAGCCCCAAGATTGCTGTGCGGGGAGCCGTCGGGGTGGAAGGGTCCTAGCATAATGGCATTGATCAAGCATTCCTTACAGATATTTACACTGAAATTCACGAGAAATCATAAATGGAATACCAAATGATCTCTTACAGACATCTTTTGATACAAGGAGAACAACATGCGACTATATTTAACATGTTTCTTTCCAATTTCCTTTTTGCTACCAATACTCTACATGAGCTTTAACATCAGTCCTAACCTGTGATGGTAAGCTGTAAACACTATGATTTGAACCTTGAACTTGCAAATTGCTACACTAAATATTTGACGAGAACATATGGTGATTGGACATCATTTACAACAATCTGATTTCACACTTTTAGGCTCATTGATGAAACTAAAATCTGATTTAATCAAGAATAAAATATTCGATAACAAATTAGGCTTTGCTTATACGTTGTACTTTAGAATGCATATATTGCTGGTTACATTTTGAAGAGTAGTCATTAGATAACAAACTGCTATACAGAGTGTTTCTTTAGAAAGGAAACCCAACTTTCTCCAGCGACATTTAGTCAAATAAACATAACTTGATTTATTGTAATTCATCATGAAAAGAGGAATTTTATCCTCTTTCACATGGTACCACATTTATAATGATAGAGCCTGGGTTCATTGAACTAAAACTGTTTTAAACCAGCAATGTAAAAATTAATTTGTTAACGAGAGTGGGATCTATCATCTGCATAATGACTCAATGAGTAGCCATTCATTGAATCTAACTTTGTTTTCTTGAGTACACACTTGCTTGGACAGACAAGGCCGTCATTAGGAAGGACATTGAGGCTAATTTTGGACTCGTTTATCATTCAAGGTCGCATACATGTTGAAATATGAATAAGGAAACATCTTGAAATATTACTTTTCTTTGCCATGCATCTTTATCACTTGTTTTGTTTCTTTGCATTGTACCTAATGGCATTACACTTTGTATTACTACTGTGCGCTTTTTTATTATTCATTCATTTATGACATCACTCACTTAAAACCATTCAAATTTATTCATGCATCACAATATCATTACATATTTGGTATCATATGAAAAAGGATGAATTGAACTTTGACATGAATAATAAATATCAACCCAGAAATATCTTTTTTTCTACTAATCGATGGGAAAATTGGGTTTCCTTTTTAAAGAAATACACTATGATATTGTGATCTTTTAACAACAAAAATCTCTCTCTTGATAACAGTTGGAAACGGCTGATCAAAATGAATCACAACATAATAGTTGAAATAGTTCTGAGCAACGAAAGAAAGACAGTGGAGTATTCACGTAGAATTTATTACATTTACATGAGAATAACATACACCTGTTACTAATATCAAATTTATTGAATTGATAAAGAAGCGAAAATATTGTATGTAATATGTGAATATTACTTTATTGCCTGTTTTTGTGTTTGTGACTTTTTTTTTTATTCATATGAAGATCATGCAGCCTATTTCAAACACTGTGGGTTATACTAGAATTCTGGATTTTGATCTTTACCTCCTATTTTGCTTTATATATGTATACATTGTGATATGATTTACATTACATACAAGAATTATATTATGATAAACATTTGAGAGTGCACATAGACGTCTATTAATGATGTCTATTGTTTACAAGTAATAAAATTTGACAGTGCTGAACTAACTTTGCTTTCAGACGGTGGTAGAAGCTTAATTACATTTAAATGATTCTAATGCTTGATAAAGTTTTGCAAACATGGGCCTATTTTTCTTTTCTTTCTTTTTTTTTTTTTTTTTGTCAACCTCAAAACACAAATAAATCTGACAAGACGATTTTGTCGTTTACATATCCATAATGAAACTGTGGTATTTCCAAAGCAACTTATGCTTAGGCAAGCTACTAAAATAACCCAAGTTTTAACACGTTTATTTTGTCACTTAATCACTGCATGAATGTGTAAAACTATTTGACTATATAAATTCATTATACAATACATAACATCATATTCTCTTTGTCTATTCAGTACTGCTATTTTACGTATTGTCTTACCTCTTCTATGCAAGTAAATTAGGATGTTCTTTTTTTTTTAATATGCAAAATGAAATTCGGTACTTTGATGATGACAAGTTGAAAGTTTGCCACAGCCAGGATAACCTTTTTAAGGTTTGTGTAAATTATACATTACACACATTCGAAATAATCATATTTAACACTCGTGGAAATAATTATCTCAGCATGATTTGTTCAACTTAAATTAAAAATTCGTTGCTCCAGTTGGAAAGAATTGATGGAGGTATCACTAAGCACCAGGAAACATAGTTTTCTGACATAATCGGCTAAACAAATAAAAAAAGAATAACAATAATAACGTCTAATGTCATTTGTGTGTGCATCAGATTTACCAACAAATATATAATTTCTTGTTATTATATCTAAGTCACATTAACGCTGAATCTCAGACTTTCAAAGTAATTTCTGTTTGAAAAATTACAAAAATGAAATGAAAGTGAAAATTGAATAACAGCTGCCATGACGCCTGAAAGTAATATCAATAATTAAAACATGCGGAATATCATTCTGAATAGAGTCTTCAAGTTTCATTGAACTGGGATTATGAGAGAAAAAAGTTACAGCCTATAGAAGGTAAAACTTTGTGCGCTCAATGTGTTAACAAATATTAAAAATCTTAAATTTCCACAAAAAGGAGATTCCATAAAGATATGCAGGGTACTCTGCTGATAATTAATATGTCTTTTATCAATAAAGTATTAACATACATCGAAGAGATATATAATATCATTCTACAATCTAAATAGTGTATCGAATCCATATTAAAACTAAAGTTTAAAAACCGATTCGATTTCACCCCAAATAAAACCACGTAGGTTTGTATCGAAATAGACAGTTACCATGGCAACAAATAGTAAGATGTATAAGTTTGGTTGGTATCAAAATGTGCAGAATATGATTCTTAATACGATGACCAAGTTTCAATGAAATCTTATAGTTACATAAAGTTACAGGTTAAGATGCTATAAGGGTACAGTAGGACCCCTAACAAAATAAACGTATATTTTCGTCACCTTTGGCGCCATGTTGATTTTCTTTTCCAGTTAACATCTTGAATATCTTGAAGTACGTTATAAAGAAGGTAAAAAAAAAAACTCATCTCATATATCACAATACGTAAATAAACCAAAATTTAAGGTAAAGATCTTAACGAATTCTCGTAACATCCATGAATAGTTTGAGATCGGCTGCATGATCTTCATATACAAATGAAAAACAAGTCAGAAAGGCTAATCATATAGTGTACACGTAAAAAGAAAAACAGACAATCAAGTAATATTCATATTCTATATACAGTATTTATCAAGGTGCAATCCCATTGTTGTCATGATCACCACTGCAAAATGAGTAGCCATTCACTGAATCTCACTCTGTTTTCTTGGGTACACACTTGCTATGTTCACATCAAATATTCAGTGTTCCAAGTTCAAGGTTTAAATCATAGTGTCCAAAGCTTACCATTAGGATTATGAGATAAAAGGTCATGGTCTGTAACTGTTTATGTGTTCTATGTTTTGACAGATGTCGACAAATCTCAAATTTTCCCAAAACGGAGGTTTATATAATGCTTTGCAAGGTACTCTCCTGATAAGCAATTAAGATGACCATTATCAAATGGTGTTTATATACACCAAGAGATGTACGATATCTTTCTTTTGTCTAAATATTGTATCAAACCCATATTAAAACTAATGTGTAAAAACCGAATCAATTTTCACCCCAAAATATCAAAAACTTCTCAAAACCATGTTGGTTTGTATTGAAATAGACGATTGACATGGCAACGGTCAGTAAGGTACATACGTTTTGTTAGTATTAAAATATGTGGAATATAATTCTAAATACGATGACCGAGTTTCAATGAAATATGATAATCTCACAAAAAGTTACAGGGAAGATGTCAAAAGGGTACAATGGGACCCCCTAAGAAATTGAATAAAAGCATATTTTCATCACCTTTTCACCAAGAGAGGCCATTCTTTTTTCTTGTTAACATCTTGAATATCTTCAAGTGCATTGTAAAGAAGAAAAAAAATGTTGGTTTCGTTTAGTCCTAGGGGGTGCACGGATACCCCTCTTAGATACCCTACTAATGCTTTCGTGCCCTTCTTCTTCGAGTTTAAGATGAAGGTGGGTCTATAAATTATTCTGAATGATTTACTATATAGTGAACAGGCGTGATAGGAGAATTGTTTATTAAGAGAATTTGGAATCATCACAGTAACATATTGAACTAAATATTCGCCTTTCACAAACACCGAAGCGATGTACAACATACTGGTATGGGTACATGGAACTACCTAAACATTTGGCGTCACAATTTAATTATAAACTATTTCTAGTTTCTCAATCTGAAAATATAACAACAATCAACAGGGACAGCGGAGCGTTTTTGAAAGTGGGGGGGGGGGGGGCTGATCTGATTTCACTCATTAATGGCAATTTTCGAGCCTTTTTTCCGATATTTTTTTTAACGTGTCTACTCAAAAAAGTGGGGGGGGGCTGCAGCCCCCCCCCCCCCCCCGCCCCGGCTCCGCGGCCCATGATAAAGAGTAATCCTTTTTTTATAGGACATTGCTACTTTGTTATCTTTTAATATCTTCTAATATATAATACATGGTTACTTTTCATCGGATATAAAAAGTAATTACCGTCTATACTATAATTATATATTAAGATATTATATCTTTTTACTTTAAGTCTAATGTACACATGGTTACTTTTCATCGGATTTAAAAACTAATTACCGTTTACACTATAATGATATATTAAGATATTATATGTTTTTTCTTTAAGTCTAATAATTAACATGTTTATTTTTCATCGGATTTAAAAACTAATTACCGTTTACATGTATTTTCTTTAAGTCTAATAATTAACATGGTTAATTTTCATCGGATTTAAAAAACTAATTACCGTTTATATAGTGATATGATTAAAATATTAGAAATATACAAAAACGTCTTCTCGAGAAGAAAAAAAATTATTGCGACGATACCAAATACTTTGTATATATTTATGTTCTAATTCATGTTGTGTTGCTGTTATGAGCTTATATCCATGATTTTTATTGACTATTATTATTACTTATCATTGTTATCAGGCCTTCATGAAAGACCACCACTATTGATAAGGAGTCACCCTGTCTAAATATCAGAAATAAATAAATAAATAAATACATAAATGGGAATAAAAAGAATGTAAAAGCTCACCAAATTGCACCTTACCTTCACTTTAAAACGAGAGAGACTTACCAGGCAAACGTTGTGGTAACCTCAGCAGAACGTAGCCGCCATCAAAGACAGACATCAGTGAGAAGGTCATGCTGGTAAGAGCCACACCCAGATCCGCCACGGACAGGTTGAGGATCAACAGGTTATGAGGGTTCTGTCTTAGGCTACGAACACGGAGGATGATGGTGATTGCTGTGACGTTTGCAGCAATGGCGACAAATGTGATGATCAAAAGACTATTCAATAATTAGATAAGACGAAAAAATAATTTGTTGTTATACCATTGTGTAGCACACTGTGGAGTATATTCTTTAACGAAAAAGGTGAAGGAGGAGATCAAATCGTGAATAGGAGATCAAAGTTAGAGGAGAAAGAGAGAGGGGGGGTCGAGAGAGAGAGAGAGAGAAGAGAGAAAAGATAAAGAGAGAGGGAGAGAGAAAAATAGAAAGAGAGAGAGGGGGAAGTGAGAGAGAGTAGAGATAGAGAGAGGAGGAGGGGAGAAGATGGTGAGAGAGAAGAAGACAGAGAGAAGAGACAGAGACAAAGATAGAAAGAGAACTTAGAATAAGAAATTGAAAGCCATGCATGAAAACCATCAGGATTTTTTTTCTCTCAATCAATTGTTTTTTGCAATATTATTGCCCCGTGTTACGCAATTAAATCAGAGATCGGTTCATACAATTTAATCGATACTTTTTTTATCTCTCTGTTCCCTCCTTGGCACATGCTATCTTTTACCGTATGGAATTCAATCAAATTGACTTTACCGAAAAATAAACCTCCAAATGTCAAAATGTTACCCGAATATATTCATCAAGTAATGTGCATACACGCCCTTACTGATGCTAATGCCCTATCGCTGTGTGTCAGTTTCTTTTCTTTTAAAGCTATTATTTGTGATATCAAAATGATAATGTTACTGTTAGAAATATAAAATGGCGCCCTGAAATGAGAATGATATGTTGTAAAGGATCTTAATTTCCTGGCAAAATTCCCTCATTTCCTTCCTCTTGTTTCAAATATTTCCTTCTTCCTGATCGAAAGAACGTATTAAAAATTTTTTTAATGGTAATTTGGTATCAAACGTTGTTTTGTTTGTTTGTTTGTTTTTTTGTTTGTTTGTTTGTTTTGTAAATTATGTTTGTTTTGGTTTGTTTGTGCCTTTTTTGGCCTTCAACCAGAGAGGCGGGGGAATCACAGTATCCTAGATACTCCAATGGGAGCTACCCTTGCCTTTTTAATATACCAGTAGTTTTTGGTACTGAGGTGTCAAACATGTATGTAGTCGTGTTACGAGTGGTTTAAACACTTGACCAGGAGATTCGAAGGTCATAGGTTCTAGCCCCTACACGGCACTAATATCATTAGTCTATACATTTGGTACTCTTAATTGGGTTCCTGGTAGGATTTATCTCTTGAAAAATACACTTTGCATCAGTGGCGGAACTACATAGGGGGAAAACCGGCCCGTGCCCCTCTTTTGAAACCCAACTGGCATACATTAAGTACACAATGAAAAAAATTGCCCCCTTAATTGTGTACTTTTCCGGCTCTGTGCCCCCCTATTTTACAAAATCCTGGATCCGCCCCTGCTTTGCATAACTTTAATTTGCTGGAGTAAAGCCGAGATGATAATTTCCCAAGCATCTAAATTTATATTGATATTGGAACCTCAAAGAGATTTTTTGTGACAATTATATTTTATACTATATGAAACATGATGACGCGACGCCTCATCCAAAGGTTATTTATACCTGCATTATGTACATGATGTAGATATAATGATGTAATTGGCAGCAATACTGATGAACTCCACTTTGCTTCCTTTTCAATATTTATCAGTGCTTTGTGACTGTACACACCTCAACAATACTGACACGTACTGAATGCAAAATTTAACTTCAACTCAGGCAGTACAATGAGGCCCATTATGCTTGAAAAGAGATGACTGTAAAGAATTAAAGGAAAAGTACACCCTGATTACAAGTTGGTTTTAAAAGAAGCAGAAACATCTGAACATTAAAGAAACAGAATGGTGAAGGTTTGAGCAAAATATTATAAAAAATAAGAAAGTTGTGAATATTTGAAGTTGACTGTAATCAATCAAACACAAATTGGCAACTCCATGACGTATCTTGCGAGCTCCTCTCCCATTTGCCCTGTACCCCCAAAATCATTGATTTCCATTTTCTCTAAAGAAAATATTCATACATACATACACCTTAGATATAATCATTGCTTATGTGTTTTTACACAAAAGCTGTATAAAACAAAATCTATTCCTTCATCAGGACTAAGAAAATGAAAATTTATTAATTTTTTTTGTACTTAGCAAATGGGAAGGAGCTCGCAAGATACGTCACGGAGTTGCCCATTTGTTTTTGATTGATTGCAATTTCAAAAATTCATAACTTTTCTTATTTCTTATCGGATTTTTCTCTAACTTTTACTAATATGTTTCTCTCATTTTTCTGCTTTTATTCCAAGCAACTAAATACCAGGATGGACTTTCCCTTTAAGGTTAGCATTGTATGTTCACTTCAACTCCGATTCCCATGATTTAAAGATATTCATACCATATACCTTCCGAAAATACAATTTGTGAAAAGCTATTGATTATGAAAATGACAATTGGTGTAAAGACATGCTTAAGTCTCACAAGCGTATCTTTCTCCTTAGGCTCCTCAATATTTCACTTTTATTCTAGCCCAGTCTTTTCAATTAATACTGCATGCAAACGTATGAGGTACTCACCTTCTTTTATTTTCTCTGACAGTATATTTCATGTTCGTTTGTATACAATTTATCTTGTCTGTACCATTTACATTATTTGTACCATTTATACTGTAAAAGCGCTGTAATTGTGAAAATGTGAAACAATAAACTGAAACTGAAACTGATAAGCCTTATCATCTATCCCTTCTGTACGGAAAGAGAAAGTTTAAAAGCAATGTTATTCTATAAGAAAACAAATAGTATAATTAAGAGGGCTATCCTGTAAAGGTTTTGTGAAAATATCCTAAGACATTTCTTTCTCATCAATTAAAAAAAAAAAAGAGAGTATGAATAGTGATTGGAGTGGGTGGTATATATACAGGAAAAGAAGAGTATAAGGGAGGTGCTTTTGTGAGCTATATACGCCTTTAAAAATTACATACAGAATAAAGAAAATTGATTTTTGCAAAAAAAAAAAAAAGTGAGAGAGGAGATTAAACCAGAAGCAGGGTGGATCCAGGATTTTTATGATGGGGAATATTTGATATACAAGTCATGTAGTTAGGTCACGACCAGAAAAATGTCATTATTTGAAGAATCCCGCCAGCCCTATTATCATCATCTGATGGTCATGGTGCATTGGTTGTGATGATAATAAAGCTAGATAAGGGTTAAGGTAGAAATTATGGCAATAACAGTAATAATAATAATAACGGTAATAATTTATCATGGTAATGTTAATGACAATAATCTATGATACCAATATTGATACTAAAAATACAAACAATAGAAATAATGATCAGCGTGATAATGATAAAGAAATACACGCTCATAACAATCATTCATCACGTTCATCTCGGATTTGCTTGCTTCGAGTTTTGAGAATTTTACATACGTGAAACCTTCAATGGCAATCAGAGCGATCGGTTTTTCCACTGTATCTCGTTCCTCTCCGGCAACACTCTCGTTTGTCCATTCCATGATCGTTTCAGTAACTCCTTGTGCAAACGCATCCATCGTCATCGATTTCGTGAGCCTCAAAGTAAAGCGTTTGATGTGGTAGTCGAGACGAAAATCAAAGAAACGATAACACTGGTATCAACCCTTGCAGCTTATAATGTGAATTTGAATCCCAAAATGCACAATCATAACCGACAAGAGATAAAAGAAAAGATTGGATTCTCTAGTAAATAATATGAATCATATCGCAACACTCATTCCCAGTCTGCCAAATAATATTAAAGAAACGAAAATTAATGTTTTGTGTTTCACAGTTTCTTCTCGCTCGTTGTCTGCTCTGCACATTCTGCTTGTTCTGATCGAGTATTGTTACCAAGTCGCCTGTGACGAAAAAGTAAACGAAATGAGAAATATAGTATGAGTGCATGATCATGCGCCTGCGCATAATCCATGCAAGGCACGTAATTATATAGCACATTATACAATCGGACTCATTATTAAATTTCTAAGAGCAAAATATATAGTAAATCAATGATTTACTCATCTTAATACATGTTATACAGTATCAATATAGGCATAGTATCCAAACGACCCCTTTGACAATCATCCGAGACACCTCCCGCCCCCCCCCCCTCTCGCCCGAAAACATTCCCCCCCCCCCCCCAAGAAATGATATCTATTTTCGTGGTGTTTGGAACGGCTGTCGGCAACTAACTAATGGTAACACCTCCCCACCCCACCCCACCTGTCAACATCCCTTCCCCTTCTCAACACCCATCTCCAATCCACCAACTTAAACTAACGTCAGCTTCATGCTGCGAAAATTTAGCTAAGGGGTGCCATAAACAGTCATTATAGTCCCAATAACATTCGCGGAGTGGCATTGTCTCCAATATAATGTAACTATTATAGGAAACGCCTTAACCTTTGAAATCCCTTAAAATAGATTATATGCAATTCAAGTGGGTAATATATTCATCATAGTTCTCTTGAAAGATGATGTATGCCACATCCGACCCCGTGGCATAGAGTTTATAAGGGGGGGGGGGGTATAAAAGGGGCGCACGTGCCACGGCCGGAATTTGAGGAGGCGCAAAAATTATGATGCTTTTCAAAGATGTTCGAATTGCAAAATTACTATAGCTCAATCGCTTCGCTTACTCGCATATTAATATGTTTCATCAGGATTTAGTAATTTCGCGTCCCCAATAGAGGATTTAGAGCATAAAACTAATAGTAAAATAATACAATTCCAAAATTTCTAACTCCCTTTGCTTTACTCGATTAAAGTTTCATCAAGATCTTGTTCAATATTATGCGCTAAAATATATGATAAAGTACATGAAGTAGCATTTTTTTAAGTTCAGCATTCGATAATAAAATCCGAATTTTCGTTCAACTTGCTGAATTCTTCGAATGTATCTCGAGGTATTCGTAATTTTTTTTCGCCCCGAAGGGAGGGAGAAGTTGTTAAAAAAGCCTTTTCAATGTGAAAGAAACTCTAACGCTCGGTCGATGTGCTCGGCTCTCTTACGACTTTGTTCTAAGGATGAAACGCATATGAATGCTATAAGAAATTGCGTCTTGAAGGGTAAAAATTTTAAAAAATTCTATCGCTCAGTAACTTTTCCCTCCCTCACGCTTGTAAAATTCTTCCTCAAACTCTGGATACCAACTTCGGGTTAAGTACATCAAAATATATTTTTATGTATAGAGCTGTATATTTTCTGGAGTTAAATCGGGAAATAGTTCGTTTTTGGAGCTGAAATGTTTAGTGTGGGGAGGGGTGGTGGCCTCAATTATATTGTTTGTCACGGGCGCAACAAACCCTAGGTATACCACTGTCCTATGGAGGGAGTTTATGCAGTAGCACAGTTTATGCCAGAACCAGAACCAGAACAAGAACAAAAAACAGAAACTGCCATAATAATTCTGAGGCCTTCATTATTATCTTTTGACCACTATCATAAATAAACTTTTTCATCATAATCATGATAAGTAACATCATCAATATCATCACCACCACCACCACTACCACCATCATCATCAGCGCATCACCATCACTATCATCATTCCCATCATGATCCTCATTATCATCATTATCATCATCACCATCATCATCAGTATCACCATCATCATTATCACCATCATCATTATCATAATCACTGTCACCAATTATGCTCGTCTTATTGATATCATCATAATCTTTATCTTTACTATCTGAAGGCCATATGTACAGCAGGGGCGTCGCTTGCCAGAAATGTGATCCAAGGGAATGTGTCGTCTTAACCGAAAATTACCAAAATTTGTCAGCCAGCTATTAATCAATTTTGTTGCTATTAATCAAGTTTGTTGCCACTAACATAATATTGGTTAATAGAGGACAACATTTGCCAACCCCTAACAGGCCAGGAGCCTGTCCCGAAATAGTCACCCCCATTTTACATATGAGATTTGACCCCTTAAAGTTATTTAGACCATCCATGTCATTCACAAAAAGCTTGTGAGCTCGAAGAAGCCGCCGGGTTTGGCCCCCAGAGCCCCCCCCCCCCCCCCAAAATTGGCCCAAAGTTTTTTCTATTTGTTTGATTGATTTTATTTCTGTGTTCTATAGCATGATACAAAATATAATAATATTACAGAAAAAAAATATATAAACACATTGTCAGACATGAATAATTTACTTCTTAAATACAAAGAAAATATGTATACAATATGGGAAATTAACATTTTACAATTAACAGGATTTGTGAACGCTTGCAGGAGACCGTCATCGTGAGCGAGTTGCTTGATGTCGATGGCGGCCTCAAAGTCGGGTCGATTTCAAACCATCTAACATATGCGCCAGACTTTGTCAGAAGGAAGGTGTATACATATACCAAAACACGAAAACTGACATAATTTCCCGTCAGGTGGATGGATTGTCAGACGACCCCTAAATATTGGGACAAATTTTTCCCCTTATAAGACCCATGGACCAAATTTTGTCAGCAGGAAGAGGTATGGAAGTACATTACAAAAATATAGAAACTGACAAATATTTCCATCGGGAAGGGGGTGTATTATACACACCCCTAAAAAAACCAAAGTGCTCCTAAACCAAGCTTTGCTGCCCAAAATACTTTGGATGTAGAGAAAAATCATTTTTTTTTTGGCATTGCAACCTTAATAACTCCAAAGTGTGTATTTCAATTCAAGTTAAATTAAATACATAGTACAGTCTTGAGTATTGTAACTTGGGGTGCACTTTGGTGTCAAATGGTCATTTCAATAATAAGTTATTACATTGTGAAAATTACATTGCTTTCTCAAAAGTACTAGTAGTCAGGTGATATTGTCAGGATTATGTGAACACACCCGTTGTCCATCTGCGCCTGTTTTAAAATTGACAAGGCATAATAGAAAGCTTGCAAGGTATTTGTGTAATTAACACAGTAAACGGAGAAAGTGAACAGAGAAGAAGAAGAAGTAGATTTCAGCATGCAGCAGCCACATAGTCAAACAGGTGTAGATGGACAATGGGTGTGTTTACATAATCCTGACAAAGGTCTTAGTAACTTTAAGGGGTCAAATCTCATATGTGAAATGGGATAACTATTTCATGACAGGCTCCCAGATTATAATTATTTCTAATTTTCTATTTGATTTCTAAAACATATATGATGAAGTCATTATCAATGTGTATCTTAACCTAGATTGGCAACACAATGCTAAGGTTCAATTTTTTCTTCGTCCTTACTTCAGTGTAAATGTTGTAATCCGATTGATCCGTGGAAATTGCATTTTGCACGTGTGGAGTCCGTAGATATCCGTCAAAAGTTTAAGTGAATTACGAAAGTAATTATCATGGATTCCTTTGGATCATCAGGTGCTGGGAAGATGGACAGTGCCAAAAAGGGCCAGATAATGGAGGAAGTCAGGACACAAATCGCACTTGCGAATGCACAAGAATTATTACAAGTGAGTGAGCTGAGGGGCAAAAAGACTAACATCATATCATGATGGGGTGGGACCATGCATGGGGACTGTCACTGGTACATGTAGGAGGCAAAGTATAGTCAAGGATTGTAATTCCGAACAGATTGTATTACCGAACGTGTACAGTTAAGCGCCTAAAATGGGTTTTTATACGCGAGGGATTACGCGTATGAAAACCACACTGTTGTTGAAACAAAGGTTGTGTCTTTTTCCAATAGTCTAGTCTAGATCTAGGCTTCACACGTTCGGAAATACAGTCAGTACCTTTTTTCAAGGGACCAAAACGCTGTGTCGTTGGAAGGGGTTCACTCGGAAGGGAATATCGTATTAAATCTACGTTGTCTTTTTAAAATTCCATCAACTTCTTTTTCTGTAGGACTTAGAGCATTATGTAAGTTTGACAGATATTCGCTTGATATTTTATTTGCTATCGTTGATTTTCTCTGGATCAACCACCATACAATGTATGGTGGTTGATCCAGTGTCCGAACACTTTTCAGAAAATCAACGATAGCAAATGAAATATGAAACGAATATCTGTCAAACTATACATATTGAATGCTCAAAGTCCTACAAAAAAAGAAGTTGATGGAATTTTAAAAAGACAACGTAGATTTAATACGATATTCCCATCCGAGTGAACCCCTTCCCAACGACGCGGCGTTTTGGTCCCTTGAAAAAGGTACCGTAATTCCGAACGTGTGAAACCTATGGGAAAAAAGACACAACCTTGGTATCAATAGTGTGGTTTTCATACGCGTAATCCCACGCGTATGAAAACCCCATTTTAGGCGCTTAACTTTACACGTTCGGTAATACAATCTGTTCGGAATTACAATACTTGACTATATTAACTTGATTCCGAGTCGGACTGTACTTATGGCGGTTTGATGATAATGCCTAGGGCCTTTAATTAAATGTTTAATGTAGATCTAAATTGTGGACGAAAATTTTATTGACCACGTTTAGTCTAACTATTGCCTATTGGTGGAATAAAAACAAGCTTATATTATAACCTTGTTCATTAAGTGGTCATGCGATGCCATGGCGATGGCAAAAAAATCGGCGGGGATTTCTTCTGTTTTGGACATGAATTAGACTTTGGATTTTGCTGGAAATACTTCAGAAGTTCTTCCTAATGGCCATTTAAGGTAAGATCAAGATTTTTTAGAGCTGAATTTGAAAGGAATTATTTAAGATATATTATCTTATTCCCATCCCATACATCTTATTTACCATACATTTAGTAGACATACATGCAATAAAAAATATTTAGAATTATTGGGAATTATTTTGTCTTCATACCACCATGACCACATTCACTTATTGTCACCTCAGCAACGTACTTCACAAGACATGATCACAACTTGAAGTATGTCATTCCTGAAGCAACCTTCAAGTATTTTCCTTCTACCCACTCATGGCGACTTTACTATACTTCGTGTATAGACTCTAGGCAGTCATCCACCTCGACACTTTCAAAACACCACTGCACAAAAGTCACCAACATTCACTCATAATCGACATTTTAATTACAAAAAAACGACCCCAACAATATTCATGAAATACAATAAATTCAACTCACTGATGTTGGAAAAGATGATTCCAAAAATGAAACCGGAATTCACTGTCACTTCTGGCGAAACGGGGTATCGCAAGTCATGGTGTACATTTCCTGATCGCCGCGAGCGCTGACATCTCCCGCTAAAAAGTTCGGTCGTTAAAAAGTTTGGTTCCTATCGCGTACACGGAAGTCCCGATTTTCCGTGTGTGCGATCACATAGATCGATGTGCACGCGATACCGAGTCTCGTTGTGGACAAAATTTTATTGGCCGATTAGTCTAAAAACATCGGCAGCAGGAAAACAACATGCGATTGCGAAAAAAATTGGCGGGGATTTCTTAGGTTTTGGACATGATTTTGACTTTGGATTTTGCTGGAAATATCAGAATTCTACCTAACGGCCATTTAAGGTAGGAAAGAGATTTTAAAGCGCTGAATTCGAAAGGAAGTATTTTAAACATTTATCTTACTTTTCCCCCCCATACCTTAAGTACATGCGATAGAAAATGACTAGTATTTTTGCATTCGTCCCGCGTAGTGGTCAATATGACCACTATAGTATTACGTGGTGTGCTTCTACCCAAGAATGATTAGGGTATGGAACAAGATCTACCTAGCTCAGCAGTTCATGCTAAAATAATATAAGAAAGGAATGTCCAGTTTCAACTTTCAAGGAGTTTGCCCTCCCCTCCATTAGAGTGATGCAGCCGCCTGTAGCCTGTAGGCTCTCTCATAGTTTAAAGTACACACTGGAATGGTTTTTACTTGCACTTGACATAGC
>CM046837.1:4893240-4928240 GCA_025618425.1 Heliocidaris tuberculata
CCCCCCCCCCCCCCACTTTAAAAATCCTGGTGCCGCCACTGGTTGAGTGTTCACAACTTTTTGCGAATACATGTTAGAAAAGTATACTCCAATAAAAGGATCCGATAGTAATGCATAACTGAGAACAAATGATGCGACATGAAGGCCAGAATATAGTGTATGCAGAATATGTATGCAGATGACACTAATCTATTTCTTTCGCATAAAAGCCTATAAATTTTATGTAATGTGATTAATTCTGAACTTGATTCAGTCGCATTATTTATCATTAAATCTAAAATCTAGTAATACTTTTAACGAACTACCTCATCCGATTTTAATAGATAATATACAAATACAGAAGGTGATTGAGACAAAATTTCTAGGCACTATAATAGATAATAAACTTTCATGGAAGCATCATATTGATAATGTACATGTATATGTAAATTGATATCCAGAAACTTTGGTATAATTAACAAACTCAAGTGGTCTTTTCCGTTAAACGTTCTTTTATCACTATACTCCACACTAATTTTACCATATCTAAATTATGGAATATGAGCCTGGGGAAACAGTGCGGCATGTCTGTAGACAGAGCTTTTTTTTTTTTTTTTTTTTTGTTACAGAAAAAGGCTGTAATTATAAGTAATGTTGATTATCGCCACCACACTGATGGTTTGTTTCACTCTAATAATGTACTGAAAATTTATGATATTTTTACCGACTCAATCTTGCTCTACTTATTTTTCAGTATCATAATCATGAATTGCCCCCTGTCTTCAATAATATATTTACATTGAATAATTAAATCCATCATTATCCCACTAGACAAATCAATCTGTATCACTTGCCAAGAACTCGTATACCGCATTAACCCAGAATACTTTTACATTTACTGCTCCTAAATTTTGGAAGTCCCTCCCTTTAAATATACGAGACAGTAAGTGTGAGTACGCCCAAACGTAAATAGAAAAAAAATCGCTAATTGCTTTTTTATGGACATTGATCCCCCACTGATGATTTTTGTTTACCTGTGTAGTAAAATCTATAGATTAAAGAAAACCTTCCAAGTCCTGCCCCTTTCCGATCCTCCCTTCCTACCCCCACCTGTCACATTGTCCTTCTTGCTCCGTCTTTTCTAAAGTTTACTCCTTTGAATCGTTACTGTTTCCAGCTTTCTGTTTTTACAATATTTTTCAATGCTTTCTCTTCGACAGAAAGTGTGTTTTGTTCATGATTTGTTGCCCTCTATGGCCATGTATCTGTCTTCTTCTTTTCCCCTTTTTTGGCATGTTATGCATGATTGCCCAGTCTAGTTTTTTATGTATTGTATATATGATTTAACTTTTGCCAAGGACCAGCGCTTCTACATGTACAAACTCTGTTTTCATTCTCATTTTCATGTAATTAATCTAATGTAGTCTTCACGGTTATTATTATTTTTTTTTTTTATATTGTTCGATTTTTTCTAAATTTGATATCGTTCGATTTCGGCTTTCTGTTCATTCTTGCGGTATACTCTGATGAGTGCAAGACGAAAAGCTTCAGTATGTCTCTCTTCAACGCCATTTTCTTATTTTTTTTCTTACAACTCAAACGTTAATGCTCTTTATTTTGCTTGGAATAATCGAAAATGTTTCTGCACTTAGTTTTGTTGTCAATTATTTTGTATATTGTTACGTGCACAATAGTTATTTTTATATACTTTGAAAAATGAAAATGAAATGAAGTAAAATCTAAATCAGTAAATCCGAATCTTTTATTTTTAAATTTTAACGCCTGGCTTGTATCAATCGTTTGAAAGCCCAATAAGAATTTGCCATTTTTAAAACTTTAACAACGAGTGTATATCTTTCACACTCTAAGTGAATTAACTATATTATGATACTAAAAGTACAAATAATTTGTTTTTAATTAAGTAAAGTGATTAAACAATTTCTTTCCCTCACAGGTTCATCTGCTCGAAACACCTTTCAGAAGGACATAAGCTGATTACACCAATAATCGAACTGATGTCTACCCAAACGATATGATTCCATGATTCATCGTGCTCTTCATAGCATCAGAATTTTGACATCTTGAAGGAACCAAGACATCATGTCTGGAAATACTGATGAACCCAAGTGCAGTCGGGAGGCCAAAAAACTCAGTAATAACGAACAAAATGATACCCAATCGAACTCATCGGTGAAAGTGGACGCTTCACTTCATGGATCCTCCTCATCACTTCGTGACTCAACTGCTGATCGTAGATCGGTAGTCGATGACAAGGAAAATGATGACGATAAACAGTCTGCGTGTCCGCCGTCGTCAAACGGTCGACCTACGAGCAGTAAGTCGAGAAGCCGAGTCAGCTATGAGAGCGACTTTGAGGAGGGATCTGTAGGCGGGGTCGCTGAGCGTGGAGATGATGGACAAAGTACAGCCAGTCACGATGCCATCAGAAACAGACCTAAGACAGGTCACCATCGACCACGGAATTGTGCCAAAGAAAAAGATGAATCCGATGATGAGGAGGAGGAGGACGACGACAGTGATGACTTCTCGGATCTTGTCTTTGCCCTTCGACAGGAAACAGAGAATCTTGCTGCTCAGTTTCGTGATGGTCCTCTAGGCTTGATGAATGCCAATGATGACAGGGTGGAGACAGCATCCATCCATGGTATCCTGGAGGAACTCACTGATTCTCTGCAGAGGAGTGAGTCCAGGAGCAGTCAGGTATTAAAGAGGATAGGACAATCACCTACCCCGCAAAACCACCATTGTTTAGAGTTCGCTAGTATATAGATGTGTTTGATTTGGTTCGACTCATTTACTTAAACATGGTAAGCCCAGATCAGCTACTTGGCTGATTACCATGGGGCCGAGAAACAATAAAATACCAATCATATCTAAACATCAATTACATGCATAAAAATACAAAATTTCGGATAACATAAAACTACCCTGCATGACCAAACTTTGGGTTCAGGATTGAATATTCATAAGTTCTTCATGTTGGTTCATCAGAGGTCCTCGGTTATGGTGTCACCAATATGAGGAAGCTTTTTCCCTTACTACCCCAGATTCTCATTTCCTTATGATTTTTAATCAATACTTCATGTGTATCTAGTATATATATACATATATTATATATATATATATAGAGAGAGAGAGAGAGAGAGAGAGAGAGAGAGAGAGAGAGAGATGAGAAGATACCCAACTTGGACATTTCGACGGCGTCTCGGTAAATTGTATAGTGTGAGGATTGATGAGACCGGAGAGAAGGATGTAGCTGAACTTCAACTTTATTAGATCAAGCTTTCGGCCTTCCCAGCCTTTTCTGGTTTCTGAAGATAATAATACAAACATATAGTATATATATACTTCAATATGAATGTGTGTATATTGAAGTATACACTATGTTTGTATTATTATTTCAGAAACCTGCAGAAGGCGGGAAGGCCGAAAGCTTGATCTAATAAAGTTGAAGTTCAGCTACATCCTTCTCTCCGGTCTCATCAATCCTCACAATATATATATATATATATATATATATATATATATATATATATATATATATATCCTGAGATTAAAGATCAATATTATCTGTTGATGTTTTTAGGTATGTAGCGGCATTGGAAAGGTACGAGAGGCGACCAGTGAGCTGAAAGATATCTTGGAGGAGAAGCTTAATCGATCAGGAGTAGAGCTCAAGAAAGAAAAAGTTGATGGTATATACTTGTACATGTATTTCGAAATTCGAAAAATTCTCTGGGGCTGCAATCCCCTAGCGCCCCCGTATCGTATGCTTAATATGCATGTGATCATACCTACACAATTATCATTCTAAAGTCATGATGTTATACGCAGTCTTGTAGACTGATGTACTTTAAACTCAAGCCCCGCTTAGAGGTCCGCCTCACGTATCCCACCGAATCTCAATATATTGATTAGCAAAGTGTGAGGAGATCCTTTCATAATAACAAATCAATGGGACAAAGATTAGGTCTCCACGTTGTTTCGTCTGGCTATAATCCATGGTTGCTTACGCAAATACACCAGACAAGGGCGCATCCGGGATTTTATAGAGGGCGGTACTTTTTACATTTTTCAGAAAATATTCGCCAAGTAAAGCAATCAAGAACATAAACAATAAGAAAATCACATTTTTAGCTGCTAACGGATTGTTCGTGACTCTTTTTGGTAGAACATTTTCAAGGGGAATATTGGGTTGAAAAGGGGGGTCAGGGGTCTGTCATGCCCCATGAATCCGCCAATGCACGATAAACCCTCGTGGTCGCAGCATTATATCTTATACTACCTTATAACTGGCAATTATTCTCTACAATACAGTCTACTGAAGTCGGTACAAAACGTTTTTTTGTTTTTTGGGGGGGTTTTGGGGTGTTTTTTGTTTTTGTGTTTTTTGTGTTTTTTGTGTTTTTTTTTTTTTTTTTGTTTGTTTTTGTTTTTGTTTTTGTTTTTGTTTTTTTTTTGGGGGGGGGTTGAAAAAGCACCCTCCCGCAAAATTATTCTGAATCTGCCTTGGTATGTGTGTCCTTAGCATTTAATTTACCCCCTCATTTATAATAAAACCCACTTAAGTTGTCTGGGAAAATATGGCATGTAGCATGAAAATAGCATTCTCGGGCCGCTATGACAACGGGTTGTCCACATGATCGGGAAACAACTTTAAATAGTTTGTAATATGTGACTTTCCTGAAGTCCTATTATTCCTATTATTATTATTATTATTATTATTATCATTATTATCATTATTATTATTATTATTATTATTATTATTATTATTATTATTATTATTATTATTATTATTATTATTATCATCATTATTATCATTATTATCATTATGATCATTTTGATCCCTGATAATGGTGCCTCAGTCTAGAAGAGCACACTTACGATGTAGGAGGTAATAGTTTATAGAAATATCGATGTTTTTTATCGATCGTTCAGGGGTGGGACTTTTATCAGACTACATATTGTATTGGTAAAGTTGAAAATAACTGCCCCCATGCCAAGGTCAGAGAACATAACAAGTGCTGCATTAATCGAAGTGAATCAATAATGAAACTTCGGAAGGTGTATCAATAGTGAAGTTGTTGGTGATAAGAGTGTTTCAAAATCATTTGATTTAATTTAATTTATTTCTCTTCATGATCTTTTTTTTTTTCTTCAAACATATTTTACAAACTGATTACAACATAATAATCAAGTATTAATACATTTATCAAGTAAAATAATTACATTGTATGAATTGAATATGTAATATGTAATGAATCATAAAGAAGGATTGTCACATAAGCAGAGCTTGATGGCGTGACAATCCTTTACAAAAGATAGAAAGTGCTATTCACACACACAAAAAAAGAAAAACAAAAAAGAGGGATATTAAAAAAAAACACTTTTCGTTGTATTCAAAGTAATAGAAGTTAATAAAGGATGGGGGTGAGATGAGAATGTACGAAAATTTTTTCTTTATTCTCAGAATGTAATAAAATGTTATAATTGCAATTCATTCTGTGTTTCTAAAACCTTTTTGAAAAAGAACATTAATATGAACCCATGACCTTGGCATCACCAGGCAAGTGTTTAAGCCACTCGACTACCAAACCTCTTTTTGTGCAGATTGAACATTTCGATACTTTGTTGTCTAGTTTTTTTTTTCTACCTTTTTTTCTACCTTCTCCCAAACCAACACAACAGCTCTCGATTTGGTTTCACTTCTCAGTTACACCAGAAATAGAACGATAGGCCAAACAACAATTCTTTAATAGTTCTGATGACAAAACGATAAATAAAGATTCTTATTGCGTACTGTGTACTTTTAGCTTTACGATCAGTGCCAAGCAATATCCTCGGTCGTTCTCTCCGTCAGAACAGATCTAAACTTTACAAGACTTTACCTCGTTTCTGATTGGCTCAAAACGTTTCGGTGATGTAAGCTAATACAATGTTGACCAATCACAGCTCTCATTCTACTGATGCAGTAGACTGATCATCTCAAGGGAGTTTTAGTTTGATGAGTAAATATTGTAAATTGGTGACAGCACGGTAAGATGTATTCTCTTTGGCTTGGTATATGCGGGTTTAGCATAGTAAGCTAAACACACATCTCGCTGGCCACGCTTTGTCAGTATTGATATTGAGCAATGTTCCCACCGGTCATATGTTTGGTTCTGGGAAGCTAGTTATTGGGCAGGGGCGGACTTTGTAAAAAGATTCAGGCGCACAGTTCCTTTTGAAAATGCATGTATCTGATAAGCAAGAAAGTAAGAAATAATAAATTTTAAAATGGGAAAATAGAGGGAAAATTATAATGTCATATATTTGGAAATTATTTTATTTTAATGAAAGGGGGCTAAGTCTGCATCTAAAGTCCACAATATATCCAGACGTTTCCAATTAACGTATACCTCATTCAGGAAGATTTCACATTTTCCATCTGCATATCTAATTATTTAATAATTTCTTTTAAAGTCGGATCGCATACTAGTAGTGTGCTGTGGGCTTAATTCTAATAAGATACTGCAGGGGCGGACCTAGGGTTTTGTAGAAAAAAAAAGTGGGCACATTATTCAGAAATTTTCGGACAAGCAACGAAAAAAAATTCATCTTCCGATAAATGGGGGGGGGGCACATTCTTGGAGTTGTTTGCTTGACGTATGCCACTTGGGTTTCAAACAGGAAGGGAACGGGTCAATTGTGCGCCCCCCCCCCCCTAAATCCGCAAGTGAGATACTGTAATGAAATTATTGACGCGCTCAGTTTAATTGCTGTCCGCGAGTCAACAGTCCACATATATACCTACTATAAACTTTAAATAATATTATGGCAGTGGGAACGACCCCCTATTGGGACTAGCTGCGTTCATGGGATAGTTTAGATTTGTGTACTTTTCTCTCTCCCTTCTCCCTGGTAACACGACGCTAGAGTCCGATCTGATATACACCGTGGTATGCATGCATTTCAGTGAGAGAGTATTCCAATCAGGGAACATTCCGACACAGCACACCGATTAATGAAGCGATGTTCATAATATTAATACACGGTGCTATTATACCATCGCGAATATTCTGCTTGGATTAAATGCTTGCATTGAATTATTCTAAAGAAGAATCTGGCTGAAGTGACTGTCGTACGTAGTTGAGATCCTCACAATTATCAGGTAATATGATTGTTCTTATGTAATTGTTCATCTTTTATTATTGTTATAGGACTATTGTAATAGTCAACAGTGTCATGATATAGAAATGATATTGATATTAAAAAGTACTGAATAAAAGGAAGGAGAGAAAAAAGTGAGTACGTAATACTCGAATATGAAAAGTTATGTTTCAAAAAGCAGGTAAATGTTGTCTGAAGAGATTTACACTGAAATGAAAATCAGGAAAAATCTTGAAATTTATGGAAATTTAAAAGATTACTTGACTGACCGTGATATAGTTGCACGATTATAATAATATAATTTGTGCAGACTACAATATTGATTCATTTTTAAAGAAAACGTATTCTTTGGACATAGCAAGTCTGGCATAACGGTATCCATAAATCGATTTTTTTTTTAAAGAGGGAGGAGGGGAACGGATGCATGCATAAAATATGCTAAGTCAGTCCCATGTGCCATATAAACAAATTGTAAGTTGTAGTATTTTTCTCCTGGGCCATCAAACAAGGTGACGCCGTACGCTGGATGCGCCTCTGTATAAATCATATTAGTAAAGAGCGAAGGGATAGTGAAAATAAGAGAGAGAGAGAGAGAGAGAGAGAGAGAGAGAGAGACACACACACACACACACACACACACACACACACACAGACAGAGAGACAGAGACAGACACACAGACACACAGAGAAAGAGAGAGACACAGACAGACAGACAGGCAGAGACACAAACTGAAGGGGGTGGAGGGGAATGGGGTTGCTGTAAAGGCACTTTTTAATTAAGTAGACTCTTTTATCCAAAATGAAAATGAGTACTACAATAATAAAATCAGACGTTTTCTATATAGCTTTTGATCCATTATGATTTTATATTCTTATCTTTGAAATTATTACTTATTAAGTAAAGTGCTACGGTTGTATTGGCAAAAAGGATAGTCAAATAAATGTTTAGGTTCCAGGTGAAATGAAAATAGATTTATTTTGCATCAGCGAATAGATTTCGAGAAAAAAAAATGTACAAAATCAATGGCCTCCTAGTTTTTTCTTTCTTTGACGATCGACATTAACCAAGTTGAATGTAGAGATCAATCAATGTAAGAATATGAATGTTCAGCACCTGCTGTAATGAGCGCATTACATAAACATAAATAGCATGATACATTAACTATGCATGTTGAGACTATGTGAGTATCATCCACATCATTGGTCGTTACCATAGTAACGCTATATCATAACTATTGATGTCATCGATCAGAGATGTTGAAATTTGCTATTTGCAATCGTCCGCTCTGTGTTGTTAATAATTTACATGTATTTTCAAGATGGCAAGGCAACATGGCATTATCCCATAGACACATTAAAACTTCCATATGATTATCGTGATGGAACAGACCTGTTCACAAATATATTCAAATATTATGCATACTTCTAAAACAAAGGTTGTTCTTGACTACCTGAAAGCTTGTCAGAGGCTTGTCAGACATAGCAACAAGTAATGTATGCAGACTGGATTCCAAGTAGTGTAGTTCATTCATTAATAACAGGTTAATGGAATACCTCGTTACTAGGTCCCCAGGAAAGAAACATCCACAAATTTGAATAACTTTGTGAACAGATCTATTAGGGTGGTCGGGATTGAAATCGCCACGAAATTTTAAAAAGCTAATTTATTCAAAAAAATATGTCTACAGTTTAATATTTGTTCAGCACTCGTATAATGTGCGTTAAAACAAAAATAGTTTAATCAGCAGCATTCAGGAGAACGGATAATCTTGAAGTGCTTATAATACATGTACCTCGACCTACAACCCCGTCGGTCTTTCTTTCTCCTTCTATTTTGCTCTTTATGTATCTACTCACAGTTTTTTTTTCAGTGGTTTCATCTCTCCCTCTCGCCCTCTCTCTCTCTCTCTCTCTCTCTCTCTCTCTCTCTCTCTCTCTCTCTCTCTCTATTTCGCCCTTTCTCAAAAACTTTTTTTTTCATTTTTTTCATAAGGCATACTAGTGAAATTTGAACTAAAATATCAATTTACATCTTATGAATAAAGTAATGTATCTTTGAGTGAGTTTTACACAAAACTTATAAATCGTAGGCGCCTTACGTCTATGATGAGAACAATCAGGTGTCATTGTGTATTTAAATAGTGTAAAAATTTAGTCCTTTCTATGATGACCGACTCATATCATATTCCTCCCCGTGTTTTATTTGATTCATAGAAAGGGAAGGCGGTATGGCGGCAGGATATCAAAACAGCTCGTTTTTTTTAAATAAAGCAAAAACAGTGATGTAATTTAACCATATCATAGATATTTAAGCTTGAACATACTTTCCTGGACCGTCAGATTTCTGTTTTTATTTTATAGCATATGGTATATTCAAACAGGAACTAAATTCTAAGTGAAAATCGGATTTCTTTGTGAAAAGTAGGAGACCGCTTCAAGTACTGTTTTAAATTGACACCAGTTCTCAAAGGGATTCAAGACTGAATAGAATTAATTTGTATTTTCTCTGTCTATTTCTCTTCTATACAGAAAACAAGAAAATTAGCACTGAAGCTGCTGCAACCGCCGCCGAAACCCGAGCCACTCTCGCTCGACTCACAGCGGAAGTAGCCGAAGCCAACCGAATGGCTGCCGAAGCCGAAAACGCGGCTGCCGAAGCCAGAGCGAAAGCTGCCGAAGCCGCTGAAGAAATCAACGAGACTCAGGACCTTGAAAGCGCAAAAGAGCAAGAGCAAGTTGAAGAGAAGGATAAGGTGGAAGAAGGAAAGGAAGATGATGCAAAAGATGAATCGAATGTGAACCTAAAGGATGAGGAGGAGAAGGAAGAGAGACAGGAACATGATGAAGAGGAAGGATATGAGGATGACAAGTTTGAAGAAGATGCAGATGAGGTTGGAAGCACGGATGAGCAAAACGAGAAGAGTGAACGTGAGGAAAGTGACGAGGAAGAGCCGAAAACAGAAGAGAAACCTGGAGAGAAACATGAAAAAAAACCTGAAGAGAAGGAGGAGGAGAAACCAGACAGCAATAAACGGGTCCTCACTCCAAGATTATCTATGAAGGAGAACCTTTTGGAATGGCCATACCACGTGTAAGTATTATTGATATAGAATACTTTTATCTAATTGAATTATTCCTTTCATAGAGTTTTTTTTGGTTAAGATTGAGGAACGAAATTAATATTTTTGAAGAGGACTTTAGAAACAATGAAGCAATTCTTAACATCAATCTTTTTTTTTTTCTTGGGAGCAACTGTCATGTCTAGTTTGGATCAAAACCACAACAACCAATTTAAATTCTCTATAACTGAGTGTTCCTTATTTATAAAATGAAAAGAGAGAGAAAAATGAAAATCGCAGTAGAGCTGTATTTTGACCAAGTATGTCTAATTTGACGTTGGACCAAAAGTGATAGTAACCTTTTTATAATTATCATCATCATCATCATCACTATCATTAATATTATTATTATTATTATTAAGATTATTATTATTATTATTATTATTATTATTATTATTATTATTATTATTATTATTATTATTATTATTATTATTATTATTATTATTATTATTATTATATTATTATTATCATCATTATTATTATTATTGTTATCATTATCATAATATCATTATTATTATAATCATCATCATCATTATTATTATCATCATCACTATCATTACTGTTATGAATCAATTCATATTATTATTATCATTATGATTATTATTATTATTATTATTATTATTATTATTATTATTATCATTATTATTATATTATTATTATTGTTGTTGTTGTTGTTTGTACCTCCACATTTAGATATTTTTCTGTTTATTTGGAACTATTTTGATATTGCGCCTTTCATGGTTGTATTTTCATGTTTTTATTATTGTTAATATTTCTGTATAATTTCCAATGTATTGTATTATATCATTGTCATTTTTATCGAATGTGAAATAAATAAATTGAATTCTTCTTCTTCTTCTTCTTCTTCTGCTTCTTCTTCTTCTTTTTTTTTTTTCTTCTTCTTTTTTTCTTCTTCTTCTTCTTTTTCTTCTTCTTCTTCTTCTTTTCTTCTTCTTCTTCTTCTTCTTCTTCTTCTTCTTCTTATTGTTATTATTATTAGTAGTAGTAGTAGTAGCAGCAGCAGTAGTAGTAGTAGTAGTAGCAGCAGCAGTAGTAGTAGTAGTATAGTAGCAGCAGCAGCAGCAGTAGTAGTAGTAGTAGTAGTAGTAGTAGTATTATCATTATTAATATTATTATCATTATTATTATTATTATTATTATTATTATTATTATTATTATTATTATTATTATTATTATTATTATTATTATTATTATTATCATTATTATATCATCATCATCATCATCATCATCATCATTTTATTCCAGACTGCCAGTGAAAGCAAATGGAGAAGAAGAGGTTGGATGTGTTATACGCTTCAAAGATGAGTTCTTCCCTCCGCCTTCCTCACTTCATCTCGCCTGTCAACTCGACAACAAGCTCAGCACCAATGCCGTCGACAACAGCGAAGAGATGGTCAGCAATGTCGTACGCCTTCGTCACGAAGACGATGACGATGATGATGAGGAGCATGATGATCTCGGAGCACCTATAGTTGTCGGTATACCATACACAGTGTCCGCCAGGATGACAAGTACGAAGGAATTCATCGTGAAGATGAGAGGACGGATGGATGAAGAATGGCAGACTGTGACTACCTTGGCAACAGAGAGTACCTTTGCAGAACAGAAGGTGACCCTTTGTTATTAATTTATTTTGATAACAATCACTCTAAACTAAAAATTTTCGCCAGCCCTCCAAAAGTCGTTCAGTGGGGGGGGGGGGGGGGGGGGGAGGGGGTTATGGGGTCCAGTTCCCCTCCATAATTCTCTGACAAGCAAAAAAAAAAAAAAAAAAAGGGTTTTCTGATCGAAAAGGGGGGGGGGGGGGGCGCAATCGCAAATAGGGGGCACAATGCATTGTTTTCCCTCAAAAGGAGGGGGGGGGGGGGGCACGGGCCGGGATTGCCCCTAAATCCGCCACTGACTACAATGGCTTTTTATAGTCTGATGCACAGGTTTTTATTGTTTGTCCTCCAGCATGGCTGCTTGTGGGAACCCTCTATTGTAACGTTTTTTTTTTAGAAAATCAACCCAATCATATCATACCATATCATATCATAATTATTATATCATAGCATTTCATACCATAACATTTTAGGTTTAACATATTGAAGTAAGTTCAGTATAAAAAGTTAGAACTGTTACATATAATTCAGCATAATATTTTAAAGCTTGGCCACTAAATATCTCAAAACTCTATTGAATTTCAGGGTCCTTTTGCCGAAGTGAAGACGAACCGCCTTGCCTCGTTTGTAGTGGTTGCTAGGCTAGCAAGAGATAAACAGACGGTTACTAAGAAAGGTGGGACATTGAAGTCTACAGCAGATCATCGGGTCACCATCACATATCCATTAGGAGCGTGTAGTCTTATCAGTGTTACGTTACAGGTAAGACATTTAGAATCAAAGCTGTGACACTGTTACATACATTGTCACGACTTTAAAAAAAATCAACGACAACACAAGGGTTGAATTTTAGAAGTTTAGTCCTTCTTCAAACCCCGGCTGATACATTTCAATATAATATCATCTTCAATCAAAGAAACAGTAATAGTTACTTATTATAATAAATTTACTGTCCTATATTCAAATTCCAAATGATACATTGGTGAATAATACGTATATCACTAAGTATTATGTTACAATTTCTATCCTGAAGATGATGTCAGTATTATGATTTATACTAAACGAAAAAAGAGGAAATATTATATTTGATTTGAATGTTTCCTTATTCATTCATTATCATGTTTCCTTATTCACTCATTTATATAGTTAGTGTATTTGTTATCACTTGTTCATTTTGTTTTGTGTGTATAATGCAATCATTCAGGTCCAACCGGCGGAGAATGTAGTCAGCGAGATCAAGTCTCGTCTTCGTCACTGCTCCGAGCTGATCACAGCCAGTCCCATCATCCACCTTACACATTCCACCAAGAAACCGTTCGATAAACCCATCACCCTCACCATACCCTGTCCACCAAACCCTCATAAGAGCACCGATACTCCAGGAGCAGTGGAGCCTAGTGGAGGTGGAGGTGGAGGGAAGAAAGGCGAGAAGTCTTCTGCTAATATGGACCCTCTGCATACAGAGGGCGAGGTCGTCATCAGGTAGGTGCTCCGACATATGGTCCGGAGACAGTTGCTTCCGACTTATTTGGTCAGATATACAGGGTTAGGATAAGGGTTCCAATTAGCACTATGAACATGATGGACAAAGAGAGTGGACAAAGTAAACAGCTCCTCATTCTACCCTCCATAATTCTACCCTCCATAATTGCTCTGGTAGACAAAAGAACATCCCTTCACTGCTGTTATGTAAAATAAGTAGACCAGGGGCCCCGTTGCATAAAACTTACCATTAACGGTAACTTTACCATCAATGGTAACTCCCATGGAAACCTTGATTTTGATTGGCTGTTGAGTGATGTTACCATGGTAGTTACCATTGATAAGCAGAATTACCATTAATGGTAAGTTTTATGCAACGGGGCCCAGGTGAACATGCATGTGAAACCTGTTGTCAAGATTTTTTAAAGAATATCAGTGAAGGAAAGTTCTTTTGACTACCAGAACCATTGTAAAGGGTAGAATGAGGGACTGTTTATTTTGTCCTACAAGTTCATAGTGTAAGTTTTACGTTAGGTTTAGGGATAATGTTAGGGGTAGGTATTGCGTTTGATTCAGGGTTGAATTTAGGAATTTTGTTAGTGTGGTATATCGACTGCGGAGATATTGTCGCCGGATCACGGTGTCATGTCATTCATTAGTTAGGAATCTTTGTAGGACAACAGACTAACAAATAAAGGTTGAAACTTGAACCTCAAAGTGAACAATAGCAGCACCCCTAAAATAGTGTGAACATTTTGAACCCTGAAATGTGCAAATCTGCACCAAGAAAGAGAAGGGTGCAACTCTGAACCTCAGGAGGTGCAGATGTGCACCTTCAAGGGTGCAGAATACAGGGTGTAAGAGTTAAACCCTAACATTTAAAGACTTATAAGGTAAAGTATTAGTAATGAAACTTGTAATACAAAGAGAAGTTATTAATTTTGTAAAAGAGCTGCACTTTGATGCACATTTCTATCATCAGTTCTCCGAGTTAAATATATTTTTTAATCTTTGAAACAGATCAACCAAGAGCAGTATCTTCGGTGGTGACCCTTCACAGGATGCCCTCTATCTGTTAGGTAGACAAGAGCAATCTGCACAATGGAATGAACTAGAGGATGTTCCAATCAAACAGATCAAGAAGGATGTTGTAGCAGTAGACCTCAAGGAACCAATCAACAGGTAATCTATTGCCCTCGCACTGACCACTTTTTTCTTATTCTTTCATCTATCATCTGCTTGCTAGATGGTACAACTGAGAACTGTCCATCTGTGACATGTGATCGTACCTGAACAGTCAATAATGATATATTGATATAATGAAAATGATAAAAAGAATAATTATCATTATAACCTGAACCCAACATCTCCAGTTTATCCAGCTCTTTGTTACTGGCAGTCTGTCACAATATAAAATGAAACACGACCATGATGACTGTAAATAGAAAGATAGAGGGCGGAATGAAAGACAAATGATTTTAAGCTTTTTCAAAAGAATTGTATAACCTGATATTGGAGTGGGATATCAATATTGGACCTTATCAAATAGATCCGGACAATAGTATTAATCTTGTTGATTGCATCGGACAGGTTGGTGATTCTACGAGTGGCCCAGGAAGCTCGTTATCCCGTCAAGAGTATCGCTAATACCTTCGAGCTCGCTCTCCAGATCAGATACGCCAAACTGGTTTTCTTACACAAGGAGGACGAGCCTCACAAAGCAGTGGTAACATGTGTGCCGTCCAAACAGCTTGATAATGTCCTCAGGAAGCTGAACAACGATGGTTATGATGGCGCTCCAGATCACAGTGATGATATACCTATGACAGAGGGACAGGAGATCACTCTACGGTAAGATCTTATCAAAGACTCATAGTACATTCAGCCAATCAAAGAAAAATGTGAAAGAGATGACTTCCATTTTAGCATTTTTGTCCAGAATATAATAATCTCTATCGGTTTGCTTTTGGACAGGTTAAAATGGATCATTATTTCATAAAGTTCAAACTCACAAAATCACTCTCAATTAAAGTTTCACCAGTATAATAGTGCTCGTGCCACAAATCAAATAGTGAAAAAGGGGGTGACTAGGAAGAGAGAGAGAAAGAGAAAGAGAGAGAGAGAGAGGGGGGATGGAGAGAGAGAGAGAGAGAGGGGGGGGGGGGGAGAAGGGGGAAAGGAACGTGAAAAATTAACTAAACGATATGACCTTTCCATACCCTCCCATTATTCGATGACCTTGTTCATTCTCATTTCATCCTTTAAGAAAGATGAATCCCCATCGTATTTTCAGTGCCCCCCCCAATAAGGGTACCCAAGGGGGGAGGGGGGGGGGGTAGGGGACGTACTGCCCCTGACAACTTTTGAAAAAGAAGGTTGGAGAAAAACATCTGAACCCCCCCCCCCCCCCCGAGCGACTTTTTTGAGGGCTAGCCAAAAAAATCGCCACCCCCCCCCCCCCCCGAGCGGCTTCTGGAGGGCTGGCGAGGAGAAAAAAATACGGATCTCTCCCTCCATGCAGTTCCCTAAAGTTGACAGCCCTGCATTCCCCCCCCCCTTGTAAAAAATCCTGGCTACGCCACTGGTGCCCCCTCAATACCCTGACCAACACTATGCTACTGTTGACGAACACAGAGAATCTAGAGCGTATCGGGAAAATAGCCACAATCTAATACATCTCCCATTATCTCTCAACGTAATCTAGCAAAAATTTCCCTCAAGGCCTCAACCATTCCTTTTAATACTGAGCATATTTTAGATCGTTTTTCATTATACATGTACCATGATAAACACATATCGAGTCAATGTAGTAAATTAGTTTGAGGTCTAAAACCACTGCCCCTCTTTTCATTTGTCACTTGCTGTATCAGGTTTAACGGTAATGTTCGAATGGTGGATCGGACTGAGTTGACGATCAACTTTCACTCCAACCGACGCATCTTCCATTACATTGAGTTAAAAGAAGTGAATCGCTTCGGCAACCACAGCTCGCCTGAATATAGAGGATGTGCTGAGTTCTATGGAAAGGTAATAATCATACAATGCTTTATTATTAATTCCTCAGTCACATCAACAGGACCGACCCCTGACCGGCAACAGCCCAAACAAAAAAAATGGCATTACCCCCAATGGACAAGAATCGGTTGGTTTGGAATTGTCGGTTTGGCGATGTGACTGAGATGTTAGGAGGATAACCGTAGGCAGAATGGATCAGTACACAATCATGCGCCATAAGTGATTGTTAAGAATCTTTTTCTTTAATCGTTGTTTTGTTTCAAGGGAACGTTTGTATTCACAATATCGAAATATAATTCAGTGAGCTTCTAGTCCCGTTGTGAGGCGATTCTTGAAAGCTAAAATTTTAGGCCAAGATTATAAAAAGCCAGATATATTATTATCTTATTCCGCTTATTTATCAATTTGTCGACCCTTTTATCACGTACAAAACTATCATTTCATTTAACGAAAATCATTTATGTTATGATGGAATCAATTAATGACTAAATTCATTTCATTACAGATTTACAATAACTGAAAGAAATGAACACGTTGAAACTGGCTCTCCATAAATCAGTAGTCTAATCTTAATTTTTTTTTTTTTTGTGCCCGCAAATAACCATCAATGAATTATATACCGGCTGAAAAAGAATGAATATCATACCACTCTTCAGAAATTGCGATATAATTATAATGAAATCAGTGTTTATCTCAAGTTCAGAGAATAACTATATGTTTCATTTATTAGTTATCAATATAGTTTAGGAATGGGAAGTTTTCTTTGTAAAATAGGTAAAAAGGATTCTTCACCCATCCCAATTTATCATTCTAATCCGTTCTCCCATCTTGTTACCATGCTAACAGGCTCGCATCACACTGGAAGACATGGAGGACCCGGAAGAGACGATGCTGAAAGAAGCGGAGGCTAAGGCCAAAGAGAAGAAGACAGAGAAAGAGAATAAACCCATCTCACTCAAAGATGAGAAGAAGATCAAAGACGCCAAGGCTTCAGATCAAAGTAGTTTCTTCAAGAATGCACCTGACTTACTCTGCAAGCTTCATATTGCTTTACCTAAGGTGACACAACCAGGACCCTGTTTCATAAAACTTATTATCAATAATAACTGCTGCAGATCTATGACAAAATAATAATTATGGTCTAGGCCAAACAAATTCAATGATTTCAGTAGCCTATAACTATTATCGTAAGTTGTTATTAATAAAAAAAAAATTATGAACACGGCCCAGAAATCATACTAATTTCATTCATATCAAGTTTCATTAAGAGGGTGTTATCAGGATCATGAAAATAGATAACGACTGATATAAGAGAATTGTGTCTCATTTTCTGTTCTTATGTCTGTTTCTCTTTTATTCTCCATCTCTCTCCGGTTAGAGATAACAGAGAAAGAGAGAAAAAGATAGATAAAGAAATAAGAAAGAGGGAGGAGAGAGAGAGAGAGAGAGAGAGATGGGGGAGGGAGGAAAGAGAGAGAGAGAGAGGGGGGGGGGGGAAGGAGAATTAAACCTTGAGTGAAGTTAGGTGGAATAACGTAAATTGAATTACTCACGATTCAATTTGTGAACAATTACCATTATACCTTCTATTAATATAGAAACGATGATTGTGAACAATTACCATTATTACTTATATTAATATAGAAAGGATGATTGTGAACAATTACCATTATACCTTATATATATTATAGAAATGATGATTATTCAATTAAATGCAAAAGTGACTAATATTGAAAGTATAATGATACCCCTTTTCCTATACTCTCTAGGCCGACCAAGACCAACCACTGCCACCCAGTCGGTATAGAACTACAGCTATAGATGCTGGAGGTAATTTATTAAACTCAAAAGATTCATCTCCTGGCTTTCACTCTCCCTCTTTCTTTTCTCTTCTTCTTTCTTTTATCTTCTTCTTTCTGTTCTCCTCTCTTTCATTTTCTTTCTTTCTCTCATTTCTCTCTCTATTATTTGTCTCTCCCTTCTACTCTTCCTTCCTACTTTTCTCTTCCTCTATTTCCGCTCTTGTTTTCTCCGTCGGTGCTTTCTTGTCTCTGACCTTCACTCTCTTCTCTCTCTCTCTCTCTCTCTCTCTCTGGACTTTTCTATTCTTTTCCTTCCTGTCTTATATAATAGCTTTCTCTCTTTTCCTTTTCTTTGTTTCTAATTGTTTCTAACAGTCTCTAATTCTGTTTCGTTTCTTCCCCCCCCCCTTTTTTTTTGTGGAGGCACATGCCGCTGTATCCTCCGTGCTCCCGCGTAACTAGGCCACCGACTCTATTTATTGCCCAACGCAATGAGATATATACTCGTCATAAGTACGATTTATGGTTTCAATTGATCTTCTTTGGAGAAAACTTATTATGATTTCAAACGTATTCAATTTACACTCCATTGTCAGAACCAAGCAGTAAAACAAATTTCATGCTCAATATACCTGATTCTGTCATCCTGATTCAACCCATCACGTATGGGAACCTAGTGACTCCCAGACCCATGGGAACGATTTTGTTACTGGGGGTGCTGTGAGCAGATTTTTGTTGTTGTTGTTGTTGTTGTTGTATGTAGTTGCCAGTTGCTTATCTATGAATAGCGCCCACCGGGACAAACAATGAAGTTGCTTTAAGTGCAAGGGCAAGTGTCCCCTATACAGAAAACTGCCGGGGTGCTACAGCCAGTGGCGGATCCAGGATTTTGAGAGGGAGGGGGCTCATTTACAAAATTTTCTGACAAAATTCTCTGACAAGCCAAAGCCCCCCCCCCAAAAAAAAAAAAAAGAAAAGAAAAGAAAAGAAGAAGAAGAAGAAGGGTCCTCAGCATATGCTGTCTACAGCACCCCCGGCTCCCAAGGGCCTGGTGACTCCTGTATTAAGTATTAAGCCTATGGGAATTAGAGATTCCAGTAGGTCAACGGGTTAATATATATTTTTTATCAAACAAAAATCTTTAAAAATATCTTTATGTATCCATAACTGACAGTTATGGTGTCCAAATCCAACCTGAGTTGGTTAGCGAGTGAGTTTTAATACAGTTTTCACTTTTTCATGCGTTGTCAAATACATTCTCCTCTCAAAGTACATGTCAAGTGCATTCAATTTACCTTCGATGCATTTCACATGTATCTCCTGACAGGTTTGGTGTGTAACTCTAACCTGAGATGGCTGGCGAGTGAGCTCGGTAATGAGTGGGAATCATTAGCTGGCTATCTGGGATTAAAGAAGAACCGACTACAAAGTATCAAAAGAAACAGCCCCGACGCTCAGGAACAACAGGTGAGCTATTCCAGATGTTAACAAGGGCGTTAACCATTCCCTTTTTGGCTAGAAACCTGAAGGTTTAATGTCTTGATAAAGTTCAAATTTATAACAAAAATGTCTTTAATCATTTTCTAGATAGAAATACTGACCCATTGATGATATAGTTGCTATTGCCATAAACCATTTAAACAAAGATTTTAACCCATACATTTGACCAGATTATGAAATTCAATATTTGATGTTTTTGGATATCACTAATTCCTTGATCAGTAATTGATCTCATTCCCTTGTCTCTTATAATTTATGTATGCCTTTGTTGTATTTTATTTTTTGAGTGTATGTGTGAGTGTGTGTGTGCGGGTGTGCGACTGTGTGTGTATTTATGCATGTACATATTATTTAATTACCTATAATTATGTATTTTTATATGTAATATGTATTTGAATGTCATATTGCCTGTATACTTCGTTTATATTTTTGTTTCTGTCATTTATTATTTGTATTGTAAATTGATTGATATACATTCATGTGTTTATGTTACCAAATTTGTAAACTGATCCTTTCAGCTTGCTGCTTATAAGTAATTTTATATACCAACAAATAAATAAATGAATAAATTAATTAATTAATCCATCTTTTAGGAGGCAGCGGCCGCGAAAGACATAAAACCTAGGAAAGTTAGGGGAGAAGAGGAGTGATTTGGAGGAAGTTTTGTAACATTAGAAAGAAAAATGAGAAAACATTGTAAACAATTAATACAGAAAAAGATAACACAAGAGAACATTGTAAGCACTGATAAACATAAAAGGGGAAACGCATGGAGAGGAGTCTATTTTGAATAAACATACTCGGATGTCGTTAACAAAGGAAATATATCAATGACGAAATGAAACGATATTCATCTTTACACTACTTACGAATTGACACATCCTTCATCTATTATGTATTCTGGCAGGATACACTTACACCGTTTGCAGCTCTGCACACGTAATACAATTTCACAATGATTTTTTTTTTCTGTCTTTTCTTCCATGTCTTCAGATCTTCGACATGTTGGTCACCTGGCGGAGTAGCTTGCCTAAAGCATACAACAAAGACAGAAAGATCTGCTCCTCGTTGACTCGATGCGGGAGGTACGATCTCGCTGAAGAGCTCAGATACCGAGATAATGAACCCGAAAACGACTACGCAGAAGATTTTGAAGAATAATGAGGTACTTTGGAAACAATCTGATCACCGGCTGATCTTCTTTTTGTTATTGTCGCGGACTCACCGTCACCAAATTTGGGAGAAAGCTCCCCCAATCCCCTTCTTCAAATAGTCAGACGCCTCACCATTTAACCGGTTCATTTAAAGCAGGCTGTTTTTCTGTATCTGTGAGTGAGATGCCAGTTTGCTACACCTCTGCTAAATTATATCTCTCTGTCTCTGTCTCTATCTCTACACTCTCTACCTCTCTCTCGTTCTCTTCCTCCTTATCACTTCATCCCCCCCTCTCTCTCTCTCTCTCTCATTTTATTCTACCATGTTCTACTCTGAAAAATCTACGCTAAAATTGTGTTTGATGACAATGGAGGTTAATCAGCAAAGCTTTAATTATCCGCTCACACTGTCTATTTGTTACACACGCAAATCATATTATATTGCATTATAGTATTTCTTTCATACCAAAAACCTTGAAAATGTGTACAGCTTTAAACGCCAAATGATATGTCTGTTTTGTAAATATTGAATGGCCTATCTTCCAGTGTTAATGATTAGAAATGTTTGTTAACTTAGTTAGCTGTCATGAATCAAGGTTCGCCATGTGCATTTTTAAATTATTCATATCTCATCTTATCCTCAGAGCTTTCAAAATTTGTTTCTATGTGACCTTTCATTAGAATATTCATAGTTTTGTATTTTCAAAACAAACTGTATGCACGGTTGCCTGATATTATGGACACTGCTCTCCAAATACACCTTGATAAATTTTGAGTATCAATGTCTACGCATAAGACTGATTTCCAAGACTACCCAACCAAGGCATCTGCTTGGAAGTTGTGGAAATGCTTGCAAGTATAAAGAACATTGTATAGGAGCATTTTCAAATTTACTTATTATCATGATCATGTATCTTTTTACCCGTAGTGGTTAATTACTTTGTATTTTTCACGTTTTTCCCCAAAAATATATCCACGAAGGACGGTGTTTTGAAAGGATGTGACACACTCGGTTTCTCCCAACATGTTATGCATTTTCAACATAATGCTGTTTAGATTTTAAACAATACACTGTACTGGCATTTCATCTTGCCGTGTTTATATGTGAAGCATTGATTCTCTGAGCATGTCGGGTATAAGCAAAGAAATATTTGTATTAGATGTATCTCTCTTGCACGCAAACACACCCACCCTCACACACATTGACTTGTGGGGAACTGTATTGTTTTCTCCTTTTGTACTTTGTACCCCACAAGCACTTCTCCTATTGTATTTTGTACCCCACAAGCATGACGGAATAAAGGCCATCATTGTGCTCTTTTGTTCTCTGTACCCCACAAGTGTATCTATGTAAGGGCACACACGCACACGCACACACACACACACACACCACACACACCCACACACACACACACACACACACGCACGCACACACACACACACATATATATATATACAAAGTTAATAATAAAGGGATCACACACTTTTTTATGTCTGGGTAAACGAATAAATAATGGAAATAAACGGAATATATAAACTTTTATTGAAAAATATGCATATTTGCTTTGCTGCAACTTGTTCTTTCATATTTATTCTATTATTGAAAGAGGAACTTAATATCCAAAGGCAGGTTTTTCTTATATAAATATGAATATACACAAACAAAAATGATGAATAGATAAGGTAGGAAAAACAACTTTCCAGGTATTTCGACAATTTTATGTTTTGTTAAATTAATTTGATTTGGTTTTATTTGAACAAAATAACACCGTTATCAGCTTCTATAGAGACAGGTATACCACAATTTCATCATGATTGATTAAATCAATCTGATTTAGTTTTATGTGAACAAGATAACACCGTTATCAGCTTAGAGACAGGTATTTCAAAGATTTCATTGTGTTTGATTAAATTCATTTTCTTTCATTTTAATTGAACAAGGTAACACCGTTTTTCACCTTTGTACCTAATATAAATCAAAGAACATTGTCAAATTACAAATTATTCATAAGCAGTGACCGTTGCTGAGTGCATAGAGTATGAGCATTATAAATAAATGTTCTACTATACATAAATTAATTATGTTTGAGTACTGGCTGCTTTTCCGAACACTTTCCAGGTCAGCCGTGCCTCGTATAATTATAATGAACTATGAAATTTGACGCACTATCTAGTTGATTTAAAATATTATGTCAGAAGTACTAGTATGTGATTGTGCTACTAAAATTAACATCATATTTCTGTTGAGTTAGATCGTGTATTAAATACATGTTTATTTGTTTCAATTAGAACAGGCTTCATTAGTTTTGCGTGTTGTAACACATTTTGTAAAAGTAAAATATAAGAAATTAATGTATTTGATATAATTATTTGATTGTCCTAATGGAAATTATTAATTTTTTATTCATTACGACGCAACAAAAGAGAAGAGAAAGAGGGGGTAGAGCGAGAGAGGGAGAGAGGGAAGGATGAGAGAGATAGAGAGAGAGAGAGAGAGAGAGAGAGAGAGGAGAGAGAGAGAGAGAGAGAGAGAGGAGGAAAGGCTGGGCTGATTTTTAATAGAGAGTGAAGTGTCTCATGGCCTTGGTAATATAGTCTGGCGCCTCCGAGGATGCTGGACATATACTGGTTACTAGCGGAGTATACAAAGAGGTGGGGGGGGGGGGGGAGAGCTGGGAAAGGGGAGGCGGCGGGAGAGAGAAATAAAAGAAGGGGGAAGCGACTGTGTGTGTGTGAGAGACAGAGACAGAGACAGAGACAGAGAGACAGATAGACAGAGAGATAGAGGGGAGAGAGATCAATCAATTTGTATGGATTGTGTTGCTTTAAAAAAAAAAATCCCATTTGGGTATACATGTATATATATATATATATATATATAGTGTTTTACTACTAATACAAATTTAACAAGATATAGCAAAAAATAAGCATAAATTGAGATTTAATCAGTTAATCGGTAGGTCTATGTTTTAATTCTTCATTCATCAGTCATGATCATGTTTTCAAAATTTGACATTACTTTGTTTGATATGTACATATTTATGAACGTTTTACATCTTCATAACATCTATATTTATCTCGCCCCTACTCTGTTTGATAAGTTCAGGTACCCTAGACTTATTGTAATCCCATTATTGATTAAACATGTTAAATGAAAGGTGACAATTTAATATTTTCTATTGCTTACCAGAATATCAGAAAGAAAGACTCAACTTGGTAATTGCATTTATAGTGCACAATGATGCCACCTTTGTGAGCCTCTAACGTATTTCATATTGCCTTGGTTGTACAGCCTTAAAAAAGACAACATAATGAACCTCTTTAAATAAATCATAGCTGACGAGGAGGGGATATGTTTAGGCTTTAAGAGAATTCTTATAATACAATATATTTGTCACGTTTCTCTCCACGACACAGCTCATGTGTCACGAACAAGGAAATTGATACAATTCCCTTGTCTGCACAAACTCTTCCAAGAAATGTCATAGCTTTTAAGCCCATCAGAGAAACATTTACAGGCACTCAAATACATAAATTATGAAAAGGTGTCATGACTTTTAAACTGTCTGAAATTTGGCGTTTCTAGGTACTCAAATGCATAAAGATTTGCGGCTTAAAACTATAGCATATCAGAGGACAAACCATTTGATTTCTTACGAAGATCTGGATGAGATATAAACATACTGTAGAGAGGGAGAGGGAGAGAGCGAGAGGTGAGGGGGAGAGGGGGAGATAGAAAGCTGGGGATAGGTAGAGATCGATAGAGTGAACATGGGAGAAAAAGAGAGACATACAAAGATTAAGAGAGAGATAGCTATGAAGATAGGGAGACAGAACGAGACAGAAAGACACTGAAAGAGGAAAGAGAGAGAGAGAGAGAGAGAGAGAGAGAGAGCTGATAGTAATAGGTGGAAAAACCTCAAAGCATACATCTCATTCTCTTTTTTATGATGAAAATAGAATGAGAATAATTATATAACAAAAACCTCAGAATATATTGATACCGTTAATGGTTCTTTTGTACAAAGAAATGAGTTGCAGCTCCAGGAAGGGAAATGTAGTATAACATGAAAGAGAAGAAACTATTGCTCTTCCGCTATTTTCCCTTCCAATTAGAGTGAAAGAACATGGTAGCGATGGGGGTGATACAGCGAGAGAGAGATAGAGAGAGGGGGGGGGGGGGGGGGAGAGAGAGAGAGAGAGAGAGAGAGATAAAGGATGGAATCCTCGCCTGCTCTTCGTGCCACTCAAGCTTTTTGAACCATGAAGATTTACTCTATCTGGGTCCATCTTACATGCTCCCAATCGTACTCAATCAATTCCAATTATGATTCAATTTCATATGGCGCGTCTAATATAGACCGCCTGACCGCACAATATCAGGCGAACGATGTAGATTATATTAAGTCCTATATCATTACATAAAAATTGTGAAACAGCCAAGCGAAGAGCTACCAGAGAATAGAATGAAAATCGCGCGGGAAAAAAGTTCAGGACCTGCTACCTTGGCGACAAGAGCAATTATCATAATACACCAAGACAACACACTTGATTAGAAAGTGGTGTGTGTGCGCGTAATGCGGGAGCATCCTGGTTTGTTGGTCATTTCATCCTGTATACACAGAAGCGTAGGGACTGGATTTGTGTTTGTTAGTTAATTAACGACTCCCGTCAAGGCGTTGAGATGGTAAGTGATTAAATCAATATTATTATTATTAAATTTTCATACTAGACCATCTTTACGGGAGTAATATTTCAAAGCGGTTTTGGAGACAAACGTATGGGTGTATAGTAAGTCAACAAAATACTCGTTCTGGTGCATAATTTTATGAATGAATCCATTGTTATGATGAGCAAATTGTGGCGTAAGGTTTCATGCTATGATCTCCCTTTAGTCTTGTGAAATAAGCTTGTCAGTCACTCTCGCATTCAATGTATGTTTCATGGAAAATTGATTTAAGCTCTATGCCATTACAGTATTAATCATGTTAATGGTGAAAAACAATCCGGCAAAGTTTCATTGCACTATAGATAGGTAACTCTTTTATTTTCATTGTCAAGGTGCTTCGACAGTATTGTTCGTTTTCCATTTGTGCAATTTTTCTTGTATATTATATTTATGAAAATTTGCACAATAAAATATGGTAGAAGGGTGAAGATACGAACTAGCCACATATACCAGCATGACCAGTGGAATGCTAAGAACCATTAAATTAAATAATTATCATATTCTCTACCTGTTCATTAATGTAATGAATCATATTACGTTTTGTTAGCCGAAAGTGTAGATGGTGAAAGTATTGCAATTTAAGTATCAAATATTAATTTGGTGCTTAAGAGAAGGCTTAGAAGATGAGAAAATATTAAGTATTTTCCTCGGCAATGCCTCCTGTAATTTGAAGAGCACTTTCTTGCAAAGTAACGATGGTAACAACAAGAAGAATGATTACGGGTTGTCCTTAAGAAAATTTTAATATGGAAAATGTCAAGAAGTATTTTGTACCTATAATGAAGCTTGAGTCATGTTGATGGAGTCTCGATATGTCATAACAATAAAAGTTACAAGGAATGACCTGTGATTTTTTAAGTGACGTTACAAAGTGAGAATAGTAAATATTGTCTTATAAAATATGCCATCAGGAGTTCAGGACCATTATCATGATTATTTCCTTCGTTTACCATGTCTACGATGACGCTATCGCGAGCTATATACAGTGGGAGTCAATAAAAAAAAGAAACCCATATTCAAGCCAAAATATCTTGGGTACCAAGTGAAAGTACTAATAGATATTACTGGTATGATGGCTGATAATGTCTTCTTTATTTTGATAGGCGGCTCACCGAAATGCGATCATGGATGACCGAACACTGGATATTTTTTTTTTAAAAGCATGTCAAAATCGTCTTTGCCAAAGTTTGGGCTAATAGGCCAGGAGCCTATCCCGAAATAGTCAACCCATTTTATCCATAAGATTAGACCCCGTAAAGTTACTTAAAGGAGAATGAAACCCTGGTGAAAAATCAATATAAATGAAAAGAGAGGATAGAGAGAAGCAATTTTAAAAAAGATCCATCAGAATCGGTTAAGAAATGAGAAAGTTATGAAAGTTTGAAAAGTCTCAATTTACTTTCTATGGCGATCCTCAAATTGGCAATGTTGCTTCAAAGTGACAGGTTTAGTAGTACAACTCTCCATTACGTTTTGTACACAAAATTTCATATTTTCTCCATTATCTCTAAAGATGCTGCTTGTCTTTTTGTGAACTCAACATATGTTGTGTCAAATACATTTTCCCATGACATATCTTGAGCTAAGAAGGAGACAAGCTGCACCATGTTCTATTCAAATCAGGCATTCTGATCGAACTAATCATTGTCTATATTGATATGTTAATTATTTAGACGCGTGCGAAGCATTGTATGAACACAAGGTTTATTTTTAACACACACACACACACACACACACACACACCCAAACACAAAACCCGAACATGATCATTCATTTGATTATGTTCATTCTGAGATAATCTTATTAAAATTTTTCCACTCATCTTATTTTATTTGCTATATCCGTCTTGTGTATTATTTAAGAATACTCAATGAACTACAAAGCACTTTAAAAAAGATTTTTTAAACAAAGCTTTAATGACTTAGATTGAATTTCATCTGAGTTATTTGACATAATTATCTATCAATAACCCTATATACGTCGTCTTCCTTTTTAAAGCACGGTTGGTATTATATGTTTTTTTACATAACATTTTTCTATCTAAGAAGAAAAACCTGATGAAATCCAAACCAAGACTGAAGGATAATCCAGGGAAATGTAATGGATAATCCTTCATATTTCCTAAAACACTTTCTGAGTGGCTAAGCACCGGCTGATATTTTTTTAAAACAAAATTTAACGCTCCCTGCATTTGTAGGGATACCTGCATATTGGTAAAATAAGCTTTAATTCTGAATCCCTGAAATGCTAAATACAAAGCCACATTCATCTAGTTTCTGCCTAAAAGCAGCTTCACTGCCATTACTTAACATTACTCCCAGCAGCACTCGCTTTACATCATTGTAGCGAAAAACGGGACAAGAGGGACCAAAAGCACTCAGTTGTCATGACAACGCGTGGGTTGTATTGCACCTGCTAACATGCATCAATAACTTCACGCCATCTTGACTTTTATTAAAATCTTTTATATGCATGGAGCGTGCACTTGTCACTCCCATTAACAGACTGATCACTTCTACTCAATACTTAACTCTTTCATACACCATCAAAATGAAGAGCTACATACTTGTATAAGGCGTCACATAAATCATCCTTAGAGAGCCACCACCAACACCACCAAAAAACAAAAAAACAAACAAAAAATAATCATTTGATTTATTGGATAAAATGGTGTTTGATTCTCTTTTCTTCTTTTGCATATTTCCAGAATATGTGGCTTCAAATCATTACAAAATTCATTTTATGGCAGTAATTCTTTCACATTTGACAAAGTACTTAAATAATAGAATGTATACAAAGTAACATAAGCATGATTCAAGAGCGCGTAATTACATAGAAAAGGGTGTAAGTCCATTAAAAATGCAGTCGCTACTTATCGATCCATGATTTGTTTTTCGCAAAATGTTGAACTTTTGTATAAGCTCAGAGTCATGAGCAAGTGAAAGAGAAACAAAACCAACGAAATATGATTATCTCTCTCGAAAAGAAGTTACTCAAGCCAGTAGTAAATCTAATTTATTCCTCAATTTGTTCAAATATTGCAACTATCTTTAAAGCTGTTCCCTGTTTTTTGCGTTTGTGAGACTGAATTGTTAATTCAGTTTTGGCTGAACTTCATAGAGTTCATGGTTCTACTACTGTTCTTGAGAATTCTTACAGTATGTTTAATTGAAATCTTAAGTGTTATCATGTAAATTACGTGATGGTAAAATACATTTTGGCATTGTCATGACTATGTCACACATGAGATATATCTATATGTATATTTTTAAAAACAGTTATGTAGACCCACGTTTTTACTTACCAGGTCATGAGGAAGAAAGACGCAACCTGTTAATTGCATGTATATAGGCAATGAGAGCAATTATTATTAATAATATTATTATCATTATTATTATTATCATTATTATTATTATCATTATTATTATTATTATTATTATTATTATTATTATTATTATTGTTGTTGTTGTTCTTGTTATTATTATTGTTATTATTATTATCATTATTATTATTATTATTATAGTTATCATTATTATCATTATTATTATCATTAATATTATTAGTTGTTGTTATTGTTGTTATTATCATCATTACTATTATTATTATTATTATTATTATTATTATTATTATCATTATTATTATTATTATTATTATCATTATTATTATTATTGTTATTATTATCATTATTATTATTATTATTATTATCATTATTATTATTATTTATTATCATTATTATTATTATTATCATTATTATTATTATTATTATTATTATTATTATTATTATTATATTGTTATCATTATTATTATTATTACTATTATTATCATTATTATTATTATTACTACTACTACTACTACTACTACTACTACTATCATTACCTTGCCACGTCTTGTGACTTTGTTTTGCTTCAGGCTTCGCGACGAACCGATGAACAGATAAAATATGAAGAAACAAGTAATCAGAGTTCAAAACTAACTGCTGAGCAATTGACAGGTAAGCACATTATTCGCTATTTAGTGAAATATTGATCAAGTTCCCCATCGTGTATATCCAATGGAAACCAATGAGCAATTACTATATTAGGGACGGAATGGTTGTATACATATGATGACATCATGCGCAAAAAACACGATAAAAACTACTTTCGAAAAATCAACTGAAGGCAATTTCAATAGCCCTGTCTATCACCTTTAGAAATGTGCGAACATTACAATGGCGTATTTAGTAATCCGAACCTGATTTCTATGGGCAGTATAATAGGCCTTTGAAATTGCCCTTGAGTTTATTTTTCGAAAGTAGTTTTTATCGCGTTAAAATTATAATCAAATTACAAAAGTCATCATTGTTTATACATGGTGGATACATCTAAACAAGGCAAATCTGATTGATGTTTATTCTACCTTACAACATATACAATACGTTATGTAAAGTTTGTTCGAAAGACATCCATTAGTTGTATTTATCGGATTCTCTTTTGCAAACCTATAATTTGTTTGGAAATTAGAAGATAAACAAAGCGCTGTAACTAAGCGATCAATTTTGTTCCTAGCGTAGCTATATTAGACAATTATATGATATATAAAATCTCTTTTAATTTTGCCCCTTTCAGTATTGAACTAATAAGCTGTTTATAGTTGAGTAAGTTTCTCGAAACTCCACGAGTTCTACTTTTTCACAGGGAGCTGCAAACACTGCAAACAGGGAGCTGCAAATTATACGTTTGCCTTAAACCTTTGAATTTATGAGGTAAATTGACTGTCAGTATTTTGCAGGGCGGCCATAAACACAACACACACACCCACAATATCAATTAGACTCCATAGCACGATTACCATCCGTATTTGCATATATTTATCGGATGTATACTGCGAGGTAATCGAGATAATATAATGCAGGACTTATGACTAATAATGGTGTCGACCGAACCGATTCATTCATCCAATATCCCAACGGCCTTCACCAACACAACCAAATTGAACATTTATGAAATTTAATTCATTAGTGACTCTCCAGCTATACCAAGGGAATGATTCCAACACGTTCTGACTCAAACATCGGCGCCGACATCAGACAAATATTATAAATTTCAAATTTGGTAAATGCTGAGTGTATAGTGGTAGTGATATAGCAGTGACATGAAGGACCTGTTGATTGAATGATGGTGTTAATGATGATGAAGAAGAAGAAACAGATGATGATTATGATAATGATGATGATGATAACGATGATGAAGATGATGATGATGATGAAGAAGAAGATGTTTATGATGATGATGATGATGATGATGAAGGAAAAGAAGAAGAAGAAGAAGAAGAAGAAGAAGAAGAAGAAGAAAGAAGAGGAGGAGGAAGAAGAAGAAGAAGAAGAAGAAGAAGAAGAAGAAGAAGAAGAAGATGCGGATAAAGACAAAAGGCATAGTCAAAATTTCAGTGCACATTTTGTGGTTGCTTTTCCTAACACTCAAATTAAATGTCCACCTTAGCCAATTGAGTGTTGAATCTAATTAGCATTCAATTAAAATGAATTGAAATGAGCGTCTGGGAATCAATTTGACAGTAGTTTTGACGAATTTAAACTGGAAAAAAAAACTATAATGGTAGAAGTGTAGTAGTAGTAGTAGTAGTAGTAGTAGTAGTAGTAGTAGTGGCAGCAGCAGCAGCAGTAGCAGCAGCAGCAGCAGTAGCAGCAGCAGCAGCAGCAGCAACAGTAGTAGTAGTAGTAGTAGTAGTAGTGGTAGTAGTGGTAGTAGTGGTAGTAGTGGTAGTAGTAGTAGTAGTAGTAGTAGTAGTAGTAGTAGTAGTAGTAGTAGTAGTGTAGTAGTAGTAGTAGTAGTAGTAGTAGTAGTAGTAGTAGTAGTAGTAGTAGTAGTAGTAGTAGTAGTAGTAGTAGTAGTAGTAGTAGTAGTAATAATAGTAGTAGTAGTAGTACTAATAGTAGTAGTAGTAGTAGTAGTGCATGAAGATTCACTTTATTCGTCATCACTACTTTTAATTTGTGGCATAATCGAGCCCCTCCCCCATTCACTCTCTCTCTCTCTCTCTCTCTCTCTTTCTCCTTACTTTCTTCGCGTACCCTGCATGTGTAAAAAAAAAAAAAAAAAAAGCACATTCCTGTTAAGAGCAGAATACTTTGTACATGTATTCTAGTGATGGCTTGTCAAGTTTCATCTGATGTATTCTTGTGATAACATCTGGCATAAAGTGCTACCTTGGTAATGAGCGATGAATTAATTATCTGTCATCAAACACCAAACAAACACGTTGCTCATTCTCCACCTTCATATTTGTATTTCGTCTACCGAGAGCGAGGCTTCACATTAAATTTCATCAGCCCAGTTGGCGGGATGGGGAGGGGTTCATAAATTATAAAGCAAATTGTCAAAGACACAAGGTGTCGCAGCATAGCTAATAATAAGTGTAAACGTTTCTGGACTACAAGCAAATCAAGCTATGCTTAGGCTGTAGGCCTTCGGTATCAATATCTTTTAATACACGGTTTTACTCATGCTATGATACATTGTCAAACCGACTGTTATTATATTGTGTAAGATGATAGAGTAATCAATGAATATTTCACCAATCACAATAATAATAATAATAATAATAATAATAATAATAATAATAATAATAATAATAATAATAATAATAATAATAATAATAATAATAATAATAATAATAATAATTATATCTTTATTTTACTCAGAGTACAGAGAAGCATTTGACAGCTTCGATCGGAATGGTGATGGTGTCATCTCAGTGGATGAGTTTGGTGACGTCATCAGAACGCTGAATCAAAACCCTACCAAGAAGGACATCGAGGAGGCAGTCCGGAGATTCGATGAGAACAGTAAGTATGAAAGGACCTTGTACAGTTGTAGCAGATTAAGTATGTCCTAATCAAGTTATTCAATAAAGTGGCGTAGCTACGGGCAAGGGAAAAAAGAAAAGGGAGAAAAGAGGGAGGAAAAAGGAAAACAGGAAAAGGGAAAGGGAACGTGAAAGGAATACGCTACGACCCTCTTGTCATTTTCAGAATTACAAACCTTCGGAACCCCCCAAATTAATGGCCTTGTTAATTTGCTTTTAACATCGACGTGTGTGTGTGTGTGTGTGTGTGTGCGCGCGCGAATGTGAATGAGAGAGAAAGAGAGAGAGAGAGAGAGACACACACACACACACACACACACACACACATAGTAGGGGGGGGGGGGGGAGAGGGAGAGGGGAGAGACGATAGCAAAGAGAGAAACGGAGAGGATAAAAACAAGGAAAAATTGTTACATTTCGTTTTCCCGAAGGTTCGTATTTCCGAAGGTTCATGATTCCGAAGGTTCGTTATTCTGAAAATATGACATGAGGTTGATAATTAAGAAAATAAAATAGGGTTCATAATTCAAAAAACTAATAGATAGGGGTCATAATTCCTAAATGTTCATGATTCCGAAAGTGCAATAGAACCCTACATTATTTTAGGGTCTAGATATGAACCTTCGGCATTACGAACCTTCCGATTAAATAAAACGAGTACCCCCGGCCCGACAAGATGACAACAAGACATCTTCCCTCTCTGTCAAGACCACTATAGTGCTACTCCGCCCATGCTACTACGTCACTGCTGTTTAACACTTTGTCATTTTCCACTATATTTACTGTCTTTCATACCTAGAATTTGTCCGTGTTTCTTTAAAGTGTACCAATCACGTGAAAAAATAATTTGTGTACAGCTCAAAAGTATAAAATCAAACTCTATGATCTTTGTCTGATATTTTATAGGTCAACAGATAATGAGTATGAAGGAAATAAAGGATAACATGAAAATGCTCGCGCGGAACCGAACTCCGAGTTTGGTTCCGCGCGAGCCTTATCTTGGCGAGCGCGTACGGGTGCGTCGAGTAGTCTACTCACGAGTCGCTTTAACGCTTATAGAGAGTGTCATTAAAATTGCAATATCTCTTTATATAATTAATATTTGAAGCCCATATTTTGAATACAGTATAACGACATGAAACCTCTAACATACAGAGCAAAATTGTTTTGGGTGATTGGTACCCTTTAACAAGTCGTTTGTATTTTTTTTTCTTCATTTTTGTAGAAAATGGTACAATAGAATTCAACGAGTTTATCAAGATGGTTGAGCTTATTCCTTTCAATGATAAGGAACAGGAACAAGACGAACTAAGGAAGGCCTTCCAACTGTTTGACAAAGATGGCAACGGTTTTATCAGGTAAAATCATTCTTGCTTGGTAATATAAAGGGCTTCGGCTTTTGTTCGCTTCTCTTCTCTAAATCTAAATAGTTTTCCATTGTCTGCAATATTTATCAGTAAGATATTTGATGAATTGTATCTGTATATATTGCAGTATTCTTTTCAAATTTTCTGAGAGATATCTTTTGAATTTATTTAGATGTCGAACCCCACGAAATTAAAATCATCGACTTATAACCAGGGTCGGGGGTCGCTCCCATTGAGAATATCTACATTAAAAATTTGTAGATTTAATTGTCGACTTATTCGTTTGTCTACCCCTTTTTCAACCTCGCCCAACATGAAAAACGGGCTACCTTAATTTGGAATAATTTCTTTTTTTTCAAAATGTGCCTTTGGTCAGGTCGTGATCACGATTATATCATAATGCCGAAATCTCAGATGCACTGAAGTTGATCATTTTGTGTTTTGATGCCAACATGAGTTTTATTGCCCTCAAAGTTTTAATTACAACTTTAATTTTAACTTTATGCCTATTCCAAACTGAATAAGTGAAATGAAATGAAATGATTGATTGATTACATACAGTGCGGCTGAGCTGAAGTTAGCAATGACTACACTGGGAGAACCCTTAACGGACGATGAAGTAGGAGAAATGATCGCTAATGCAGACATTGACCAAGATGGAAAGATTAATTACGAAGGTAAGCGGTTTATATCATGTCCGATCGTAAGATGAGATACTGTAAGATTAACAACAACAAAAATGAAAAAATAAAAAATACTGTACATAAATTTAACTTACAAAAATACATATTGAAACTAATTCTGAAAGATGATTGAATGCAAGATCGGATAATGCTGTTTTCGAGACAAAAATACATTGTGACAATATTGTTATCCATTTATAACCATTTATCTACAGCCATATCTTCTCCCTCTCGGGTTTCTTTCAGAATTCGTTGAAATGATCATGCAATCTACTGAGAATTCATGAGGCAGACATCCGGGAACTTCCTGAACAAGGACTTTCCTCGATATGAGAGGAGTCAGCATAATTCTACATGTCCATCGCATACACGAGTTCGCTCTTGACCTTTGATTTAGGACACATCGAGAAAAAAAATGATGCATTTTTGTTGGCAAATGTAGAGCAGCCTGGTTAACTCCACTTAGAGATTAAGGAATCGAATAACCATCCAGGAAATTCGCATTATGTCA
>CM046837.1:5670740-5673240 GCA_025618425.1 Heliocidaris tuberculata
AACTGAAACGAATTTGCTGACATGAATATATTTTAGTGTTCTTGTGAATGATCTGTCGACCCGTCGAGAATGCCGGTTACTGTTTTTAATATCGTTTGGTTATCTATCCCCCCTCCTCATTTTTCATATAAAACAAAAGCATAACATAACTTAGACCATGTATTTGTAATATACATGCACATAAAAATTAAAACGGCTGGATCGCCCTACTCACAGTCGTTGATGAAATGGCTGTTTTCCCCAGAGGCCAAATTAAGTATGATCTCTTATCCGATGCCATTGATACACTCATTAAAGAAACAGCAATACAATAATTCAGTTACATGTTTGCTCTTAATTTTGGCAGTAGGCATGTGTGTATAAACATTCTTTTCCTATTCCCCAAATTCTATATTATGAGATGCGTGTTTCAAATAACAGTTTTGAATTTTCAAGCATTTATGTGCTTTGTCAAACTAAAGCAGAATACTTAGTATAGGAGAGCAGAAAAGAATAATAAGCTTCTACGGCATTTAAAAAAAAATATTCATTCCAATGGGATTGGAAGGTCATTCCATCAGAAAGGTTTTAAATTGCCTTCACCTTTTTTCCTATTCAGGTTATAGAGAGACGTGCAGTTTTCTTATGTGTCTTTTGTTTTGTATTTGTATGCATATTAGTTGTTCGTCATGATTATGTACATTTCGATTATACATGTTTTTGTATTTCTTGCTATGTTTTCACAATAAAAACATTTTAAAAAGCCATAAAAGTACGATCTCTTATTTTCAAATCATCCTCATATAACTTACCAGTACATGTAGAGCCTGACTGCTGAAACCCTGAACAACATCTAGTCTCAGACCTGGAAGCCACTCGATAAAGTGTTCTACAAGAAACCATTAAATAATTGATTGAATTTTAAGATAATCTTTATAGGTCAGGCGATTACTTGTCAAAGAAACTGTCTGGAAACAATGAATTTGGAAATGTTGATTATGTAGTACATAGGAACTGGTGTATACTTTGAAGTTTTGGAATCATTTATAAAATGATAAGAAATTGACTCAATCTTGTTGAAAATCACATGCAACACAGATATGTGTATATTGGACTACACACACATGTGACATGAACAGTGGTCCAAACTTTTCAGCTATTCGAATATGAGGACATCTGAAAAGTAATCCTTTTCTTTGATATTCTTCCAAACTGACATAAAAATAAAAAGAGATCTCACAAACTAATTTTAAATTTTCCATAACTCGACCTCTATTGATATCATAAATCTGTTTGTGGGGCTGTAAAGGTGTATCTGGCCAGATTACGTCATAGATGAATGCCTATGTTCCCAAAGAATGAGCTCCAGAAGAAACTCATGTACTTGCACTCCATAATCGTATTACAGGAGTGTCGAATACTCTTGTTGTAACAGTTGAGTAGATAGAAGAAATGGGGCTGTACCGGGTGCTCGTGAAAGGATGGAGGGGGTGTGGGCATAGATACGAATATAAGCTGGCGATGGCCCGAATAATGGTAATTTCCGGGGGGGGGGGGGGAGGGGGCTGCAGCCCCATCAGCACTCCGCCTTCCCATAAACACACACGCACACACACACCCTCACACACATTGACTTGTGGGGAACTGTATTGTTTTCTCCTTTTGTACTTTGTACCCCACAAGCACTTCTCCTATTGTACCCCACAAGCATGACGGAATAAAGGCCATCATTGTGCTCTTTTGTTCTCTGTACCCCACAAGTGTATCTATGTAAGGGCACCCCCCCACACACACACACACACAGTTCACAGATTTTAAAAGGTAATTTTACATGATACTTGAAAAATTAATATTAATATAATATCATTCTCTGCTTTTACAATATTTGGCACACGAGGGATGACACCCCCCCCCCCCTTTACAAACGCACAACATTTTATAACGTGATGCTTTTGGGATGTTCGAAAACATACAGTTTCCTGCTTTATTATACTACACGGACTTATTATGGAAGGGGATGACCCCCTCCCCCCCCCCCCCCCTCCCCACACACACACACACACACACACAATCAGAGGCATAGCTTTATCGAATGGCGGTAAAAAGAATACAAAATGAGAGAAAAACAGAGCGAAATAAAAGGGAATTAAGGAGTGGGGGAAAGGAAAGGTGAAAAGAAAATGATAAACCCCCCAAACCAGATTTCGATATGGCGTCAACTCTTGGGTAATCAACATTTGACCTTGCAGTAGCTTGTCCCCGTGCTTATTAGATAAATGATGAAGTCAACTACTACCACTACAAGATAAATAATAACGATTACTACTTCTAGTACAACTACTTCTGCTATTACTACTACTACTACTACTACTACTACTACTACTACTACTACTACTACTACTACTACTACTAATACTACTCTACTACTATAGCAATAAAACAGCAGCAACAGCAAACAGCAGCAGCAACAACAAAAACAACATCTACTATTATTATTATTACTACTACTACTACTACTACT
>CM046837.1:5678240-5905740 GCA_025618425.1 Heliocidaris tuberculata
GACCTGTGTTATTTTCACAACCATGACAGATGTGACCTGCTTGGACATAATTTTGAGTGAAGCTTATTGAGAGATATACTGCTGTGCCGATACCTTGATGCATTTGAAAATTAAATAGGCTAAGCCTAATCTTTCCATTGTACAGTAACGACCACTCTTGGGTCCAGCTACGGTCAATATCGGTAATACCAGCCAAATATTAGTCAAAATGATCAAGTTTTTAAACAATATCACAGGGAAATAGGATAGGCCTATTCCTGCTGAGAACATCCTGAACGACCAATATCGGTAATACCAGCCAAATATTAGTCAAATTGATCAGGTTCTTGAATAATATCACAAGGAAATGAGATGAAAATATAATCCAGAACTTCAGAGCCTTGTCATGCGACACAATAATGTTTAACGTTAGTTAAATAATTTAACGTTGGCGCTAAACCCGACGGCTCCTGTCAGCAGTGCTGTAGTCAAGTCCATCCCATCCGAGTCCGAGTCCTGGATTCCGAATCCCGAGTCCTGGCATCCGAGTCCCGAGTCCTGGACATCCAAGTCCGAGTTCGAGTCCGAGTCCGAGTCCGAGTCCGAGTCCGAGTCCGAGTCCGAGTCCGAGTCCGAGTCCGAGTCCGAGTCCAAGTCCCGATGGGAACATCTTGAATTGCAATTTCTTTTACGTCACATTATTTATATTATAATAAAGGCCTGACTATGAACTCTCTATAACATACCATAATGTCACCAGTGGTGGAGGGGTTTGACAGTTTTGGATTAATAATTTTCAGAACGTCATGATTTGTGTGTTGTAGGAATGGCGCGTCAAGACTGGAGCATAGCATTCCCGGCAAGACAACCAACCTTGAACAAAGATAATTTATTTCCAAGATTTTTTTATACAAAAAATTTGTCTGGTCAACATCTGTTGAACTTAAGCTCTGTTACATCGAAAACAGAAAATATAGTACATATTATTTATTTTGTTTCAGTCTGCTAAAGCGGAAGACACAGGGCGTTGCAACAATGAAGCTGTATTACAAGGGTGCGCCAAGATTGGTGCCATTACGGTACATAGTTTCTGGTTCATTGAAAACTTCCATTTGTCAGAGAATTTAATTTATTGTAACTTTTCTTAGCACGAATACGGACAACTATGAAGGCTTGCTCACAAATGAGTGATTTGTCGCCGTGACATGTCGCTTGGCGCTTAAGAAGATTAAGTTCAGTAAGATTTCCAGCTATTAACACTAAAAAAATTCTGACAGAAGGTAAGAAAATTGAATTGGAAATGTTGAGATAAATGTCTATGGTTAGATTTTCGGTGATGGTTTGATGTACTGGTGGAATTTCAGAAGTTTTATTGTCTGTGACCAAAATACTAAACAAGTGAACATGGACTCCTTTTGTGCCAAGGTTCATGTCTAGTCAAATGGCTCATATGTGAACAAGCCTTATCAGGCCAAGTATTTTGCTTTTATCCAGTTATTACAGAGAGTTGACTGTTTTGTTTCTGTAATACCTCAATAATAGTCCATTTGACACTCCTATGTAGTCAATAGCTAACCTAGAAAAGTACACTGAAGTTTTTTTGTTTATTTGTGATCTTATGTGGTCCTAGAACAATTTCAGCTTTGTTGCCAAGGCACCCTTGAGCAATTTTCATAATTTGCATAAATCCAAAATGGCGCCTGGTAGCCATATTGAAACCCAACTTTTGAACCACATGTCACATACTAGTGCATGATCATATGCATGTATACAGGGGTTTCGAGGGACGTAGAATTCATTTATAATGCAATTTTTGCAATTTAAGGTCATGTTTAGGTCATAAAGGTCAAATAAAGGTCAAATTTGTTACATGTGTACATGACTGTGCATACGTTATAGATTTTTGAACTGTTATAGATGTCTAATGTTTAAATGAAGGGGCTTTGGGCGTGTATAACTAATCTCTGAGATCCTCCATTCATTTATTAATAAGAGGGGTCAATTCAAGGTCAAAGTTGAACTTGATATTATGGATAGTACTTTGCTTAGATATGATTTATCTTTGACGGGTATGTGGTGCCGAATGCCTTGATGATGTTATGTTAAAGTCGAGTTCACAAACTGAAGGTCAGGTCAAAGTTCAATCTTACCCCTGGGTCACAAAGGTCAAATTCAAATACAGCGTACCTGTCATTTTAGTTCATTGTCAAGGCTTAGAGGATAATATGTGTATGCAGAATTACGTCCTACCAAATTGTGAATAATAATGCAGAATCAATCTATGATGATACCATTCATTAAAAATTCCAGTTGATATTAGTCACAAAGGGATCAGTCCAAGGTCAAAGTTGAACTTTACAGTTGATACTGCATTAGTGTAATATGCCTATAAAGGTTTCGGGTCCGAATCTCGTGGTGGTTTATTTAGCTTTATAACTCATCTTCAGTCAGTTAAAGTTCAGTTAAACTTCGATGCATCTTGATCACAGGGTGAGAGGTCAAGTATGTTTTGTATATGGCACAAATAAATGGGAAAGATTAGTCTTCGACAAAATTATTTTGCATTTCTACTGGCCAAAAACGAAAAGTGAGCTCCAATTTGCTCTCTTTGGTCGACCAATGGAACTAACAGGGGACTACCACGGTCAGTTTTTGTCACACATATATTGAAAATGATATACTCGAAACGATGTTGTAGTCCAGGGTTTTAGTCCACACTTATTCACAGTGATGTATGTGGTGATGATGATCTGGTATATGTGATGGATGTCACCATTTATACCATATCACCATTTACACCGTCAGTTGTACCCCTAATTTTCAGTTGTAGGGATATTCTGCTAACATGGGATGTAAAGTATGGATTATGTTTAGTGTCGTCCAATATTTGTCCAGTTGAAAACTCAGAAGCATGCGTGGAGATGGGATCTAGGACAGGTTTGGTGGTATTCTTCATGTTTATTACATTAGACTTTCCCCCAAGCAACGTTTGTAATAGAATCTTGCTTCATCTGGTTTGTCTGAGGAAATCCAGAAGGGTTTACTGGATTCAAGTCTCAGTTTAGGGAGGAGAATGCTCTAGGTAAGGATTCATGGGTGTCTGTTCCGTTCTACAGTATTCATAATACCAGGAATTATATTTGACGGAAACGAAACACCTACTTTGGTTATGACGAACCATCAAACTCAGGCAGTACGGTGGATATATTGAGACGGTGTTCCGACTTATCTGGTATGGTTAGAAGGCAAGGGTCCCTTAACCACTGTTCTCCACATAAAATTTACGTGGAGATCGGTGCCCTCAACACAAAGGTTTGCAATCAATCGCAGATTTGAAACAATCGTTTTGATTGGTCTGTAGGGGTCATCATTTTGAACGAGATGTTCATGAGACAGTGATCTAGATTGGCTATTGACTCTTTGCGATTGATTGCAAACTTTGTGTTACGGGGCCCAGGTCATCAAATTCGGCAAGGGAAGGTCATTTATATCATATTAAACTATAGGCCCTACCTTCCCAACACCACACCCCGTGATGAACATAAGGACCTTCCTGTAGAGAAACTGCATAGTCCTAATCTACATGCTTTAGGTCTGCAAAGTATATCTGAAACTGAAAGTTTGCACTATAATTGCCACAATCTAGATCAGATTACCTCACACGTAGTAAACATACCGACAAATTTCCATCAAGAGTGGCAGAAGAAATCCACATCACACCCCGTGATGAACACATGGACCTTCCTGCATAGAAACTGCATAGTCCTAATCTACATGCTTTAGGTCTGCAAAGTATATCTGAAACTGAAAGTTTGCACTATAATTGCCACAATCTAGATCAGATTACCTCACACATAGTAAACATACTGACAAATTTCCAGAAGAAATCCACAATCATGATTATTTACATGGCTTTTCAACATGCACATAGACATCAATTTTTGACACATCTAAGAAATATACTGTGTTAAGGGATTTTTCGTTCTCGGATAATGTAGATACATTCCAGTATCATCCATTGGGAAGATTTCCATATTTTCCTGTCGAGTACCTCTCATCAGCAATAATATTATTTGTAGTATCTGAACAATTAAAAGGAAATGCATTATCTTGGAGATCCATATGAGCATGATAAGTGAGATGTAAATGTATGGCGGAGAATAACCTATGCTGACGCTACACAGTAAAAAATATTTTTAACAACTCTTCAAAATTTTTAAACAACGCTGTTTAAGCCGGTCACTCTAACAACTGTTGTTTAAATTATTAAACAACTATGGTTGTTTAAACTTTAAATAGCATTTTGTTTAAAATTTTAAACAATTTTTTTAAACAACGGCTTTTAAACAACGAGGTTGTTTAAATTAAGTTGTTTAAACACACACAGTTGTTTAAAACTTTTTCACAACTATTGTTTAAAATATATGTTGTTTTAAAAAAAAATTGTTTAAAACATCTAGGTTGTTTAAATTGAGTTGTTTAAAACTTTTTGCACAACTGTTGTTTAAAAAAATACATTCAAAGTTAATTGTTCAAAATAATTGTTTCAAACATTATAGGGCCTACAGATGTGTTTAAACATACACGGTTGTTTAAGGCTGTTGTACACAAATAAGTTCCAAATGACAGAGCTGATTGATATGTTCAGAGGTAAGCATTTAGACTAAATATATTGTAATCTGATCGAGTTTATATACTCAAGACATATTTGTGCTGCGGTGACATCTACATGATGTCTAGATCTAGACCACATCCACAAAATAAATTATGTAGACCTGGAACTTTGGAGCGCAGCGCAGTTTAAGTTATTTGCACACAGTATACCGGACCCACGCGCGCGTTCACTGTGTGCAGCTTAAACTGCGCTGCGCTAAGCTGAAAGGGCGACTTCCAAAGTTGCAGGTCTAAATCATAATTAGGTGGTCTGTCGGAATCGACAGATCACCTCTTAATTTCGTCAGAATTTTCTTTCTTTATTTGTCTTTTATTTTTCTCCCACTTTCTTGTGAGCGTGATTACTCAAATTCGGCTGACTCAATTTTCATCATATTTCAGTCAGTCATCAGGCCTATCATGGTCAAGTGCCACGAAATATTTCAAGGTCATCAGGTCATCGTGACGTCATCCAGACGCCATTTTGTGAAATCACATTATCGATCATATCTTCATAACGATTCATTAAAAATAAACCGTATTTGACACACATGAACTTCAGGTAAAGGGTCAACATAAAATGTCACCATAATCCGCGCGCGCGTCATTACGCACACGTACGCGCGCGTCAAATTTAAAAAATGCTCAAAATCACTTTTTAATCAAATTAGAGTACGGGTCAGGACATTTTAAGCATTTCAAAATTTTCCGTCCGTGCGCGTCCGCGCTGGCAGCGCGTAAAGAACGTAAAAACGCCGTTTTTTCGTATGGTTTGTATGCCTGACACTATTCTTGACAATTTCCAGCCATTTACACTCATTCTCGACCTTCCATAATGCCATTCGCGCGCGTCAAACTTTAAAATTCGTGCACGCGTCAATGGGTAATATAATGTAAAAAGCGGTAAAAACATGTCTATATAAAATGGGTGGCTACCCCCCAATTTTTTTACATATTCTGAAAGCCTATGAGTTGTAGATATGAATTCATGAAAAAAAATTGGGGTTCGATCGATCGGAACGTCGTCATATTTGCATATGAACTCAAAAATTCGATTTTGAAAAAAATGACGTCATGATTTTTGTATTCATTTGACAATATTTCAGTAATAGATTGTCGATTTTCTTCCAAATTTTGATATGTTGTAGCTGAGACAATTTTTCTACAAAATCCATTCCACTTTTTGTCATTTTGACAAAGGCATCGCGGTGTATTTTTGCGATTAAAGGAGGCATGTCAATTTTTCACATTTTGCGTGTATTCTCTATGGGACATGACTTTTTCTCAAATCTTGATTATGCATTCCTGTCTTCTTTGAGCTGTATCTCTGTTATTTCTGCTCAATTCTCTTCCAAATTTTAGTATGTTATAGCTGAGACTATAAGCTTTTAGAAGTGTGCCCTCCAATTTTTGATCAGATGTCGGGATCATGCCCCTTTTTAAAGTACAAATTGTAATTTGAGACTCCTGTTTTTAGTGTACGTGTTATGTCTATTGCAAAACTTTTGGTCTATTGGTAAAGTACTTGCCTCCCATCCCGCTGACCCAGGATCGAATCCCGGTAGGTCATTTTTTTGGAAAATTTTTAAAAAATTCTTTTTGCCTTTTATTTTACCATTTGCTTCGACTACTGTGACATATAAAATCACAAACAATGTAATAAACTTTTTTATTTTGCGTGTTATGTGTAATTGAATGTAAAGTAGTTTCTGTACAACCCTATGCAAAATCTGATTGCCTGTCGTGTATTAAACCTATGGGTTAATATCCCACGTATAATGCAATATGAAATCGTCCGATTTTCTTTGACGCAAGTCTCCATCCATTGTCAACATTATCAGGAATATTATCTTGCACAAATATTATCACATCTTAGCAATTTACCAACGGGTAGACAGACCACCTAATTCGTCTTCAGTGACGAATTAAAGTTCTAGTTAATTATGTGACTGTGGCTTAGATCTAGATATCATATAGATGTCATGGCAGCACAAATATGTCTTGAGTATAAACTCGATCAGATTACAATATATTTAGGCTAAATGCTTACCTCTGAATGTATCAATCAGCTCCGGCATTTGGAACTTCTGCAACATGTCAACCACAAAGTCATCCGCCATGATGAAGCCCGGCCGTGTTTGGCGGAGAAGGAAACCCGTCTAGCGCGAATTTTCAATCTTTTTAAACAACGTTGTTTAAAAGATTATTCTACAATATCATTGATGTCTTAAACAGCAGTTGTTTAAAATACTGGGTACGTTTTTTTAAACAACGTTGTTTAAAATTTAAACAACACAATTTTAAACAACGAAACTTTAAACAGCGTTTTTGCTGTGTATCTGCTAACTTGATGTACAAGAAAAAATATGTAACAGCTTCAGAATCTCAGTAACGATTGCTCTTGTTTCCAACAAAGATCATTACCGGTAATACAAGCCAAATGACAGTCCAATTGTCCAGGTTCATTACCATGATTACTACGTCATCAACAGCCCAGCAAGACTTCCACAGACGTCAGTGCTATGGATATGTGCTATGGACATTCTGAACTGTAGCACCTTGAGTCATACAACGTAATATATTTTTAGTAATTCAACATTCAATGGTTTGCAGTATACCAAAACGTAAAGAAACTAAGCTGAGATGATTTGAAGCGGTACAATTCTGAATACATATAGTATTCTCTGAGTCCCGACAATGAAGTAAAAATGACAGATACATGTATTTGAATTTGACCTTTGTGACCCAGGGTAAAGATTGAAGTTTGACCTGACCTTCAGTTCGTGGTCTCGACTTAAATCGAAAATATAACATCATCAAGGCATTCGGCACCTTATACCCGTCAAAGACAAATCATATCTAAACAAAGTACTATTATATCAAGTTTAACTTTGACCTTGAATTGACCCCTTCTGACAATGAATGAATGAATGATCTCAGAGATAAGTTCTACACACCCAAAACCCCTTCATTTAAATATTAGACATCTATTACAGTTTAAAAATCTAACGTATGCACAGTCATGTACACATGTAACAAATTTGACTTTTATTTGACCTTTATGACCTAAATATGACCTTAAATTGCAAAAATTGCGTTAAAATTGAATTCTACGTCCCTCGAAATCCCTATATATATATACATCATAGACTAGTATGCGACATGTGGTTCAAAAGTTGGGTTTCAATATGGCTACCAGGCGCCATTTTGGATTTATGCAAATTATGAAAATTGCTCAAGGTTGCCCTTTGGGCAACAAAGCTGAAATTGTTCTAGAAACACATAAGATCACAAATAAATAAAAAAACTTTTCTAGGTTCATGAAATGTCAAGCCGACTATAAAGAAAAGATACACAAAAAATATAGTATTTGTTCATTTCAAAGGCCTGAATTTTTTTTAAACACAATTCTATCAACATATCAATTATAAATGTAAGTCCACAGAACAAAAAATAACAGCTTGAATGCAGTTAAAGCCAGATTATAGAAAAGAAAATTTTCGACTGAAATGATAGAGAGAGAGAGAGAGAAAAAAAAAATCACCGAGAACACCAATAGTTAAATCTTATCAAATAGCTGATTAAAGTAATACAAAAGTGAATCGTCAAACCCTTACTACTAAAACCCTAAATACATGTACATGTATCAGCTGCTGCTAGTTCAGTCATAAACTGGCTTAATGGCTTGCAATACAAGTGCAACATTAACATTCATTTGGGAAACTTACTACATGACTAAGTGACTCAAGGAAAACGAAAGTAATTGTTAAACCGTAATAAAACCATTTGACACTGCCAAAAATTATAAATTGCTGACTTTGACTTTTTGCCACATTTGACTTTTTGCCACAGGAACATAGGTTGCAAGTAAAAAGATAAAAAAAAAAAACATGATAAAAACTGTAGTTTATGATACTGGCTTGAAATACAAGTGGAATAGTAATCTGTTTGAGTCTACCCAAGATATCCCAGGCTGGGGTCTATGGGGAAACGTATGTTACAGATTAGCCCATCTCCAAATAGCTAATATCAGTTTCAACATGTCTCTGTCATACGGGTACATGTATAACGAGTGTATAGGAGCATATAAAACGACTAATCTTAACGTCTATTTGGGCACATTCTCGTACCGTTAATACGGCGATCGATGTTAAGTTCATGTTCAAAATACCGCTCAATCGAAAGGAGCGAATACATTGGGGGGGGGGGGGGGCGGGGGGTTCCCGTGCCCTGGGGTAATTTTTTGGAGCTAAAATTAAAAGTGGAAAACGGACAAAAATCTCGTTGCCGGTCTCGGCCCGATTTTCGCCCGAGTCATGAGTCACCATTGGTCGAGTCCGATTCCGAGACCGAGTCGGTCAGGCAGAATTAGATGGACAAAGTAACTTTAAGTTGCCAAATTATGTGGATGAAATTATGTGACTATTTCGGGACAGGCTCCTAGCCTATCATCAAAGCCTCGGTCACAAATACCATTAAGAACTGTTACGAACGCCGTGAGAAGGATTTTTAGACCATTTCGTAATATCTTCTCAAGAAGGCCGTACGAAACCAGCGTTCGTAGACCGTTCGTAAGTTCGCACCCTTTTCGATGGTCTTGTCCAAAAAAATTTTCAACGTCGTACGATACCCCCTCTTCGTAAGGCGGCCGTATGAACCACGCAAGATTTTGTAGGGTAGAGAGACAATTCTAGAAGCCTTAAATTCTTACGATGATAGTAAGAACGCCTTAAGTTGTTCATAGAGGGCTCTTACGGCGTTCGTAAGAACGCCTTATGAACGGAGATTCCTACGGTGCTGTTACGAACGACTCTTGGCGTGTTTAAGGCATTCGTAAGGTGCTCGTAAGGCGTAGGGTCACAATCTTCTTCTTCCTCCTCCTCTACTTGCAGATGCAGCTGCAGCTGCAGTTGTAGTCTCCTTGGCACTACTGCCATCTTGAAAGTATCAAACTTTCATTAGTCCAAGGGCGTCAACAGCTTCTCAAAAGTGTGTGTGTGTGTGGGGGGGGGGGGGGGACACTGAGCGAGGGAGGTGTGGAAGGGGGATGCCCTCCCTCCCACGGTAGGGACTTTTTGAAGTTTTGCCATCGACGTAACGTACGTAAGCAGCACACGCAGCATAGCTCAGCGCAAGCTTACCGTAAGGCTAAGCTTAAATGCTGCGTACGCAGGACTGCACCCGATAGTGCTGCGCAAGGCCTATAATTAGGCCCAGGCCCCCTCAGGCATGTCAGGCCTGACGCGGCGGCCGGCTATAGGCGAGATCTAGAATAAAATTTGCAACTCGATCGAACAGCGCGCCGCGCTGCGCCATGGCAGTGCTGCATGGCGAGGGAAGAGGATTGGGATGATTTCAACAAGGCAACAAATGTCAACAAGGGCAGTTGAACATTTATATTTGAGTATTTCTAAAACTCAAGCCATGCAAAAGAACAAGATGGAAGTGCTTTTCAGGTTTTTAGTAATGGGTTTGAACCTCAAAAGTGGGGGGGGGGGGACAAATGATATGATGTCCCCTCCACTTTTAAAAGTGGGGGGGGGGGGGACATACCCCCCCCTGTCCCCCACCTGTTTACACCCTTGCATTAGTCACAGAATTTTCGACAGTACACGGCAGCACCTTTTTGCAACCCGGAAAACTATACAAAAATCTGTAAGATCTTCCTACGAATGACTTGAGAGTGCCGTGAGTTGCACGTACGACCATCTTGCACAGCAAAAACGCTGTTTAAAATTTCGCTGTTTAAATGTGTGTTGTTTAAATTTTAAACAGCATTGTTTAAAAGACGGACCCTGTATTTTAAACAACTACTGTTTAAGACATCAGTGATATTGTAGAATAATCTTTTAAACAACGTTATTAAAAAGATTGAAAATTCGCGCTAGACGGGTTCCTTCTCCGCCAAACACGGCCGGGCTTCATCATGGCGGTTGATTTTGTGGTTGACATGTAGCAGAAGTTCCAAAGGCCGGAGCTGATTGATACATTCAGAGGTAAGCATTTAGACGAAATATATTGTAATCTGATCGAGGTTATACTCAAGACATATTTTTACTGCCATGACTTCTATATGATATCTAGATCTAAGCCACAGTCACATAATTAATTATGATTTAGACCTGCAACTTTGCAAGTCGCCCTTCCAGCATAGCGCAGCGCAGTTGAAGCTGCACACAGTGAACGCGCGTGTGGGTCCGGTCCTATACTGTATGTGCAAATAACTTAAACTGCGCTGCGCTGCAAAGTTCCAGGTCTACATCATAATTTATTTTGTGGATGTGGTCTAGATCTAGACATCATGTAGATGTCACGGCAGCATAAATATGTCTTGAGTATAAACTCGATCAGATTACAATATAAGTCTAAATGCTTACCTCTGAACGTATCAATCAGCTCTGGCATTTGGAACTTACCTGTGTACAACAGCCTTAAACAACCGTGTATGTTTAAACACATGTAGGCCCTTAAATGTTTGAAACAATTATTTTGAACAACAACTTTGAATGTATTTTTTAAACAACAGTTTTAAACAACTTAATTTAAACAACCTAGATGTTTTAAACAATTTTTTTTAAACAACAAATATTTTAAACAATAGTTGTGAAAAAAGTTTTAAACAACTGTGTGTGTTTAAACAACCTAGTTGTTTAAAAGCCGTTGTTTAAAAAAATTTGTTTAAAATTTTAAACAACAGGCTGTTTAAAGTTTAAAAAGTGACCGGCTTAAACAGCGTTGTTTAAAAATTTTGAAGAGTTGTTTAAAATATTTTTTACTGTGTGCGACAATAAAAATCGTAAGATGGCCGTACTTCTTACGAAAAATGTACTCTGGGGCCATTGTATCACCGAAAATCACTTCGTTTCTCAAGAAGGTCTTAAGTTGTTCTTGCGAATTAAACAGCGTTCGAACGAACTTCGTTAGAAGGCCGTAAGAATATATGCCACATCTACGAATCTCTACGAACTCCGGAATTCGTACGAACAGTGAGATTCGTAATAACGCATCGTTCGTACGAACCTTTGTGACCGTAGCTTAAACTTAGTTATGGAAGATTACATCTCGTTTATTTCCATAATCATCACGGTATAGGTGATCACTAGTAAAACGAACAAAACAAGATAACCTAACCTACGCGGTCACAGATTTACTTGCTTTTAAAGGAAGCAGAAATATCAGACGAACAGATCAAAACGGTTTGAGCCAGATCGGACAACTGATATGAGAGATATCATTTTTTAATGACATGAAAAACTATGAAAGACTGAAAGAAAACCACTTCACAAATTTGCAACTTGGTGGTGAGTTTGTGGCGTCATTTCCTCACTATTCATAAATTGCTATTTTTATAATGACAATATGAATTTCCCATTTCCCCCAGGAATTTAACTTCCTCATAAGTGAGTTTTACAGCGCAGAGTTTCGTTGCAAACGCATTAAACGTCAAATCCATTTTTTAATACTAACTGTATTGAAAGATCAAAGAAAGATAGCTTTATATAGATCCATAATAAGTTTTCAGCAAATAGCCTTGAAACGACATTTATTTTAGTTCAAAAACACTGTGTTTTTTTTTTTGCAAAACGCATTAAACGCCACTCCCGTTTCAGAGCAAAAAGCGTTATATTCAGCGTGCCGTTCATGACGTAATTGATGCGCGCAAATTAATGCAGTGAGACGCGGATGCGCAATGAGAGGGAAGAGCCTTGGATAATTTACGCGCGATGCTCCAACTCAGTAGATTTATAGATTCAATCAACTATTGGTGATATTTGGTTCCACTGACCCCAAAATCAAGCCCTAAAGACGCTCTCCTCACGGATTCCTAACTGTTTGACGTTGTCAGATTGTCAGAAATAATTGGAATGATTTTAAACAGTAGGTAAATGAACAGTATAATTATTACTTATAATTACTTATATTGCCATATTATAACGCCATATTATAATGGATAATGAGAAAACAAAACAAAACAAAAAACCAAAAATAGAACAAAACAAAACAAAACAAGTTCGTGGATATAACGCGTTTTGCAAACAAAAAAGTTGAAAATCATGATTTTTTTCAAAAAAAGTAATTATCACAGATTTCTTTTCAAGGCACCGTTATTTTAATGCAATGGAAGTGATCTTTTTATATGTATTTCATGACTTCTTGTCCTTGCATAAACTCGTGGCAAATAATGTTGTTTTTCTCGGAACTTCTCAAAAGAAGATAAAGCGTTTTGCAACGAAAGCTTTCATACTTTCCATCGTTTTTCATGTTATTAGAATAATTCATAACTTTCTTAGGATTGCTCCGATTTTTTTCAAACTTTTTTTCTTTGATCTATTTGTCTGATTTTTTCTGCGTCTATGGAAAACGAGTTACTCCGGGACCTTGCTTGCCCTTTAAACTCCAAACAATAATAATGCGTGCTGTATCCAGGATACGAACCTTTTACCGGATATAGAGACGGAAATACATTAATGTTTTTTCCTCGTGCAAATTCACTGAACCCAAGGAGAGTATAATTTACTTTTTGAGAAAACAGTTCCTTTAAATTCAATAGACAATACACGGAACTCTGTGGTTTTAAATTTAACGTTCTATAATATTGCAATCGCTTACATAGCCCACATAAAAAAAAAAAACGAAACATTTTTGCTGATCTTTAAAAATGTATTTCAAAATTTAATAATCCACCCGCTAATTTTGTGAGGAATGGAATTTAGTGCATTATGTGTAAGGGTCAACACTTGACAAATCTAACCATTCGCAAACGAACCCGCAAACGAAACAACATGTTCATAATATGAAGAATGAATTACATTAATGATATTCCTTGGGAACTGAATTACTAGACAAAGGGTATTAAGCATAGTGGCAACCAAACACGTTTCAACAAAGTAGACTATAGAGTTCTTTTTGATTTCGTCAGAAGTTCTTTCTTTAGTTCAACAGCTAATACCCTTCCAGATTATAAAACGGATCATTCCTTCATAGATAAGAACGAGTTCCCAGCTTTGGGAAAATTAATTATTGCTTTGTTAAAAAAGAAAGGTTTGTTTAAGAAATCAAGAAAGTGGTGAAAGAGACATTCTTAAGCAAAAGGCATAACGGAGAACGATCAAAATAATTAAAATGGTCGCTGATTGTGAGTCTACCAGAAATGGTAAGTTATATTTTCGAAATTTTGATGATGATAATACGGGAAGAAAGTGACATCTTCATCAAAATGCCAAGTGTTTACAGGGTAGAGGATTCAGGAAAGATACCTGAAGAGTTAGGAAGAAAATTACTGGTATTATGATAGGGATATTGTTATATTAAATGAAATTGATAAAATTGATTTATGACACTGTAAAGTTTCCCTCGAAAAAAAAACAAATGAAAGAATAATGGGAATGAGTTAACAGGGGGAAAAAATCATCTTTTTAAAAATAAAATAGGAATGAATAAATAACGGATATAGAGAAATATGCCCGTTGTCAACTAAAAATGATGATAATCATACAAAGTGACATACTCCGAGAGGTGTTTAATCTTTGTTCAAATCTTTATGCAGCAAAATGAATAAATGAAATTAGAGTTTTGGAAACCTTTAAAGTTTGATTTTTCTTTTTGGTGTGTGTGTGTGTGTGGATGTGTGTAGGTGTCTTAGTTAACGGACACCGTTGTTTAGGCCGACACATAATATGCAGGCCCATGCAATGACTCAGTAACGTGTCAGCATAAATATTACATTAGTACAGATTTTTCTGACCTAGAAAACATAATATATAAACGAAGATTTGGAATAAGTAATAAGGTGGCTTATTCTCAGTAAGGTAAAGTAGATATTAATAGGGGAGCGGTAGAAGTAAAAGTTTGGTAACGTTGGAAACTTATAACTTAAGGAAAACGATTATGATAAATCATAATAAATCAAATAATATGCCTGTGCCTTTAGGGGTAGTTTTACTAATGTCTTCAGGGAGGTGTTTCATAAAGCTGTTCTTAAAGTTACGAACAACTTTACGCACGACTGGAACCTGTTCTTGGGTGCTAATCAGATTCTCAATCATTTTGATTCCCATCAGCTAAAATTGAAATCCGATCTTTGTGGATTAAAATTCTTGCTGTTAAACAAGCATCCGAATGCAAAGTTTATTATTTGTCAAAATTGATTAGGGTTATTCGAAATTCAGTCCCACACCAGGGAAAATCTGGGATATCTCATTTAGCACAAGAATGTATCACCAGTCGTGCGTAAAGTCGTTCGTAACTTACAAACAGCTTTATGAAACACCCCCCAGGTTTGTTTAACGATTTCCAGTATATAAGTACATACAGGGGATTAAGGGATTGTCAAGTAGCCAGTCTTAAAGTGATTGATTAACTTTGTGAAAAATTATAAAATCAGCTCAAATGGCAGTGAATTGTGTGCAGTCCTCTAACTACATATATAATTAAGGATATGTGAAAGTATGAGAGAAAATGGAACCCGTTTACTATCCTAAAAAAGAGAAAATCGCGATCAATCGTTAGCGCAAGTCGCTCGGCTTCTTCGCTGCGCTGCAGTCACAAAAACCAAGCACCAGCTCTTGGCGATTTCAGAGCGGGTTTCCAGCCCGTACGGTATTCTGTGATAGAGCGAGGTATGCCAACCGTAAGAGTTCTTTAGGGTTCGGTGGTACTCTATCCCGACATCAATGTTCAATCGTAAATATCTTGATATATAAACGACCGATCAGCTTATAAAACTCAGGCGATTCCTGTCTGACCTAAAGGTTTGCAATTATGATTACAGCATTAGCTGGAACAGTGATTTTTTTTTCAATCCTGGGCAAAGTTCATCAATGCCTTTAAAAGATACAGTGCTCCTATCTGGGCTATGTGGCTGACATGCTGAAATCTACCATCCATGATTTAATTACACAAATACCTTGCAAGCTCTTCTATAAGCCTCGTCAAACAACTTAAGATAGACAATGGGTGTGTTTACATAATCTTGACAATATTATTTGACTAATTTTGAGAAAGTTATACAATTTTCACAATTTAATAACTTGCCATAGAGATTATCATCTGACACCAAACTGCACCAAGTACCCAATATTGCACTATAACAATTTTATTTGAATTAAATCAGAAACTTTTGAGTTATTAAGGTTGGAATGTAAACAAATAGTTTTTCAGTGTTTTTTTCAGGGTCGTGTTCTACCCTCTTCCCAATGGAAAGCTTTGTTCTTTTTAAATATATTTTTGGAATGTACATCCATACCTCTTCCTTCTGACAAAATTTGGTACTCGGGCCTTAAGGGAAAATTTTTACCAAAAATGGACCCGACCTGGGGGCCCTTCTCGGGGGCCCTGGGGGGCCATAGCCGGCGGCTACATTTTAGGCTGACAAGCTTTTTTTGTGAATAGCGTGGAAAGTCTAAGTAACTTTAAGGGGTCAAATCTGATTATGTAAAATTGGGTGATTTCGGGAAAGGCTCAGACCTGATCTAGGAGATCTGTTTACACATTTTGCGCAAATTGTCCTATGCTGCTTAATATGCCTTCTTGCAATTACTTTTGTTGGATTTACGCAGAATTATGCAATATTGGACAACAAAGCTGAAATTGTTCTGGGACCACTTACGATTACAAATCAACAAAAAACTTCAACAGAAAGAACTTTTCTAGGTTTGCTGTTGGCTGTATATGAGCGTCAAATGGGCTAACATGGCTCAAGATTATAGAATCGTTTCTGTTTCTTTGTGCTGTGCATCAATATTACACTTTAGCCTCATGACCTTTGTATGTTCCTATAAGACACTATTATCTTCGTTATGATGATGATACTTCACAGCACTTATATGGCGCCATATATATCTGTTTCAAAACATTCAAAGGCGCAGATTCCATGGCATAAAATTTATTTAAGTGCAATATCTAGATATCCAATACTGATCCTCAAATTATGACTACAACACCATTAAAATACATGAAAATTTAATGAAATATATATGTTTCTTACCAAAAAACTTGGACCGAAGGTGAAATAGATAATACTATCCCAGAACGAATACAATCACAACATCCTCCTCACCAGGGTGTGGTGTTTAAACTATAGCGAGCATGTGCTCAACAATGATTGTCTATTTCATAACATTTACAGAAGAATTAGCCGAATTATTGGCTTAGTGAAGAGAGTCCTTTCACAATCAGACGCTAAATGAGCGAGTATCCTCGCAGTCCACCCCGCACGAAAAGCAATATGGACGTCTTAATGGACGGTCAAACAAGGACGAGACCCTTAAAAGTCAAAACCATTGATAACGTTGAGAAGAAGAAGAAGAAGAAAAAAAAAACCCCTAACGAACTGCAAAACACATTTATCCCTGAAAAAAAAAATAACGAGGTATAGTACCTTTACTTATCACCCGAGACTTATAGATCTTCTGTCCGATGGAGGAGCATACAGTACTCTCCGATACTGATGGTAAATGTTTGTGTACAGATCTGTACAGTCTCAACTTCGATTTGAAATGTTTGAATGATTCATTAGGGAGCTTTCGAAACAGGACGGTAGCTCGCACAACAACGCAAGTCCGGTCGAACGCTCCTTCTGCGCATGCGGGAACGACACCGCACTCTGTCCTCCTGGTTTTATACAGGACGGCATTAAGCCAAAATAGCGTCCGGTCTGTGAACAGGACGGAGTGGTGTATTTTGCGAAAAATGTCTACTACCCGTGCACGCACAGTGCAGTGCACTACATGTGACAGCTGAATTTTACGACATGCACATAGAGTATAGACATTGACTCTTATAGTTCTACAGAAATACAGAAAAAGAAACACAAAGAAATACATTAGGAAAGAGAAGAGGATAGATTAAAGGAGAAGCAAAGAAATACATTAGGAAAGAGAAGAGGATAGATTACAGGGAAAACAAAGAAATACATTAGGAAAGAGAAGAGGAAAGATTAAAGGAAAAACTAAGAAATACAAAAGGAAAGAGCAGAGGATATAAAAAAGGAAAAAAACAAAGAAATACATAAGGCAAGAGAAGAGGATAGATAAAAAAAAAAAAAGCTCGCTATTATCGTGTCATGTTTCGTAGCTAATACAGGTTGCGCACATGTGCTGTGCCTAAAAGCGCGGTCCCACCTAACGAATAATGACTAATGTAACTATAATTATAATAACATGATTTGACACTTCTGTGAACAAAAAGCTTTCCAAAGTTTTGGGGACATAGAAAAAAAAAAAAGACGAAATAATAGCACTGTTGTATATTGATGAGTGCCCTTGACTGTCGTACGAGAGGTCCCATGTTCGATTCCTGCTCGGTGCTTACATTCTTCCCCTCGACCCACGTGTATGGGGTCATAATAATGCAGGGCCCTCAGGAAGAGTAGTGATGAGACTACCCTGGGTAAATAACATAATCACTATTGTTGTATCGTTATCAAATTACTCAATTTGTGGGCCATCTTTATATTTCCCTTAAAGTGGAAGTCCACCCTGGTATTTAGTTGATTTGAATAAAAGCAAAAAATAAGAGAAACAGATTAGTGAAAATGGTGAGGTTGTAATAAATCAAACACAAATTGACAACTCCGTGGCGCATCTTGCGAGCTCTTCTCCCATTTGGTCTGTACAAAAAATTTTACGAATTTTCAGTTTCATAGTTGTCGATGACGGAATACATTTGTTTCATACAAAAAGAAAAATGGACAATTATTTTATCCACGCTGCATGTATGATTTAATATTTTCTTTAGCAAAAGTAGAAATTTATGATTTTTTAGTACAGGGGAAATGGGAGAGGAGCTTGCAAGATACGTCACGATGTTGCAAATTTGTGTTTGATTGATTACATCTTCCAAAATTCATAACTTTCTTATTTCTTAATTGTTCTCCTTCTTTTAAAACCAACTTAATATCAGGGGTGGCTTCCCCTTTAGGTAGCCCATATTTAAGAGACACCCTCTGGAGAGCTACCCCGGAAAAAAAGACCACAGCATTATCACCATTACTATTACCGCAAGGATAACTGCCCCCGGACAACTACTCCGGCAGTTGTCTGTAGAGTAGTTTTGTATAGCATCAGTATACGGTGAATTCTCCTGATGCGCATTAAGAAGTGATATTTTGTTATCTATGACTCTCATGCAAGATAATCTCATGTCTCCAATAGATTCTACGACACATGATCAGGGGAGCGTTTCATCAAGTGTTTTGTCAGTGATTTTTACCGACAACTGTTATAAGCTACTTAAATCCTTGCATCTGATTGGCTGAGAGCAAATTTGTTGGTAAAAATCACTGACAAAACACTTGATTAAACGCTCCCCTGGAGACGATTGCTCCGCGTTAATAAACTACACTAACCGGATCCATAACTTCAACCCTGGACCAATCCATATACCTAACTCTAATTCTATAGCCCCGAACATAATCTAAAACACAAATGCAACCCTAACTCTAACTTTACATCTTTGACGAAATAAAGCCCATTGTAGCTGGAGAGAAGGTATACTGGCACCTCCAAAGAGGAAGTTCACGAACGAAAAATATAACCACTCACGAGAGTTATCAAGGGTACTTACCATCTTCCGGTATTGTTTTATTCCATTTTTCAGTGGAAAATAAGATAATTCATTGTTTGCAAAAAGCTGATTTACACTGTTTGACTAATAAAGTCTAGAAAGTTTGTAGGCAGCAGTAATTAATTCAGAAGAGACCAACACTCATCGTGCATCACACCTATCATGCTAAAAATGATTTTGCTGCCTAATGTCATTAATTATTCATGATGAAATTGCCTGAATAAGATGTAGAATGGTAGATGTCATGTACAAAAGGGTACTCCCCCACCCGGGGGGGGGGGGCACTCAGTATATAGCGTGCGGTGGGTATGTGCCGCCCAGAAGACCCCCATTATTACTCTCAAATTTCCGTTCCAAAGCACACCATTTTTTTTCTTGTTGAGAAAAAGAAGAGAGAAAATCGTTCCAAAGCCGCGCTTATTTTTTCATTCCATCGTTCCGGCCGTTCTTGCCGCCCCGGCCCGTTTCGAAGAATATCATTTTTAGTGAAAAGTTGAAAACGAGTTTCATTCCAGGTGCTTTATTCCTCCGGGCTTTCCCCATTGCTTCCAGTCCGGTTCCAACTCCATCCCAGGAAATTCAGTTTTCATTCGTGCTGAGCGCGAGCACATGCATGCGAATTAACGCCACTTACATGAATACACACACCATAGACTTGCCATGACAAACAGCGTATTTAGCTAATGGGAGCTTGTAGGAACCAGTTCCGTAGCATCATATTTATATTGTTATCCAGTTCCAAAGACTCTCTTTTCCCAAAATGTTAGTAGTTCCGAAGACCATCCTTTTCATAATACGCTCGTTTCAAAGCCCCCTTTTTTTGTCTTGCCGGCGGCACATACCCACCATTTTTTTTCTTTTAGTACATACCCACCAATTTTGGGGTCGAGCTGGAAAGAAAACTAAAAAATATTACTCCTCTGATTTTTCGGTTTGATGTACAAAATAAGTTGACGTATAAATTCACAAAATTTCATGTCCAGGTTACGTGACCTTCAACTTTGTTCAAGGCAAAATTCAAGATTATAGGGAAGATCAAGAGGTCATTGACCTTTAAGTTGTTCGGACATGAAAAATGATGGCAGATTTTAAAAGATAGCTTGCATAATCACCTTTCTATTACAAAATTGACATAGAAGTTACAGAGATATGGTCATTTCAAAACTGAAAAAAGTGTCCATTTTAGGCTGACATGCCTGTGCAATGCGTGGTATAGCGCGAAAACCTTTTAGCCAATATGGCTAAAACTTGGAATTTCATGGGTGATCTGACCATGCATCTGACACGGAATGACCCAACGAGCTTTACCCTCCGCAAAAAGGTGGGGGGGGGGGGGATATTCGCCTATCTACAAAAAGTTGTCCCCCCTGTCCCCCCTGAATTTTCCTCCATCGGAACAGGTCGACTCCATGAAGAATAAAAATAAAAGGCATGGGGACTGATACTGACATTCCTAAAAATGTTATTTGATCGGGGAAAGACCTTTGGAGGTTTGCAACTTGTTTTCTACCCTTAGAGCTACAGCAAAGAACATCTCTCTAGCCCCCTCCCCCCCCTTCTCTCTCTCTCTCTCTCTGGCCCATATTCACATAATTCGGTGATCATGCTATTCCACAACAACACTCAGCCCATACACTCTCCCTCTTAAAGCCATAAATGAAAATTATGTAGGCCTATCCATGGTTTGAAATGAAGGGCAGGGACGTCTCCTAGTAGTTAAAAAGTGTACCAACCACCTGAAAAAAAAAAGAATTTGTATACCGCTAGGGAGACAGTATAAAATTAACCTCAAAGAACTTTATCTAAAATTCTATAGGTCAACACTCTAGGAGTATGAAGGAGATAAAGGATAACATGAAGGTGTTCGCGCGGAACCGAACTTCCGAGTTGGGTTCCGCGCGAGCCTTTATCTTGGCGAGTGCGTACGGGTGCGTTGAGTAGTCTACTCAAGAGTCGCTTTTATGCTTATAGAGAGTATAGTTTAACTTGTAATATGTCTTTATAGAAGTGATATTCGAAGCCCATATTTGGAATATATTAGAGTGATATGGAACCTCTACCACACAGAGTTAAATATTTTTTGGTGATTGGTACCCTTTAAAGTTTGTAAGTGGATTATGTGTTTGTGGAAGTTGGATAACAAATTATGAGATTTACTACTTCCTCCACAGGCGAGAATTTCCGGTCGCGTCAATATTCCGGAAAAAAACATGGATATAAAAACGACACAATTTTGAGTGGCAAAAACATATAGTGTCCATCACCATCAAATTGTTATTTCATTTTTAATTTCACTGTATCTTTTTTCAATGAAAGTACAACAAAAAATCATGACAAAAGAAAAAATCTGAAGTGAGTCTGGAAAATGAGACTACATCTGAACATGCGCAACTCTATTCGGTCAAAGGTCGCAAACCAGCTTCTCTATCCTTGCGCTTGCGAGCTCAATGCTTTACCTTCAAATGCAATACCTCTGTGTTTAAACGCTACAGACAAGGTCATTAGACAAGGCCTTTTATTATTTGATACAATAAAGTTAAGACGAGAGTGAATTTTATTTCAGATTAACGAGTATACATCATGTCCATCGGCAAAAATATGTAATCACTGGCATGTAAGGATACGCAAGCATTGTACTCTAAATTAAAACCGATATGACTCACAATTAACGCCTGCTCTCGAAGTAGTAAAAAAAAATCACAACGCTCATGAAGACCATGCATTGGAAAAGGGGTCGGCAAAATTATTGCAAATAAGTTATGCACGTAATTTTTTTTGTAAATTGTTATTGTACTTGAATAAAATGTTTAAAAAAATCAAGTGATAGTTCAAAACCAGAATATGTTAAAATTCGGAAGGCCTTCGGAAACCTTCGAGTATTTCACATCAACTTTGTTGATCACATCTAGCGTCACACTTATGTAATTGTTAACAGTGATATGTATTTCTCACAATTGTAATGACTTTTAGATGATGTTGGTAGTTCTGTTCGCGGTCGCCTTCTTAGAACACACTGCAAGTTTTAAAATGAACATTTTTTGTAAATTGTTATTGTAATTGAATAAAATGTTTAAATGTAAGTTTTAAAATGAACATCGGTACCGATGCGAGTATTAATAATAATAACAACAACAACACAATAATAATAATAATAATAATAATAATAATAATAATAATAATAATAATAATAATAATAATAATAATAATAATAATAATAATAATAATAATAATAATAATAATAATAATAATAATAATGGAGGGCGCTCTTCACCGTCATTGAATTTGGTTACGACTACTCTCACTGCGGTGACAATTCCTCGGTTTATACATATTGGAAACTGTTTTGATTAGAAATATCTACAACATATCGTTTTGGAATACCTGTTGCAACTTTCTACTTCAGAGACGGTTTGGATGACTTCAGTGTTAGCCATAAAAGACGGATTTTGTTCTTGCCAACCACACCCCATTTTGGATTTTGAATATGGCGGGACGCACGGACACATCATCATACCCTACGAAAGTGGGCAGTGATCTCCCGACTGCAAATTCCATCGGAGGTAAGCCTGTCTTCATAAAACACAAAGACATACCGTCAGTTGATGAGAAATTGCTAACAAATCAGGATTTATACAAATGCCTACTAGCTAGTGTACAAGGACGAGAAGTAAAAGGTGTGCAAAAAATTGGTGGCCTGTGGAGACTGTATATAGAAAGCCAGAACACGAGAATTAAGCTTATTACGAATGGCTTGAATGTGAGGAATGCAAACGTTGCGGTCCATGACACAAACCCGTTTCTTTCCGATGGGAAAGAAAACAGCCTCCGTCTTCTAATTAAAGACATACCACTCTCTGCCCACAACTCATTGATATCTGATGAACTTGACAAACTGAAATACAAAGTCGTTGGGTCTGTTATTTATCAGAGACTTAGAGTAGATGGACTAACAGATTGTCTTACGGGTGACAGAGTTGTTTACATACAACAACCCCCCAAACCTCTACCTCGGAACATGAACTTTGGCCCCTTCAAAGCTAAAGTCTTTCACAACGGCCAGATCCCTCCACCCACTAGATTGACAGTGGTGTGCTCGAGATGTCTGAGCGAACGTCATTATCGCTCGCAATGCAGCAGCCCTGTCGTCTGTCGCCGATGTAAACAACCAGGTCATCTTCAACTTCAGTGCTCTTTCGAGACCCCGCCCACCTCGCCAGGCAAAGATCGTGCCAGCGGGACCGCTCCTTCTTCTGGAACCACCGCCGTCTCTGCAGCACAAGCTATTGACCAGCTCATTTCTTCGGGACGCCAAGCCGTAGCTTCATCGCACCATGACAACCAGACGCCAACTCAGGCTAAGATTATGCAATACTTGTCAGGGGATCGCGATACCTCGCCACAACCGCCAGTGAGCATTACGCCGAGAACTTCAACATACGCGAGCGCAGTTGTTCATTCAACCGATACTTCTGGCTTACACGAGCCTCATTCACACTTGGATGACACATCTTGTGAGGATCCCTCGAGCGAAGTTGACGACGTGGATGAAATATCAGAACTATCGGTTGAATCACCTGAGCTACCTAAAAGTCCTGTGAAAGAGAGCAACTTCAAACAACAGAAACGAAAACAAAAATCTCTGCAAAAACCTCCAAAGAAAAGATAAAGTAAGAACAAATGAATTCTGTTGAACTTCATCTTTTTTTTTCTAATTTGTGTAAATGGCTAATTGTCATATTCTCAGTTTAAATGTTCGAGGACTAAGAAATAAAGAGAAAAGAAATCAAATATTTCGGTGGGCCAGGCACCAAAAGGCGGATATATTGTTTTTTTCAAGAAACATACTGGTCAACTGAAATTGAAAACATTGTTAGGAGTGAATGGCATGGTCAATGCTTCTTTGAGCATGGGAGCAATCACTCACGAGGTGTTTCCATTTTCTTCAGTGATAAACTAAATGTACAGGATATTGTGGTTAAGCGTAGAATTAATGGTCAATTACTGATGTTGAAAGCAAAAGTACATGACACTGATGTAATGTTAGTAAATGTATATGCTCCGACGCAAAAACAACATAGAGAACTTTTTTTTCGTAATTTAAATGATGAATTGACTAGACATTATGACACCATGAATGAGTGTGAATTAATTCTAGGAGGTGATTGGAATTGTGTATTGGATATGAGTAAAGATGTACAAGGTACCAAAACCCAGTACTATAAGAAATCTATAAATCTCAAATAGTTAATTAAAAGATACTCTCTATTTGACATCTGGAGGGTAATACACCCAAATAGCAAACAATTTACATGGAGAAATATATCCCTCAAAAGGGCTTCGAGGTTGGACTTTTGGCTAGTGACTAAGAATGTTAAAAGCAAAACATCATTTACTGATAATCGACCTGCAATTCGAGCTGATCATAATGCTATATCAATTAAAATATGTACTAAACAAAGTAAGAAAGGTCCGGGATATTGGAAGATCAACACTGATATCCTAAATGATAATGAATATCAGAATAAAATCTCTGAAATAATTCAGTCTTTCTCTAAAAAATGTTTACCACCACTTACAAAATGGGAACTGTTTAAAGTTAACATTAGAGAATTTACACAAAAATACTGTCGAAAAAAGGTGTTTGAAAGGACAATCTTATAAGTTGTCATTGGAAACAAAATTATGTGAACTAGAAAAACAAATTGATGTTAATATTCATGATGAACAAGTATATAAGGCATATATTGATGTAAAGGAGAAATTAGAGAAGATGTATAAACATGAATCGAAAGGTGCAGGAATTAGAGCTCGTATAAGATGGATGGAAGAAGGAGAAAGAAGTACAAAATATTTTTTAGGTTTAGAAAAAAAATGATGCAAAGAAAAAAGAAATTACACAATTGAAATGTGGAAGTGATAATAGAGTTATTCATAGAAATGAGGAAATACTGGAAGAAATAGTAAAGTATTATTCAAAACTGTATAGAAAAGACAAGAATGACTGTAATGATATTAAAAGTATGAGTGACTATGTATGTTCACAAAAAATTAATCAGTTAACAAACGAAAGTAGGCAAACATGTGAAGGTTTAATTACACAAGAAGAATGTAAACGTGCTGTATTTGCAATGCAGAAAAATAAGGCACCGGGATCAGATGGAATTTCGATTGAATTTTATCAGGTGTTCTGGCCATTGATAAAAGATTTTCTTGTAGAAAGTCTAAATGAATGTTATGTAAGTGGAATGATGTCAAACACCCAGCGGAAAGGTCTTATTACTCTGTTGTTTAAAAAAGGCGATTGCAAAGAGCTAAAAAATTGGAGGCCTATTACTTTGCTTAACTGCGACTACAAAATAATAGCAGCGGTATTAGCCGCAAGAGTTCAGAAGGTCATTGGTGATATTGTTTATGAAAACCAGACTGCTTATATAAAAGGTCGTCTTTCAGCTTGTAATGTAAGATGAACGAAAGATGTCATTGAGTATTTCATGAAACACTGTAAAACAGGAGCAATTATGTTGGTAGATTTTACCAAAGCATTCGATCTTTTGGATATACACTTTCTAAACTTGTGTTTGGAAAAGTTTAATTTTGGTGAATCATTCCGTAAATGGATCGCGGTTCTGTATACAGACATTTTAAGTTCTGTCCTGGTTAATGGTTGGATTTCAAAAGAATTTAATATTGAAAGAGGCATACGGCAAGGATGCCCATTGTCATCTCTGTTGTTTATTATAGCGGCCGAATTTTTAGCAAACAGTGTTCGGAAGAACGAAAACGTCAGACCAGTCGATATATTGGGATATGACATTCAACTTAAGCTCTTATAATATGCTGACGATACTCTCTTTTTTTATTCAAGACGAAAATTCTCTAAAAGAAGTTTTGCATGAGCTAAAGTTTTTTGGTAACATAGCAGGCCCGAAGATTAACAAAGAAAAAACAAGCTTGATGTGGTTGGGAGACACTAGTAAACGTTACAATTTAGTAAAATATGTTTTAATGTGGGTTGATAAACCAGTAAAATATTTAGGTCATTACATTTATTCTAATAATGATGAAGCTCTAAGGTTAGATTGGGAGCAAAAATTAATAAAACTACTAAAAATTCTTGATAGCTGGGCGAAAAGAAACCTAACCATTTTTGGTAGAGTGACTATTTTAAAATGTCTTGCACTTAGTCAAATTATCCACTTGAGTACTGTTGATTCAATTCCACCAAAATTTATGAAAATACTGAATGATATAGTGTTTAAATTCATTTGGAATAGGAAAGTAGAAAAAATTAAAAGATGCACTTTGACAGAAGACTACAAGAAAGGTGGAGTACGAATGGTCGATATATAGAATCAAATGTTAAGCTTTCGTTTGAAATGGTTAGGCAAATTCCTAGACGAAAACAGAGAAACATGGAAAAAATGTGCTCTTACTGGTTTGACCTTCTAGGAGGTATCACTTTGTTATTAAATTGCAATTATAGCATAGGTACGTTCAACATTATAAATGAAAAGAAAATTCCTATCTTTTACAAAGAGATCTTACAAGCATGGGAATTTATTAGAACTTTTACCACTGTGAAAGATGTTAACATGTTTAACTGTGATTCAAGCGATATACCAGATCAAATTATTTGGCACAATAAACATATATTATTTAATAATCAATCACTATTTCATAAAGACTGGTATGACAATGGTGTAATTTATCTTAGAGACCTAGTTGGGAGAAATGGCTTTCGGTCATTGGAAAATATCATGTCAACGATCAATGTCAAAAGAATTAAATGTACTGGGATGTTTGACTATGCGAAACTGAAAAAAAGCAATACCAGCAGTATGGATACGTAAGTTAAACGATAGTAATTTCCCTATGACTAGACAGCAACAAGGATTTAATGTTCCGAGCTTGCTTATTGGAAACAGATTAATATGCATAATTGAAATGAGTAGCAATGTTTTATATAAATTGTTTCCCTCACGAAACTTTCTAACCAACACATGTTATTCATATTGGGAAAATAAACTTAACATTGATATAAACTGGTCACATGTATTTAAGTGTAACCTTGTGCAATTAGAGAATATAAGTTACGGGAATTTAACCTAAAATTATTGTATAATTTATTACCAGTAAGAAGCAATCTTTTTAAATGGGGTCTAATTAGAGAAGATTTATGCTCAGAGTGTAAAGTAAAAGAAGATATTATCCATGCTTTCACTGAATGTATTCTAAACTAATCTTTCCTTACGCATGTTAAAAATATATTGCAAGAAGTATACAATGTCCAAATAACCAAGATTAGCATCTTGCACTTACTAAAAATAGAAGGTAATTACCAATCTAATTTATTTCTGACCATAGCTTTCTGGAGCGTATATAAAGTTATTTTGGAACGCAATAAAAGTGGAAAAGATAGGAGAGATTTTGTACTGAAACATGTTTTTGAAAGAGAAATCAGAAAAAGAATAGAGATACAATATAGCAGAAAGGAAAAAATACAAACAAAGAAAAACGATGAATTACCAAAGGAATTGTTGAAGTTCATTTGAATGTGTCATTTGTGTAGATTTGAAAGAGATATCAGAAAGAAGAAGAAGAAAAAAAAGAATAGGAATATAAGGAGCAGAAGGGAAAGAATACAAACAAAAAGGGGAAAAAATGAATCACCAAAGGATTTGTTGCAGTTTATCGGAAAATGTAACACGATATGTGTAAGTCGATTTCAGTTTTGTAGTTATCTTTTGTGTCATTTATGTATGATTAATGTTATATTGAGTTGTAAACTTTGAATGTAAAATAAATCCTCTAACGAGGCAAAGAAAGAAAGAAAGAAAGAAAAAATAATAATAAAAAATCTGCTATACATGTTTTTCCTTTCCCGTCGGCTTGTTCATTTGATTTGGTGTCAGTCATTATTTTTTTTTTTCGTTTCAATATAAACATTCAAACGATATACGTATATACAGCGAAATTATGATTTCTTTGGTAACGTATTAAATTGTGACAAACTTATATTAATCAGTAATATAACATTATGCAGAAATGTAGAAGGTCATCCAAATCTGTTGATAACAATATGTTCATAATGACTATGACCTTGTTCAAAATGTTTCTAATGCCCTGCATTTACCGTAACAGTAATTTGGTTTTGTCCTGGGATATATGCATCCTTTGTTGTGCAAGCATGATCGATAAAGCAAATATTGTTATCATTATTTTTGTTAATTTTTTAAAAAATTTTGTTTATTTTTTTTTTGGTGGGGGCGGGTAAAATAACTAATTTGTGGTCAAATTTCTTTAGTAAGATACATAAATTTTTCATTCCAAGCATTTGCTTCCATTTCTTTAACGTATAAAAGTCTCCGTTTTGTTATTTTCTTTTTCGGTTCCTTTTTAACAAAACCTTTGTAAAAGCAAAACGTGCATAAAATTCACAATTACATCATTATTCTTTTTCCTTTTGTTTCCAGCAAATATCACTCGGTGGCATCACCTCAAAGAAATTCAAAGTGAAATGGGGCATTCCTCAAGGTTCAAGGCTCGGTCCCCTCCAAGGGCGTCAACAGCTTCTGAAAAGTGGGGGGGGGGGGGACACTGAGCGAGGGAGATGTGGAAGGGAGATGCCCTCCCTCCCACGGTAGGGACTTTTTGAAGTTTTGCCATCGACGTAACGTACGTAAGCAGCACACGCAGCATAGCTTAGCGCAAGCTTTAATACCGTAAGGCCGTAAGGCTAAGCTTGCGCGCGCTAAGCTAATGCTGCGTACGCAGGACTGCACCCGATAGCGCTGCGCAAGGCCTATAATTAGGCCCAGGCCCCCCTCAGGCCTGGTGCGGCGGCCGGCTATAGGAGAGATCTAGAATAAAATTTTCAACTCGATCGAGGGAAGAGGATTGGGATGATTTCAAAATGGCAACAAAATAATGTCAACATTTATATTTGAGTATTTCTCAAACTCAAGGCATGCAAAAGAACAAGATTGAAGTGCTTTTCAGGTTTTTAGTAATGGGTTTGAACCCCAAAAGTGGGGGGGGGGACAAATGATATGATGTCCCCCCCCCCCCCCACATTTTAAAAGTCAGGGGGAGGGGGACAAGTCCCCCCTGTCCCCCACCTGTTCACGCCCTTGGTCCCCTCTTCTTCTCCCTATATTCCAGTCGGCTCTTTACAATCATCGATGCATATTCTCAGAACATATCTTGTCACTGCTATACAGACTATACGCAGTTATACATTTCTTTTAGCCCAGTTAGGGACCAAGAGCAGTCCTATGTTTCAGCACTTGAACACTGTATTAAGGATCTTCGTAGGTGGATGTTAGTCAATAAGTTGAAGCTCAACGATAGTAAAACAGAATTCCTTATCATTGGAACACCCAGACAGGTGTCAAAACTGAATATCGATTGTATCAAGGTTGGCAATACTGAAATCAAACAGTCTGTAGTTGCAAAAAATCTTGGTGTCTGGTTTGACTCTCAGCTGAGTATTGAAACCCATATATCCAGGACATGTAAAACAGCTTTTTATCACTTATATAAAATTCGCCACATTCGTAAATACTTAACTCGCAAGTGTACGGAAACATTAGTTCGTGCCTTTATAACAAGCAAGATAGATTATTGTAATGGGCTGTTGTATGGTTTACCTGAATCTCAGATATGTAAATTACAACGTGTACAAAATGCATGTGCTAGACTCATCTGTAACTCCCCTAAATTTTCACATGTTAGTCCTTTACTTTATGATCTGCATTGGCTTCCGGTACGTCAGAGAATTAAATTTAAGCTGCTTCTTATTACATATAAGGCACTTCACGGCTTGGCCCCCATCTATCTCAGTAAACTCCTGACATTAAAGTCACCACCCCAGTCTTAAAGACTTCATAGTTCCCATGATACCATGCTCCTTAGCTATCCGTTGTGTAAGACAAAGATTACCCTAGGAGACCGTGCTTTTGTTAGTGCTGCACCCAAACTTTGGAACGACCTCCCTCCCTCAATTAGGTACGCATCTTCAATTGACATATTCAAAAACCTTCTAAAAACTCACCTGTTCAGAAATACTTTACATAGACATGTCTTGCTTTATATATAACCTGGTTTCATTATCCTTCTCCATAAATATGATTTTATACATGTTACTACTAGATTAATTTTCATTTTGTTTTGTTATGCGCAGTTGAGTATATTTATATAGAAATTGCGCAATATAAATTTACAATTATTGACAATTATTATTCATTTACAAGAAAGTAATTATTGTGGCTAGGGTGTCATGCAAGTCAACTGAAACAGTAACTTTGATTTTTGGTCAAATATGGGACTTTCGGTTTGAGGCGCATAAGGGCATGAATCATTCAAGCTAAATTGTGAAGTGGACTTAAAGCAGCTTGTTAGACACAAGTTGTGGTGAGGGAGGGGTTTTGGTGTGACCCCAATATTGACAATTTTCTATCAGCAGATTTGAAATTTCATTTTCTGAAGGCAAATCGCTGAGATAGGTAACTTTTCTTTTTCGTTTTGTTGGAATTTTTTGCTCTTTACCCCCATTTAAAGTGGCATAGCAACGACCCTGCTTTCTAATCCTAAATATGTCTTATATAATAACAGTAATATTGACCCTGATAAGGATGCACTACGAAAAATTTCAAGGTCGCAAAATTGTTGAAATTTTATTTCCTTATTGTTCGAATTGCCTTCAAGAGGATATCGTCCTACCGAAGTCGGAGTCTCTCTCTGAATGCATGCAAACAGTCGAACTTGAGTACCGTAATCTCCAAGGCCGTCTGGAGTACAGCGTGATGAAAAATTGCACTATCGATGGTGAGCCTTCTCTTATTCCCTCTACCTTTAGTGTTAAAGGGGAATTATCTATTAAAGATTTTTGGCTCGAGTAGAATAATAATAAAAATAATAATAAACCGTTCTTGTATAGCTCATATCACATTATGATATAACGTCCCTATGCGCTTTCAGAGAGTTTGGATATTACATGTATTACCCTGGCTTTAGCTCCGGCAGCCGTAATCAGCGCACAGTGCATTTCAAGGATAAATCCTGCCAGGTACCCATTTCACACCGGGGTGGAGAGTGGCAAATGTGGATTAATGTCTTGCCAAAAGACGCTAGTGCCGGGCTGAGATTCGCACCCTCAACCCTTGGATTGAGAGTCAAGTGAATGAACCACTATACCACGACACCTCCACCTCCAGAAGCAGAAATCTCAGAGAAGCATATTGAATGAAAGTTTCAGAAAAGTCGAATGAAGAATAAGAAACATTTTTTGAAAGTTAAATCACTGATACGCTGAATATAATGTGATGTCATTCAGGAAAATTTCTCCCTTTCCGTGTGTACTAAATCATTAAAAATAACCCCCTTTTAAGCTAAAAGATATATGACCCCCTCCCCCTCCCCAACAAAACAAAAAAAAAAAAGAAAGAAAAGGAAGGGAAAAGAAGGGTTTTACATTTGTATGAGCCCTTTTAGGTGGACTTTCCCTTCAAGGGGACGATGTTATGGGGGGGGGGGGGTGCGAGAGAGTGAGGTTATAATGTAGATTGAGGGGAATGTGTGAGCATGGTCGTGTCATCTTCTTTCTACTTAAGCCTCCCATCTCTCTTTCTCTTTCTCACTTTTGTTAGAAATCTTGATGATACATGTATATCATGCATATTCATGTATATGATAATTTTGATGAGCATGCGCAGAGTCACCGAAAGGGGGGGATAAAGGCCTAGCCATAATGGTAAATTCGGAGTGAATTTTTCATTATTTTCATTTTTTACGTGAAAGATTGTATTTGTCGTGTGTTTGGTGTATAGGAAGTATGTAGCTCCCTATTTCGCATGTGCTCCCTGTACCTAAGTATTGTTTTAAATATCTTTTTATAATTCCTAGGGCCTGTAACATAAAGAAATACAATCAATCTTACGGTCAATTGTAACTCTTCAGTACATGGTTTGCCATAGACTTACGATTGATATGAATCGTAAGATTGATATATCTCTTTATGTCACAAGCCCCTGTTCTCACATTGTCAATGCTTCTCCATATAACTCACACTCTTTCCCACTCTATCTCTTTCCATCTCTCTTTATCTATCTTTTTCTTACCTTCTATCTCTCCGTATCTATCTGTCTTATGCCTGCTCTCTCTCTCTGTCTCTGTCTCTCTCTCTCTTTCTCTCTATCTGGACATTACAAACAGTCCAGTGCGGATCACTTAACTCAACACCTTATATTAAAAAAATGAATTGACATAGAGTGATGATCAAAAAGCCTTGTTTTTGATATTTTGAGTTTTAATGTAAATCACATCAAACCTGAATAATATTGTATTTTCGTAATAGTGTGACATCTGCCGTTACTGTATTAGAGCGGCCTTTAATAAATTCAATAGTTATTCAAAGTACAGACTGAATGTTCTCCTGAAGAGTTCCATATAGTTATTTTCTACTGTGATTCTGCTTGTCTATTGAGGATAATTCTTCATTGGGCCTACTGAGATGTGCAATCAATTGCAAAACGGCAATGGCCAATCAAGATTATTGTTGCATACGCATTTTGTTCAAATGCTTACCATAAACCAATCAGAATCGTTGTTTCAAATTTCCAGTTGATCTGTTGTGCAAAGAGAGCAAAATATCAATTCTGAGCATGAATTTTTTTTAAAAGAGCAAATCACATTAAAAAAAATAAGATTGCAAGCTGCTTCGCTTACTATAGGCCTTAAAGTAACAATCTATCTTGAAAATAAAGACAAACGGTCATAAACTATTCTCTGCAAAAAGTGAATAATGTACAAAATATATGTATCAAAGTGAAGGACCAGCACCAATATTACATATCTGAGTATCAACTTAAGTAATATAGGAGTCTATATGTCTCCGTTGCAAGAATACTAGTAATGAATAAAACATGCATTCTGTATCAAACATAACATGATACAGCAATGATCCACCATCATAACAAATCTGAATCAAGAATCATGAGAACAAAATATTATGCCGAGAGAGAAGACATTCATTGTAAACACAAAATCAAATGTATGAAAATAAACATAACATTGAAACTTTTACCAGCACCACCATCACCCTTTTTCATCTGAGTATAATCAACAGTTTAAACACTGATTTAACGATACAGGTATACGGGCCACAAAGATAGAAGAAGAAGAAAAAGAAAGGATTATGAAGGACTGCATTTCAATATGAATATTCACATTATACCATACACCAACATACACATTTTTATAGAAAGTAAAATCAGTACAATGTTCTCACTCCTCATGCCTCATATTTCTTAGTAAAACAATGTAGGCTATGTACATTTTTACAGAATTTAAAAAAACAACAACAACAAAAAACAGTAACTGAAGATGTGATGTGATCGAAAAATGCTACATGTATATATTCACAACATACAGCCATGAAAAAGAATTATACAAACAAGAAAGGTTACTGAAAGTGTACTTTCGTTTTGCTGTTCTGTAGCAGTTTGGGCACACCTTCAACTTCATGCAGATTAAAGTTGGAGGTGTGCTCAAACCGCTATACAAAACATGAAAACCCACAAATCCTGGGGACCGGACAATATCCCTAACATCATTCTCAGAGAGTGTGCTACCCAGCTTGCACCGGCCCTCAGTGAATTACTCCAGCTTTCCCTGGACACTGAATAAATACAAACAGATTGGCTGAAAGCGAACATACATCACCCAGGTCTTCAAAAGTGGGAATGTACACCAACTTGCAAACCGTCCATCTCGCTAACATCTCGCTAACATCTGTCACCTGCAAGCTCCTGGAACACTGACATCATCTGCAAACACCTGATCATGCTAATAGACTATTTGGAAGACATTAACATCCTTACTTCCTTGAACCATGGCTTTAGATCAGGATTTTCTACAGAAACACAGCTGATAACAGCTCTCCATGACCTATACACAAAGCCAGAGACCAGAGGAAACAAACAGATGTTGTGATATTACATTTCTCGAAGGTGCCCCTTGAGAAACTCCTGAAACCGACTGTTCGAAGACGATTGCCCCCTTTACCGTCAGAACGGAAAGCAGCAAGATCATCACATCCTACAAGGCGATCTTACAACACTAGATACCTGGGCAGCGAAGTGGGTCATGTGCTTCAAAGCAAAGAAGTGCTACACCATAAGCATCTGCAGTAAGTCTTCCTACTTCTACCAACTTAACGATCATATTCTACAGCATTTTCCAGACACCCGATATTTAGGAATATCAATCTCTGAAGACCTTAAGTTGGAGAAACATGTTGCCAGGACACCCTAAAAGGCCAACTGGCCGGTTCTATCCTTACTTCGCAGAAACCCGCACTTCTTTCCTGAAAATGTCAAACGAACAGCATATACCATGTATACTGCTCTTGTCAGATCTCTTCTCGAATATGGTGCCATATCCTTGGATCCATTCTTGCAGAAAGACATCAAGAGGCTTGAGAACGTACACTAATTAGTGTCCAGAGATGAGGGCTTCATTGCCAACAAGCACATTGAACTCCATCTCCCAAACGTAAACCTGAAGGAACGAAGGAGGAACCTCAAGTGCGGTAGCCAGGATATTATCAGTAGGGGGCACTTGGGGTGGGGCACCGCCTTTCTGTAGGGGGGGGGGGCACAGGAGGCGGTTTTATTGTCCTGTTTTTTCTGCATGAGGAGGAGGGATGGGTATTGTGACATCGCGTTGTAGTTCCGGGGGGGGGGGGTTAGCTTTCATCTTTTTTTGTTACTGGGGGCATAATGGGACAGTAAATGTGGCAGCTCACTAAATTGCTGATGACCCCCATGGCAACGCCGACGGGGGGGGGGGGGGGGACGGGGTTGGTGCCAGCTCTCACAATTCAAAACTTTGCTGAACTCATAAAATCAAAACGACGTATCAGTGCAAAACAATTTGAAAATATTTACTGTAATACTACAAGCTTTTAATAACGTATGTACATTCTTTAAAAAGCAGGCACTGTTTTTTCTTGTCATTCCTTTATTAATTTCATACGCATGGTATAATAGGGAATCTTTCATCCGTGATCAATACTTTCATATACATACTTTCATGTATGTATACGGACGTCTATTCACAATAGCAAGATAGGGGGTTGCTGTCATGTAACTTTGTGTTATTTTAAATAATGCTCTCTTAGAATGATTAAAACTTTTAAGAATAACTTTTTATAATCAGTTATTCTTGGTTTCGTTTGGGACAACGGCAAATTTTGTTATTCAAAGTTATGTAGAGTCAGTTTTAAACAACACACAAAATCACTGTATGAATATTATTTTCAAAGAAAACACATAAAACACCAAAAATAATCTTCCAAATCACATTCAATTCAGCGTGATTACTGCTGACTATAATTTTGTCGATGAGTATATGCCAAAGTTAGACCAACATATTGCGTAATGCTCTAGCGTTCAAATTTTTTCAGGAACATGGGAATCATCCATCCTAGATTTGTCCAGCGCAGACTCGCTGATCGTGCCCGAAACCGGATTATCTGTTCCCGTCATGCTTGTCTGTTTCATACTCAGGGGATCAGACTTTGTGACCTCGGACGAATCACTGAAACAGCGGAGCAGCTCGTCGACACGGCCGAGTTGCTCCAGCAAGCGTGCTCGAATATGAGGTTGTCGGAGCACGTAAAAGACGAAGATGAAGAATCCTTGGAGAGAGTTGAGTAGGATGAAGATGACGTGGACACCAAGGTTGAGTTCGTCGACCACGGTGAGGTATCCCACGAGCCATGTCAGACCGAGTAGGAGGAGGATACCGACCGCGTTTTTGAGGCGGCGCATGATCTCGCAACGGTCTTCTAATTTCAACTTGGTTGCTCTTCCGCTACCGAACAGGAGTCGGCGTATTACGAGAGCGAAGATAACCACGTTATGGAGGAGAATGATGGCCATAGGGACGAGGAGACCGCCTACAAGTGGCCATTTCTGAAGGAAACAGCTGTTTGAAAAGAGAAATACTTTATATGCCGGTTTTCTACAGCTTGTTATGTACAGAAACGTAAAAGCCATACCATGAACTCTGCCAATACCTCAGTCACACCGAGACCGATAATAGTCCAAACAAAAAAATTGCATAAAGGGCTGGTCACATAATATGTCCGATAACGATAATGAGATTTTTAATTAATCCTACTATATGTTGGGTGTACGTTTGAGTAGGGCAGTTGTAAGGTATACCTTTAATGAAAAATCTCGTCATCGTTATCGTTATCGGACAAGTCTGACCAGCCCTTTTCACCCAATGGCCAAAAATCGATTTGGAGTTAGTTTTACGATGTGACTGAGGTACATGAACAAAGAAACTGCATGAAAATGGCAAAAAGGGATTTCGAAGTATGTGAAATGTAGTCGATTGACTGTTCAGAGCAGGAAAATCTCATCAAACGAACAAAAACTTACTAGAGATCACATGCAGTGAATATTGGACTTTTTATTGAGTGCTCAGCGGCGAAGCCAAAGCAGCAGTGTGGGGGTTGGGTGGGGTGTGGGAAGGGGTTCTGGTGCCCCTATTAGCCCAAATTCTTTTTGGAAAAGTGAAAAATAGAACATGATAATCTAACGCCTAGTAACGCTCTATGAAATGCACATAAGCCTAATCAGTATTATGAGTTTAGATATGATTTCTCCCACGATGGCATTTGATATACAGTGCGTCCCAGAAAAAACGAAACCCTAAAACAAAGGGTTATTGTGACCACACTATGTGCTGTATGAAAATGATTATTCATTTTCCATTAAATAAAAGTATTATGCTTTGAACTGATGTCTTGATGGCATCCATCTGTACATTCTTTACCGAGCAGCGGCATTATGACAATGACATGTAAAAACTCAGTTGTGCCAGATTTGGGTAAAACCGTCAAAACGTTAGGATCACATGCGAACATAACCCAAATGTAACATGACTTTTAAAACCCTGCGAGAAGACTGTTTTTATGTGTTTCTTTCAATAACGATGGTAAGGATAATGCCCTCATCATGAAATAAAGGATGGTCAATGTTTTGTTGTTGTTGGGGGTAAAGAAAGGGCATGTTTTGTATTGAAATGGTACCTAAAATCGAAATGAAAAGTAATTTTTTTTAAATTTTGAATAACTGCAATTTCTTTTAAGAACAAAGCGGACAGAAAGGTGATATTTTTCATAAAAGTAAAGTTAGTGGCTCTTTTCATTGTCATCAAAAGGAAATGCAAGGTTGAAAGGGCACATAAGGCAGAAAAAATATCAAGATTATGGCAATTTCCCACCTCAGGAGGGGCACCCTTTCTATCACGAGAGCGACACTTTTTCATCTTTTAAGGGATATTTACTGATTTAGGAAATTTTGGGGGCGTACACCCCTGCCACCACTGGAAATTGGTATTGACCCGTGTTTTATGAATTTCTGATTGAATGCATGTTATCACACGAAGGAATTTCACGTATCATATCTCCAAAAAGCTGGTATTTCCCTTGTGTCATTTTCGCATGTGATCCTAACGTTTTCAGGGTTTTACCCAAATCTGGCACAACTGAGTTTTTACATGTCATTTTCAAAATGCTGCTGCTCAGTAAAGCATGTACAGATGGATGTCATCAATGTATCATTTAAAAGCATAATACTTCTAGGTTTTTGAAAATAGATAATTATTGTCAGAGAGTACATAGTGTGGTCACAATTACCCTTTGTTTTAGGGTTTCGTTTTTTCTGGGACGCACTGTAGAGTGTATACTTACTAGTCTGAGTTGGAGTAATTCTCTCTTGCGACAGCACCTGTTAAGGTAACAACCACTGCCGGCAATCCTAAAATAAAAGAAATATGTTACTAAGTAATATGGTGTTTAGATAACAGTGAACGTAGACGTGCACATAGTTTGGTCTTTTGTGAAATGAATCGCATCAAATTGTAAAATAGAATATAGAGATGCAGGGTTGGCACGATTTTAAATCAACATGAATTAAAGTGTACCAACCACCTGAAAAAAAGAATTTGTATACCGCTAGGAAGTACAAAATTAACCTCAAAGAACTTCATTTGAAATTCTATAGGTCAACAGTTTAGGAGTATGAAGGAAATAAAGGTTAACATGAAGGTGCTCGCGCGGAACCGAACCTCCGAGTTGGGGGTTCCGCATGAGCCATTATCTTGGCGAGCGCGTACGGGTGCGTTGAGTAGTCTACTCACGAGTCGCTTTTATGCTTATAGAGAGTATAATTAAACTTGTAATATCTCTTTATAGAAGTGATATTCGAAGCCCATATTTGGAATATAGTAAAATGACATGGAACCTCCAACATACAGAGTAAAATATTTTTGGTGATTGGTACCATTGAAATCTCGATTTAAATCATGATTTAAATCTCCCTGATTAAAAAAAAAAATGCCGATTGAAAAAAAAAAATACATACATTTTGTTGTTGATGCTACAAAGAAATCCCTCAAAATCATTAAGTTTTTAAAAATATTTTGGTTTGAAAAAAAATTCATCCAAGTGAGAGTTTTTATACTCCATATAATGTCTGATATTAGATCTACAAAATAATAGGGTAGGGCTATAAATAAAAAAAATCAAATAAATCGATTTAAATCAAATAAATCTGATTTTTGTTTTCATTGAAAAAAAAAAAATCATTTTTTTTTTCCAAACCTCTTAGAGATCATTTTTCAGCGAGTGAGTTCCGTCCCATTTTTGTATTTTGTTCATTTCCAATAATTCTTAACTGTCACTAGACCATCTAAATGGTCTAGTGACAGTGACCATTTTTTTCGAAAAAGAAAGAAAGAAAGAAAAAAAAAGGACCTTCAAATTTGCTTTTAGAGGCTACAAGCAGAAAAAGGACCTCAAAATTAAGAATATGCCGACAGGAGTGAAAAAAAAAATATTCCGAGAAGAAAAGAAGAAAAATAAAGTGAAAAATAGAGAGAAGATGTGAATTATGATCAAAGGTTCGCAATGCCGTACCCCAGGCAATCATGGACGCCTTCAGCATGAAGTGCGGAATGTAAGAGTTCATGACACGGACAACCATCAAGAACATATTCATCCCTTCGATGCCCATCCATGACATCGACGACAGCGTGGTGAAATGGAGAACGGCGGCAATGACGCCACACAGACCCGGGTCGACCTCCACTTCTTCTTGATGGCTGTCTAGTGCCGACATGATAATAAAGAAGACGTACAGCGTGAGGAGCGTGGAACAGAGACACATTAGAATCTGGATGGGCTGCGAACGACGAAGTTTTCTTTGGCAGGAAAAAAAAAAAAAAAACATAAAGAAATGAAGTGTTTTATATGAATTGATTTATATGTTTTCAGCGTTGGGTGCAATAAAAATAATGAGATATTTACATTAATAAAGCAGTTTTGCTGTTAATTGCATGTACCAGCATAAATGGAGGACAGTTCTAAGTCAGTTTGATCGACAGTAGGCCTATATGCCTAATAAGCTGAACATGCTGAGTCTTTAAAAAAACAGTTGTATATTCTGCATAAGGTGAAGCCTGAGTACTCCCCCCCCCCCCTCCCACCCCCGTGGTTGAAGGCCGAGAAAAAAAAATTCAACATAATAACTTGTCCATTGCAGACTGTTTGTCCAGTTTGTCCAGACTGCCCAGATACATTATGCCGCACTTTATCCTCAGTCCGGGAAAGATTACAACCACCCTTTTACTTCAATGTCCGGATACGCCCCTTAAAGGCTATTTCGTTTCCCTCGAGCCTGTAATATAAAGACCGCTATGAAGATCATTCGGTTAATTTGCAGTCGGGGATTACAGTTTTAGTAGGCTTATAAATGAACGTAGCTAAACAGGATTAACATTGCATCAAGGTCTGTGGTGGGCCTTTGTCACGAAAAAGCGGTTCATAACTAATGGCCATCGACCATGGCTCAAGGGCATTTTTTTCTTCTTTTTTTTTCAAGGAAAGGTTGGGGGGGGGGATATACTTCGTCGTAAGGGAGATGATCGAATAACAGCTTAAACACTTACTTATCGGTAAGATACACTGCCAGAGTCAGTAGTAGGCCTGCAATGGAGAAAGAACATCCGATAAAGCTAAGGATCCTGAACACTCGCCCAACCTTCTCTGATCGTCTCGGGCTGCCACTCACGTCCTGATGATGTCAACAATAGAAAGAAACATTAACAGCATAATGTCCAATTATACATAGTAATTAAACATGTGTCAATTGACTATTTTGAATGGGGAAGGTGGGGTGGACCAAACTTGACAAAAGTCCGAAAAAATAAATTTTCTGAGTGGTTCCTCAACATCCCCACACATCAATCCAGCAACGTCCCTGCTCGTGATGTTTGATGTCAACGACATAATTTCAAACATTATATTTCCACAATATTTCCATTCGATCTTTCCTTATGAAAATCTGAAATAGTACATAGATTAACTTTTTAGTTTTAGCCTTAATATTCCCAATAGTTCTTTTACAAAGTGATGTTTTTTATTAAACATGTGTCAATTGACTATTTTGAATGGGGAAGGTGGGGTGGACCAAACTTGACAAAAGTCCGAAAAAATAAATTTGCTGAGTGGTTCCTCAACATCCCCACACATCAATCCAGCAACGTCCCTGCTCGTGATGTTTGATGTCAGCGACATAATTTCAGACGTTATATTTCCACAATATTTCCATTCTATCTTTCCTTATAAAAATGTGAAATAGTACATAGATTAACTTTTTAGTTTTAGCCTTAATATTCCCAATAGTTCTTTTACATTCTTTTTTTATGAGTCAGTATACATAATCACTGAAATGAAATGACATTTAATAGTCTGGTTTGTTATACCTGTATACAGCATGTACAGTGCGTATCAAAAAAAGTACACACTTTAAAAATATCCTTCAAAGTCATAATTTCACAATATCGATATGATTTCTTCTTATACAGTTATGGGTGAGAGTCTGTTCCATCGGATGACACTATGGGTACTGACAATATTCTTATTAGTCATACCAGACGTTGTTTATGGGGTCTTGCAACTTTTAAGAGGAATAAGAAATTTGAAGAAGAAAATATGACTTGTAAATGTTACGTCCTCCCGTTATTGCATTCAAGCTATCCAACACTCTTCAGGCAAAAATGGGTATTGATGCAGATGATTTGTGCTGGAAAGACACCACCTGCAATGGTGATGGCGGTTGTGTGTGTTTGGGGGGCGGGCGGCAGTGGCGTATCCATCCATTGGTTGAAGCTGGTGTAGCTTCTTTAAGGCCCAAGAAAAAAATCAGTACAATTTACTATGATCATGATGCTCGTACAAGAACAGAGTTATCCAGATACATTTAACCACTGTGGATGTGCACTACTAGGTATAAGGTTAAGGATTGAATGACTGTTCAAATCAATAATTATTGTTAATATAAAATAGTTACTGCTTGATACTCACTTTGCTCAAATTCAAGACCGAATCATTTTTGCGCAAACCAATTTTTGTTAGTTTTACAAAAGTAGCCAGTACTCACTCAAGCGGAAAATATTGTCCTCTAATTAAACAGACCCAGTCCCATAATTGCATAAGAAAAATTTATATCGATATTGTGAAACTATGATTTTGGAGGATATTTTCAAGTGTGTACTTTTTTGATACCCTCTGTATTATGAAACGAGGACTCGTCGAGCCGATACCATTTTGAAATAACATTTCAATCGATTTTGTTACGTATATACGGAGACAGAAGTAGCGTCGGTATAATTTTCTTACCATAAGGACCGCAAAGTTTGTCAGATGATTGCACTGGCATTCAGTATGTGTCTCGGTACTGTTGGTGATATTGCAGCCATCACTCGACCAAGCATTTATGGAGTAGTTCCAGTATACACAGTGCGGATTCGTAGCATTTTGCTGGTAGAGTAAAAAGGTTGTCCAGGACAATTATCTTCTTTTACACCAGTGATTTAGAATATGTGAGATATGCTATGTTCAAGTATATTGCGTATAGAATACGTCAAATAAAATAAAAATCAAACCAAATCATTTTATTTTCCCTTACAAAAACACATTACAAAAATCAGAGTGGTAGATTTTGAAAGCTGGTACACTTCAATGGCAACATGATAACACAGAATATTTTATCTTTACACTGAAAGTACTACAATATTTTATTTTTCTTTCAGTTTTTCTTTGTAATTACAATATTCTATTCATTACTTGTTTGTGTGCCAGCAATATGGTGACCGGAACGTTCAGATGTTTGGTTACATTTGTGCCGATGCTGGCCCCAATTACATTGGTATTAACCGTTATGTTGCGACTGCCATCTCCGTCTCCTCGACCGTCTACCACGACGTCGATTTGGTCGTCGTCCGTTATGAACAACGCATCGTCACGGTGGATAGTGAACGCAACATTCCCCGTTGTGCCTTGGTCAATGGCCTCCGGAGGAATTACGATGGCGGCTTCTACAAGATTTCGATCGGCATCGTTGCTGTGATAGGGGCTGGATATCTGAACATTGCTACCATCAAAGGGTTGGCTGCCGCCGCCGCTACTGGTCACAGAAAAGACAAATCCATCTCGCGCGTTATCCGACTGAAGGTTGATTGCCTAGAAAATGTAATATGTTGCTTGATTGAGTGACCAATCAATTATACAGGTCTGTATGTTCGGTGGATATTTGTATTCGAAAAAAATCAAGTCTTTGAACATGATTAATACATTTCATATTTGACATGGAAAATTCCTTCTGGATGATGTGGACACTCTTTATCGTTCCAAATGTTCATATAAACCGTCAATAAAATAAAATAAAAAATATATCACATTTATACTCTACCAACATCAATTACGATTAAGTTTTGAATTTCCACTCTTGGATGGGCACATTCATTCAACCGTTCTGAAGGTCTGATTAAGAAAATTGCCAAAATAGAGCAAGTAGCCATTCAAATGTTGATGAGCATTTCCATCTTGTAGAGTAAAAATTAAAACTATAAAAACAAAAATCAGGACGTAAATGAGAAACACTTGAATTTGTGCTTTACAGATGCACATGCTCATTAAACGTTTGAATGGCTACTTGCTCCATTTTTGCAATTGTCTTAATCAGACTTTCTAACAGTTAAACGAATGTGCTCATCCAAGCATGAAAGTTCAAAACTTTATTTCAATTGATATTGGTAGAGTATTAATTTTGCTATATATATATATATATATATATATATATATATATATATTTCATTATACTTCATTTACGGTTTATATGAAAACTTTGAACAATGAAGAGTGTCCACATTCGGCTTTAATGATCAAACATAAGAGAGATGTCATGTAAGGGTTAAAAGCATCAAACAAGATAGCCATACACAATTAATTACAACCCTTGTCCTTAATGATGATAGTGATAATTATAAAGATGATGATGATGACGATAATAATAATAATAATAACTAGAAATTTTAATTCGTCACTGACGAATAAGGTGGTCTGTCCCTGTGGCAAATTGCTTTGTCAGATGTGATAATATTTCTGCAAGATAATAATCATGATAATGTTGACGAAAATGATGATAAGATGGTCATATAAGTGATAACAATGACGATAATGATATATTGATAATGATGATCATAATGACAACAATAATGGTGATAATAACCACGATAACGGAAGTCGCATAGCGCCCATTCAGGTTCACTTTTAGGGGCGATTTTTTGAAAAGTGCTTGAAATGGCATAAAACGTGTGCAAAATGAATTTGGGAAGATTTGGATCATTTCTAAATTTTGCGCACGCACGGATGCACGTACGGACGCGTACGCGCGCGTTTAACGAAAAGACCTGGACTGGAATGACAGTGACCTCAACCATGCCAAATATGAAAGAGAAATGACATTTCGTTATGAAGATATGACCAGGACTTGATTTTCACAAAATGGCGCCTGGATGACGTCACGATAACCTGATGACCTTGAAAAAGATGTGGGAACTTAACCTTATTAGGACTGATGACTGACGAAAATATGAAGAAAATTGACTCAGCCGATTTTGAGAAATCGTGATAACGAACTGGACGATTTGATATTGCAGGACATGTGGGAGATTATCCCCTCAGCTTTAATACACGACAGGGAATGAGATTATACACAAACTACTGCACACTACTTTCCAATAGACATAACACGTAAAATTAGGCAGTTACATTGTTTGTGATGGTATATGTTATAATAGTCGAAGAAGATGGTAAAATGAAAGGTAAAAAAAAAAAAAATGGTCCCACCGAGAATCGATCCGGCGTCGCCGGAATGGGAGGCAAGTGCTTTACCAATGGACCAAAATATTCCTAATAGAGATAACACGTAAACGAAATACGGGATTCTGAAATCACATTTTGTAGTTAAAAAATGGGCATGATCCCGACATCTGATTAAAAAATTGGAGGGCACATTTGTGAAAGAATATAGTCTGAGCTATAACATACTAAAATTTGGAAGAAAATCGAGCAGAAATTACAAAGATACTGCTCAAAGAAGACGGGAATGTAGAATCAAGATTTGAGAAAAAGTCATCTCCTATAGGGAATACACGCAAAATGAGAAAAATTGACATGCCTCCTTTAATCGCAAAAATACGCCATGATGCCTTTGTCAAAATGAAAAATTGTGTCCAATAATCTTGTAGAGAATTGTCTCAGCTACAACATATCAAAATTTGGAAAAAAAATCGACAATCTATTACTGAAATATTGTCAAATGAATACAAAAATTATGACGTCATTTTTTCAAAATCGAATTTTTGAGTTCATAGGCAAATATGATGACGTTACAACATTCGAGTGGCCAAAATTATGCATGAATTCAGATCTACAACTTACTGGCTTTCGGAATATGTAATAAAATTTGGGGGTCAACGGACTTTCTGACGAGCTATGGCGGATTATAGATAGGCATGTTTTTACCACTTTTTACATTATATTGCCCATTGACGCGCGCGTGTGGCATTATGGAAAGTCGAGAATAACTAAATAGTTGGAAGTTGTCAAGAATAGTGTAAGAAATTCAGACCATGCAAAAAGACCGGCGTTTTTATCTTCCGTACGTGCTGCGCGCGCGCATAACGGGCGCGCGGACGCGCACGGACATAAAAATTGAAATGCTTAAAATGACATGAACCGTACTCTGATTTGATTAAAAAGTGATTTTGAGCATTTCTAAAATTTGATGCGTGCGAACGTGCGCGTTATGATACGTGGGCGAATTTTTTTGACATGTGATGTTGACCCCTGACCTGAAGTTCACGTGTACCAAATATGGTTTATTTTTGACTGCTCGTTATGAAGATATGATCGATAATGTGATTTCACAAAATGGCGCCTGGATGACGTCACGATGACCTGATGACCTTGAAAAGTTTCGATTGACTTCTTCGTTATAGGCTTTATAACTGGTATGAAAATCACGGAAATTGATCATGTCAATTTTGAGATATCGTGCGCATAAAATTAGAGGATAAAAATAAAGATAAAGAAAATTCTGACAAAATTAAGAGGTGAGCTGTCTATGACAGACCACCTAATAATAATAATACAATACTAGTAATAATAATAATAATAATAAATAATAATAATAATAATAATAATAAATAATAATAATAATAATAATAAATAATAATAATAATAATAATAATAACGATAAGACTGTGAAACTATTATACTGCACTGCAAGAGATCCAGATGTGCTTAACCCATTTATGACAGGAATGATTTAAGGGCTAAATTGTTCACATTTTCTTCTTCAAATTGGCAACACTAATACATTTCTTTTAGTGCTACATGGTTCTAATAAGATGTAATGTCTTTGAAAATTATAAACATGGTTAGGAACTTCGTCGAAAAGTTGGAAAAAAAAATCCAAATTCAGTAAAAAATAAACAATGACTTCAACCTCTCGATGTGTTGCCAATTTAAGAATTTTAAAGTTTATTCTCCTTTTTTGAAATTCCTGGCATCGAACGTAATGTGGTCATGCAACAAAAACGGACTCAGTGTGTGAAGAAAGTTTTGCTCTTTCTACTCATGCATCTGGTATATTTTGCAGAGCTCTGAATCAAAAGTTATTGATCCAAACCACAAAATGTGGTCAATTGTCTCGAAAGGGTTAACACTACTACACGTATTTAACGTCGGGACAAGAATATACCTGTACGACGAGGTTCGGCGCCACCTGTCGGAAGGTCTCGTTGGTAGGCACATTGACGGTTAGGAGGATGTTCTCCAATTCCAGTGTCACATTGCTGATGGCACTCTTTGTCCTCTCAGCCTCCTCGATCACGCTTTCATCTAAGACGGCCAGATTGCTTAAGATGTCGACCACAGAGGCAGCATCCTTAGGTAAATAAAATGTATCTTTTTCTGTCCTTGTTTCAAGTGTTTCATAACTTTTTATGTAATACTTGTAAGATCCCAGAAACAAGCAACCACCTTTTTACTTGCAAAAATGTTTCGTTATATTGAAAGATTTCATTCAAATTAATCGATAGGTTATTTAATGTAAGAATTGTTTTGAACGAACAAATTTTGTTAATCGGTTATGAAACAGAGAAAAAAGAAATGAACATAGTAAATATTATGTTGAATTTTGCTCAATTTATTATTTACAGAAATTTTATCAGAGGCTGTTTTGGTAGTAAAAATCACAGGATGCATGCTTTATATTTATTCAAAGAACTAAAGGCAGAAATTCGATCATATCTTAGTATATAAAATGTAATAATAAGAAATTCCACACAAACGAAGTTGAAAAGTGTTGTAAGTTATTTAGTTCGTGATTTATGCCAATTTAGTCTTCACACTGTGTAATATGTTATGACTCTGTGAATTTTGTATTATTGTAAATAATTGTCATTTTGAATAATAAAGTCCCTCGAAAGAGGATAAATAGAAGAAAAAAATATGTAGTGAGCATGAGCATGACCCCCTTTTTAGAAGAGGACGAAGTATAACACGATTGGGGCGATGTCATAGAAGGATACGCGGATGAGGAGGATATGATGATGATGATGATGAGTTTTTATCTTAACTGACTGCTTATAATTTATTTTATTTATTTATTTATTTGTTTTGTTTAAACAGGGTAACTCTTTCAGTTAGATAACTGTTCTTCTAAGAGGCCCTGTATAAATTATACATACATAACCATAGAGAACAAACATCGATTACATAACACAAGAATAGAAGGATTACTTTCCTTCATTACAACACGAAATGAAATTGAAAATAATATTAGACCAGCATTGCTACCAATGAAAAAAATGGAAATATTGCAAGGCAGAACCAGGAAAACAGAATAAGTATTTGGTTTACATAGACTGCTTTTAAAACTGGAAAATTAAGAACTTTTAACATAAATTTCAAGGTAAAGATAAGTACAGTACTACAAAACAGGAGAAAATTATATTTTCATATACTAAACTATTCTCCAATACAGATTAGCAAACGCATGTTTTGATTGAGCATTTCTAACAGAATATGGTAGCTGGTTCCATAGGGCGGCACCTTCATGGGAAAAAGAGAGTTTGCCCATTTGAGTTTTGGTACGAGGTAGGACAAGTCCAAAGTTTGTACTATTACGGGTTCTGTGGTCATGAACAGACTGTGATCTAGTAAACAAGTTTGCTAAGTACAATGGGCCAACATTACTCAGTGCATGATACACCATTCTGCATTTGTGGAATATCCACCTTTTTTCAAGTGGCACCCAATGAATACGATTAAAAACTTCCACAGTCAGAGTTAGTAAATTTGCCCCAACAATAATTCTTGCAACTTTTTTGTGTTGGCTTATTAGGATCCCTTTGGTATTCTGGGGACAATTTGACCATGCAGTTGAGCAGTACTCAAGCAGAGGCATTATAAGTGAGTTAGCAAGCAGTTTTAAACTGTCAACAGGTAAAAATCTTTTGGCTCGACTAAGGAGTGCGATTCTTGATGCTACCTTCTTACTTGTATTTTTGACATGTTCTTTCCGATTCAAGGTTGGTTCTAACCATACACCTAAGTATTTGTAAGAGTCAACTTGGGAAAGCTGGTGATTTTCTAAGTGCAACTGAATAGGATGGGAGATTTTTGCCAATTTATTTGAGGATCCAAAAAGCATGAAATGCGTTTTAAGGGGGTTTATAGCCAGTTTATTGGTATGTACCAATCTTTGAACCTCTTTTAGTTCTGCATTCAAAACGCTCTCCACCTCCAGAGGGTTGCGGCTACTATAGTAGAGGATTGCGTCATCAGCGTAAAGCATAATTTGACATTTCGATATTACATTGGGGAGATCATTAACCATCAGTGATGATGGGAAACAAAAGGGGCCCTAAGATAGACCCTTGTGGCACCCCTGTATTTATTTCACCCCAGTTAGATTTAGCTTCACCAATGACAGTTCGCTGCCTACGATTATTCAAATAATCCTCAAACCAGGCCAACTCTACATTTTCAACACCATACAGTTGTAATTTCTTTAGAAGTATTTTGTGGTTTACAGAGTCGAACGCTTTTCGAAAATCGACGAAGACCACACCAGTAAGGAACCCGTCATCCATTTTTCTACGGATACAATCTGAAAAATATGTTATCACTGTGTACTGTGTCCTTTTCGAAATCCAGACTGCTGTGGTACAAACATATTATGTTCTACAAAATAACATTGTAGTTGGTCATGTACAGCACGTTCCATGATCTTCATTATCAAAGGAATAACAGAGATGGGTCTGTAATTTTTTTGATCCTTTCTGTCACCTCCTTTGAAAATTGGTGTTACTTTAGCCTCTTTCCAGTCATTTGGTATTTCCCCCGACTGTAATGACATATTGAAAAAGTTAGCAAAATGTGTACAAATGACAGGTGCTGCAGCTTTCAATAACTGAGCACTAATAGTGTCCAGGCCTGTAGATTTAGTGGTCTGTAATTTTCTTAGTTCAAACAGTACAGTACCCTCACTAATTTCTTCAAAATTAAATATATTGGAAGATATATGAACATTGCATTCATTTCCTGTCCTGAGACATTCAGTAAGCCAAGGTTATAGTTACACAAGTCAGTACTTACATTCGAACCAAGTGACACAAAATAGTTGTTCATTTCGTTTACAATTCTCGATAGGTCATTTTCAATAATTCCATTTATGCTTAATCCATTTATATGTTGCGAAATCGACTTGTCGTTTGGAGTAAAGTCTCTTAAAACCTTCCACAATTTCTGTGGATTTTTTCGATTTTCAAAAACACTGTTTTGATAATAGCGTCTCTTCAGTGATTTACCCAGGTTATTTACATGATTACGAACTGATCGATAACGAGTCCAATCTAAAGTAGTATTTTGTTTTTCAGCCTTTTTCTTCAACCTATCTCTCAAATGAGTAAGTGATACATATTCATCAGATGCCCAATGGGTTTTCTTACCCTTTACTCTGTGAGTGACTAGAGGGGCGTGCTTGTCACACACCTCCAAAAACTGACTCTTCCATGTAGACCATGCAAGCTTAACATCATTCATGAGTAAACAGCTAGACCAATCAGATTCTTCAAGTTCACTTTGAAAAGAATTCTCATTAAATCGACTATATGTTCTATAGGTAATCACTCTAGGAGGGACTTTAGGTCTATACAATTTCCGTGTGGTGTATACAAGATTGTGGTCGCTGAGACCAAGAGTAACAACATTACTTTGACAAAGATTTTTAGGAACAGTTGTCATTACCACATCAATCAAAGTACTACTTGTCTCAGTAACTCGAGTGGATTCTTTTATCATTTGTTGCATATAATTCTGCCTAAAAAATTTTGTCAATGAACTTGGATTCCCTTTTACAATACATATTATAATTAAGATCACCAATCACAATTACCTCTTGATATGATTCAGTGACTGTAAATATTGACCTTTCAACTACATTTTGATATTCAGTGTTTGACCTAGGCGGGCATTAGTATGTTCCAATAAGATTGGTTTTGAATTTGGAAACTTTATCTCTATCCATAAAGCTTCTATTTCAGGTTCTTCAAGATCAAATCTCCGAGTATACAGCAAGTGGTCTGCAATATACACACCCACACCACCTCCCCTTTGGTTTCTATCAAATCTTTCAATCTTGTATCCATTTATCCATAACTCTGAATCATAAATAGTATCATCAAGATGGGTTTCAGACAGTGTAAAAATATCAATAGGGCCATTCTTTAACAATTCATTTAGGTCACTTATTTTCGGTAATAGACTGCATACATTTAAGTGTGATATTTTTAGTCCCCTTTTCCTTTATCAATAACAATTCTTCAGAGGAATTATCATGTTCATTTACCAAAGTTAGTTCGTCAGAAGTTATCACTTGTCTAATTTTCTTCTTGCCACGGCGAGTCCTCTTTGCTCGACAAATCCCAAGTTCAGTTATTGTTTTCCAAACTTCACACGGTAACCGCTGGTACAAAGAGACATGACGTGGAGGATTCAATTGGTAGAGAAAAGAAGAATCATATTGTAAACGATTTGCAGGTCTAGTGACTGGCTGTATTGCATTAAATAGATTTCCTACTTGATCATTATTATGAGCTGAAAGTGGCCCTGGGTTGGGATTAACATCGCCTGATCGTAAGAGTAGCTGGAAGGTTGCAACAGAGATAGAATAATAATGTATTCTGGTAAAGCCATATTTACAAGAATGGGTGCGCCTGCTGTTGCCATGACTACTTCTTTCATGATATACTGCAGACTGTTTATAAGCTTGAGTAGAGCTGGTGAATAGAAGTAGGAACAGGAGAATGGTGAAAGTTCTTACCAGCCGCATGGTTAAATTGAAAAGCTATATTCCAAGATGATGAATTATGCATAAGAGTGATGAATTTACAAATTGATAGGATCAGGAATCCACTGTCAGTTCCATTAGAACAGGTGTTATTGTCCCAAACAATAGGGAGAAGAGCAATGAAGTTTACAGGTGAACAAGTTCAGGAATTCAGTTGGGCTATGGATATAACACACCCTGTAGATGTAGCAGCCATCAGTGAGTTCTCCAATACCAACTTTCGAAGAAGACACCTTTGCTAATATTTCTGAAGTTGAACCATTTTAAAATACAAAAGTAGTCCTGCTTCATCCTGGTGAGATATTGAATCAGCTGATCACAATTATTAACCATAAAACACAAAAACAACGAAACAAGAACATAAAAACGGGGAGAGCTTGTTGAGGAGCTACCATAGGTGCTCACTCGGGGGGGGGGGGGGGGGAAATAAGGCAAATATGTGCTTGAAAAAGAACAAACAACGGCTTTACATTTTAAAGTCATATTCTAAGGACTTGGTCGTCGATAATATTATTCTACAAGACAAAATCCCTAGTATAGGACTTTAAATGCCTTAGCAACATGACCAAAAGGCAGTATAGTATATCGACTTGATGTCAAACCCGGGACCTGACCTGCCATACCAAGGTAGTAGCAAGGAACTCCTTGGTAGTAGACTTGATAATGGCCACTGCCACTAAGCCATCAGACATCTAGATATCAGTCTATGACATCTTAAGGTTTTGTTTCCACCCACCCCCCCCCTCTTTCTCTGTCTATCACCCTCTCAGTGTGTAGAAACGTTTGCTCATTAACTTATGTGGTACGAGCATTGGGGAAGATAGAACTACCTGTTAACAGTATATAAAAAAGGGTTAAACCCCCCCAAGAAAAAAAACAACAACAAAAAACAGTGGAACATGCCTATAAAACCAAAGGAACAACTTATATTCTCTTTTAAATCATAATATTACTGATATATAGGCTACCTCTTCTGTTGGTTGAGACATTGTTCCAATGTGCTGGATGACGTTGCATGCAGCTGTGACCCCGGCAGAAGTAATATTCGTGGAGTTCTGGGTGATCACAACCACCTCCGTCAGAACAAGTTGGTCGTTGTCTTCATCACCTACCTGCCAACAACATTATTGACATACATGTAGACCTAAATACAAATTAGTAGTTTATCACCGATTACACTTCAGTTATAAAATGATGACGTAGATCCTAATCAAATGACCCATTTGTTATGGAGGCAAAAATGGTCGACAACTGAAACCAGACAATTTTCGAGTTGAGACAGATGAAGGCGGGCTTCGTTAGATCAGAATTTGACAACAGAATGACAAAAGAATAATCGTGAGGATAATGATGAGGTGATGAATAGTGGAGCGATGTATAAAATATCTGGAAGTGCAAATTGTCCAGTTGAGAATTTTGTACGATAGTCTACGTATCAAGCTGAACAAAGAGTGGCCATTTCTATGGCAAAAACCAAAAGCAAAGAAGCCAGAAGATGGCGACTGCTGGTGCTGCAGTGTTCCAGTGGTTAAAAAGGCAGTGTTTGCCGCCACACGGGGGGGGGGGGGGGGGGACCCTCCTGGGGAAAAAAGATACCTAAAAACGCTGTTTTTGTTGTTGTTGTTTGCCTGCTTGCTTGCTTGCCTGCTTGTCAGAGAATTTTGGAGTAAAAACACACCCCAAAACGCTGATTCAATTCAAATTTATTGATTATGCACAACAATAAAGATACATTTGGCATAAAAATTATTTTTTCTGCTGTTTCTGCAAATATACAAAACATCCATTTAACATATTAATATAAATTCAAATAAAAATAAGAAATAAACATAGCACACAATAGGATAAGAATACAAATGATATAACATAACAGTCCATGTGGATGACAAAGAAAAAGAAAAACACACAACAACAGAAGACGGCGTAGGGCAGAAGAAACCATAATGTTGGGCAATTATAGCCAAAAGAAAAGCAGATGAAAAGATTGGAGGGAACAGAAACAGAGTTAAGTAGGCGGATACATGTATAGAAGAGAGTGAAAGCGAAAAAGGGCAGATGTAGGGATAGAAAAAAAAAAGACAAAGAGTAAAAGTAGGGGAGGGGTAAAACAGAAGAAATTAGATGTGAAACATAAGAATGGGAGAGAAGAAAGATGAAAAAGAGGATGAAAGGAAAGGAGTGAAGGGTGAAAAGTGGCAGATGTAGGGTTAGGAAGAGAAAAGACAAGGATAAGGTAAAAGAAGGAGAGGGATAGAACAGAAGAAATTTGGTTATAGAAGAATAGAAAGGGAGAGAAGAAAGATAAAACAAAAAAGGATGAAAGTAAAAGGAGGGAGGGGTGAAAAGCGGCAAGACATGCATGTGATTACAGCATTATAACATTTACAGCATTATAGCTTTGAATTCTAATGCACATATCCCCAAAACTATCGGACAAAATTGGCCGAGAGGATTCAATGTAACATGAATTCATACTTCAGCTACCATTTATACCTTGCTAATAAAAATATAACTATGGAATTGAAAACTAACACCTGCTGCTTTGAAAACAAATGGGGGGGGGGGGGGGGAGGGGGTCCAATACCCCCACAGAAATAGACAAGCAAAAATGAAAATGTTATCAAGCAAAAACAATTAAAAAAAAGGAGGAGGGTCTAATTTACAAAACCTATGAGAAGTAAATCAAAACAAGGGGTTGTCTGTCAAGATTACCTGTTGTTTTAAATAGATCAAGAGTTGATCTGCCGTTTTATTGCCACCACAGTTATCTACAGGTTCCCAATCACAAGGAGAGATGTAGTCACCAGAGCAGAGAGCACGTGCTATTGGTTTCCCAGCTTGTTATGCAAAACAAAAGTTCGGAGTAAGAGGTCACACGAATGTATTCTTATGTTCCATTTTATTTAAACTGTTGGTCTGATGAAACATAACCTTAACCGTAAACCTTACTGGTGTTCCAACATATACTCTTCCGACAAATGCTCCGGGCTTTGTTCCGTTCAAGATAGAGGGTTAAGGTTTTTGGATGCCATTGGGTTTTAGGTTAGGGTTGAAGTATTGGAATTTGGTTAGTGTAAAGAATTGCCAGAGAAGCAATTGTTGCAGGAACATGTGTCGTGTAACCTCGTTTCTTCCACAGAACGTAGGACCAAAGGAACTACGATTGGTAAGATGAATACTTCTGGCTTCTAAAGGGAAAGAGGCCGGTGGTATATAGTAGGAATACAGTGATATCTCTTAATGTATAAGCGGATTATTTCGTTCCTTCATAAACGTTGCAGTGTAATTATATCTGTACAACATTATAATCACGTTCATTGGTGTTGGTAGGCCTATACATTTGGGCCAGCTGAAGCAAATGAAACCTCTTGGGGTTAATTGCTTGAATTCTTGAGCGCCTTATCAAATAAAGAAGTTCTCCATTAGGTCATAATGGTTCTTTTACATGTTTGGCTTTTAAAAAGAGCTTGATTTAGGGAAAGGATATTTTCTAGAATTGGAATATCATAAAATTTTGTTTTTTCGAACCAATGTCAATGAACAGTGGGCATTGTCCAAATATCTTTATCATTAACACTAAAATATCATAACATTATTCTACGATCATATCAAATTATATTGAGATCTCCAGTAAATCATAACATTATTATTTACATGTTGGCTTTTTCAAACAAGCTTAACTAGCTAAAGAAATTATTCCAAGAACTAGTACCGTTGATGGTGAACCATGGGCATTGTCCGCTTGAGTCTCTCCATGAATGAATGTCTCCTGACGCAAATTGGACGACGCCATACATAGATGACCAAAAAGTAGAGGGACATAGAACTGAGAAGGAATTTATAAAAAAAGAATTGTATTGATAAATCGGTGTGTTTTCACATGATACTTTAACTGTATACGCGAGGAACATACATGATCCTCTTTAAATAACAACTATTTGTTAATCAGTAATGACGATTAGATTTCCACAATATTGTTCTGGTGTTGTTAATCACTCATCCAGTTGGTCCATGAGTGAGGGAGCCGGGAACCAGGACGCACTAGGCTCCTCGATAAAGCAAGTGCTGTCAGTGCTCCAACATCCCTCGACGAGCAAGATGACAGAGGATTCAAAGGACTGGTTGAATGAACCTAACATGATTGAATGATTTAATCATTGACATTTTAGCCAATGTATTCAAGAATAAATAGAATAATTATCCATGAGCATGAACTGTATAATCATGCATAATTATGTTGTTGGTCGCAACTGTGAGATAGCTTGTAATTCCTCAGATGACATTTAAATTTCTTTAAAAATATCCGTAAAAAAGACGATCAAAGATTTTCAACAAAATCATGTTGAGGGTATTTTAAATACCAAAATAATTTGTGGATTATATGAAATATCATTTGTAATGTTCGCACATTTCAACAATGATAACACTAGGCTACCAAAATTACCATAAAGTTTATTTCTTGAAAGTCTTTGCGATTACTTTAAATGTTGGATTCCGTGACCAAGAGATATCATGTATTAATTTTTAGATACTTAAGAATTAACACAGTTTGTTTTTAAAGAAATAATCTGTATGCCATGTTGACATTATTGGCATTTGAAAATTATCTCTTTCTTTCTTGAAATGTTATTGAGCTTTTGCTCTGGACCGCTTTTCAACTTGGTCCGTGGAATCCATAAAGAAGTGATATAAAAAAGATTCACCTGTACTTTGTACCACAAGAAAAGACGGATCAAATAAACCATCCGAAAAGTTTGCCACGAAGAATAATCCTCTCCACAAAAGGTCCACCTCTTCTTGGGGAGTCATTCTGCTATTTGCTATATAAGTTCTCATGTTGACCACCACCCCACCATCGGGGAGGAGTTCCTTGACGTCCAGGTATATAGTCCCACGGGTATCGTTGTCGGATAGTAGCATCCCAAAGACATCTTCGAACTATATATCAATTAAGACCAACTAATTTAACCCAGTTGCTTTGATATGGGCAGTTCCACGGCTTGTAACGGTGGCAATGATAGCAAAGCAATCGAAACTTTGGACTTTTGAAAAAAATTTAAAAGTTGAACCTTTGATATGGCTATTTTATGCACTTTACCATGTAGGGTGGGGTGGGGGGGGGGCAAAAAATTGAACGAGATTCTTATGAAAGATATACGATAAGGAGCAAAGGAACTAAAGAGAGAATTTTTTATTTATACACAATCCTATACTGGGGCGCAAATTTTCGAGATCCTGAAGAAGAATTACTATGCGAGCTTTAGAAAATTTTGGCATTTAAAATCCTTTAAAAGCACTGTTTTCTTTGCAATTTACCTTGGATTAGGGGCGCATATTAACTGTAAGGCTTTAGTATTTCTTCCTTTTCTCCCTTTTCTCTTTCTCTCTTTTGCGGTTGTTGAAACACTTGAAACGTAACCACTTGTGATTATTTCAATTTGCAAATTTATACAAGTGAAAAATAAATTTCCAAATGACATAAATATTCAATTTTAATTTGTATTTATATCCTCTTAGTCTTACCTCAGCTGTAATGTCCCTCACAAAGGTTTGGTAGTCCGATGATTCTGGATCAGCGTGAAACGTCGTAAAATTTCTGACAAGCTTGAACGTCAGATGAAATATAGATATATCTGTAATTAAAAGAGAAATATTTAAGGGTGCTGTTTAAAATTCATGAGATTGTAGAATAAGCGTCATGAATATAATTTGATACGTATTTGTAAAATGAATAACCTTCTTATTCCAATCAATATATTTAGTATCAAACGAATGTCTCAACTTGCAGATGTCATGATTAAATGTAGCATCGTTTAACATGATCTATGAATTTTTTTGAATAATCCGCCCATTGGCAAAAAAAAAAAAAAAACATGCATAAAACCATGGACTCTAGGACTTGATATGAAAAAAAAAACCTGCTTCGAAAACAACGCCCTAATATAATGATTACCCCTAATTCTAAGCAGTGCACGGTTGCTTTCAATTTCAGGTCCTTTCTCCGGGATACCGACACAGCTGTAGTATCCCTGATCAGGGGGACTCATCGCATTGATGACATAGTCGAATATATCCCGGGTGAAAGGCACCTTCTTCCCATCTCTCCACCAGTCGAAATGCTGAACATTTTGGAATCGACATTCCAATATCACCTTCTCAGATATTTCTGCAGTTATGTTCTTTGGATGATGGGTTACGGTCGGCACACCTAATAAGGATGAATAAAAAAAAAAAAAAAACATCAACCATCATTCTTCTATTTTTGGGTGGTTTTATTATCGGGCATCTAAACAAGACGATATTGATTTCGGTCGGACAATTTAGTGCAAATTGCGTGTTGTTTTTACTAATTAGAAATGTTTTTTCTTTCTTTAAATCACTGTCATGATTTAAACTTAAATTCAACTAATTCGCGATAAGTGCGTTTCCTGCCATTGAGCCGCCAGCTTAGATTTCCAACGATGTTTTCACTGTGTAAAGCATGTTATATTTTCGTGGTGAATAATTTCTAAGATATGGGTTAGAAGGAATGATGATACTTTTTTTCAGATTTCAGGAGATAGAGACGAAAAACCCCATGTGCTCACACGCCAAGATGTTCTATTATTAATTAAAATGATAAAGGAAGACAAGACTTTCCCAACCTTCACTTCTTCAACCCTTATATTGCTGGATCCAGCAATAGTGAATAGTGAGATAAAACATTCGGGAAGAGTTGAAATTCCTCGTGGTTCGGTAAAATGTTTCAGTTTTCAGTTTCAGTTTTAGTTCCAACAGAACAGTGATTTTGACAAGAAATCAAATATACAATTCAATATTCAACAAAGTACATTTTACATGGTTTAAAATGATAAAATAGAATGTTGATGTAATACATTACACGAGTGCTGTAACAGCACCCCCCCCCCCCCAAGAAAGTGTCGTAACAGCACATGAAAAAAAAAGGGGGGGGGGAGGAAGGGGGAAAGAAAGAAAAGCAAAACATCATAATTGCGACCCTATGGCCGAAGTTGAAATACAGTGTGAGTCAATAAAAATTAAACCCAGATTTAACCCTGAATACCGTTGCAATCAGTACATATATATTTCATCTATAATACTCAAATTGTAGTCTATTATGTTTCCTTTGATTTGAAACATTGATCAATAAAATCCGACCATGGACAGCCGAACAGTAAAATTTTTCCTGATTCATGTCAAATTTAAATTTGCCTTTGCCCAAGTTCTGAATGAAATGGATGGTTAGCCCAAGGTTGGTTGAATGGTCTCCATTCCAGTTGAATGTACTCACAAATAATGAAAGTGACTCCTGAACACCGTTCAGCCCAAACTTGGGCAAAGACAATTTTGACATGCTTTTTAAAAATTGGCAGTGTTCAGTCATCCATGATCGCATTTTGGTGAACAGCCTATCAAATTAAAGAATACATTATCAACTATCATACCATCATAACGCATGTCAGCCATTTCATTTGGTTTTTAAGATACCGGGGCTTGAATATGGATTTCCTTTTTATTGACTCACAATGTATACTTGATATAATAAAACTGTATATTTGAAATATAAAATCTAAGGGATGGTATATCGTTTGAAAACATGTGCTTATATTGTACGAGCAAATGTAACTCGTTGCTTCATGGTGCAATGCAGATGTGTTTGCTTTCTACATGTATATATTTAACAAATGATTTAAAGGCGTAATTGAGTGAATAAAACATGATGTACCGTTTGGTGTTTGGTAGATGTTACATGTTGTTCCCACATAGAGCGATGTGCATCTACACTTCCGATCAGCTGGTATGCATGTGCCTCCATTAAGACACGGACTCGACTCGCAATATCCTATTGAGAAAAAAGGGGCTCAGTGGTAGAGGAGTGATCTTGAAAACCAGAAGGTCCCATTTTCTAAACCAAGTTGTGCTAGTATTCTCTGATAAAACATTTATCATCAATTACCTAGTCTCTCATACAGTTAGGAGGTAAAGCTGTAGGTCCTCTGGTTGCTACAAAAGTATGAACTTAGTACTTGCTTTCTTAGCAGCTAGGTACAATAGAATCTATTTTCACATTCATATTATGTCTTATTCCTGTCTAAAAAAGTACTGCGGAATTTGAAGATGTCTTAATATTTAAGAATATTAGAAGACGATGTGGACGCAGGGGCGGATCTAGCTTTTTTCCAAGAGGGGGTTTGAGGGACTGAGCTGGGGGGAGGGTGTGGGAGGGAGGTTACCCTCTTCCTACAGTAGGGAGATTTTTCATTTTTAGGGTTGCCAGCTTGCGATTGTAAGCATACTTGCATGCTCTATTTTTTCTCTTTTTTTTTTCTATGCACATTAAATGTTTACTTGGCAGCCCAAGGGGGGGGGGGGGGGGGGTTTAAACCCCCTAACCCCCCCCCCCCCGTAGATCCGCCACTGGGACGACAGGAGCCCCATATTGTCTACTACATTAAATTTTGCGTAGGTAGAATTGACACTGATGTGGAAAATAATCATTCTTTCTTTTTCTGTTCGGCGAAAAAGGTCTCTTACTTATCCATGTTATCATGGTTATATCCCTTGCATTTTAATTAAATTTACATTTTATAAAAAATGTGTTTGACATACAAGTAATTTGTAAATGTTATCTATATATCTACAATCAATGCAGAGGCATTTCCTGAAGACATATTGTTCACTGATAGAGATAAACAACCACGTCTTATTTATTTCAATAGATAGACAGCAAAGACGAAATCTTGAAGTTAGTATTCTTTGAAACATGGCCTACGCCAAACTATTGTTCATTTTTTTCCAAACCATACCACTTTGGCAATAGACGCCGGACCATCCCTCCGTGCAGTTACAGGAGAATGAATTAAGATGATCGACGCATGTTCCTTCATTTAGACACGGACCGGAGTGACATTCGTTAATATCTGCGAAAAATTGCATTTAAACGTAACTGGCATGAGGATATTCTATTTGACCATAACTGATCTTAGACTACTCGTCGGCTACGCAAAATAAAGACCTTTACCGCAATTGACATAATGAAGGCCGTAACGTCTTGTCTTGTCAGACACTGTTGAATTAAATATGTTATAAGATATGAATAGATAAATCGTCAGACCATATTAAACCCTATTTACGATTTCTCTTTATATAAAAAGAAAGAGAAAATGGTTGCAATTATTGTGCAATAGTTAAAAATTACATACCTCATAAGGCACTTAACTTTTCAAGAAAAACTTCTAGATCGTTGTTATAGCAATCATACATGTATTTGTACTTGTAACATTTGTAGATCTCATGCAAAATTATGCATTATTAACAGTCAGACCTACCTCCGGAAAACCGAGCACAGGTATATGCCCCTAAAACGGCGTATGAATATAGAACCCCCATCGTTCAGTGCGAGAGAGGGTGTACAAAAGGCATGGGGAAAATCTTGCAAAGTCAACCTGCCAACAATATAAATATTCTTAAAAATAATGCTGCGTGTCAATTATCTTCAAAATCCTCGAATGATTCGTCATATGAAATGACTTTCAAATGGCAAACATTTGAAATAAATGTATCCGCAGCATTATTTTTAAAAAATATATTAACAACAGCAGGTCGACATTGTACGTCAGTTCGTCAGTTTCTGGATTTAAAGACCACTAAGACGCTTGTACAGGCTCTCGTGACCTGTCATTTAGACTACTGTAATAGTTTGCTGCATAATATGTCAGATTCCCAGCTAAATAAACTCCAAGTAATTCAGAACTCTGCAGCAAGATTGATTACTAAGAAACAATCTCATATAACTCCAAACTTAAAACAATTGCATTGGCTTCCAGTCCAATCACGCATAATTTTCAAAGTACTATTACTGACTTATCAGTGTATTCATTCAGTGGCTCCAGAAATATCTCAATGAAACTTTGGTAAAGTATGTACCCTCTCGCAATCTCAGATCGGCTCAGAAAGATCGTTTACATTGTCCTGTTATTCAGACCAGTTTTTATGGCGAGCGATCATTTGCTCACGCTGCCCCTTCACTTTGGAATACTATTCCATCTCATTTGAAGGATTCATCCACAATATCTGTTTAAAACCGTCTTGAAAACGTAGCTGTTCAAAAAGCATTTTGAATGAGCTATATTGCGCATTTGATAGCATCTGCCTATATCCTTAATCTCCCCTTTCTTAAAGCGCATAGAGACGCAATGGCAGTGATATGCGCTATAAAAGCATTGTATTATTATTATTATTATTGTACGATTTCCCCCATGCCTTTTGTACACATTGCCTAGCACTGAACGATGAGGGCTCTATATTTATCTAGCCCTATACACCGTTTTCGGAGTCTGTAGCTGTGCTCGGTTTTCCGGAGCTGGGTCTGACTGATTAAGTACCCTAGGAAGAACAGTAGTATTTTGTTAATAAAGCTGATATGGGCTATCAGCCGAATTTGAATCTCATATCACATAATGTATTATTCATGTATTTTGCTGACTACAGAAATAAAAACAAACAAACAATACCAATGTGGCACATCACGCCCTCCCATCCTGGAGGGCAATCACAAGAGAAGGCGTTCAGCAGGTTGTTACAGTCGGCGCCATTTTGACACTGATTTGAAGAACATTCGTCAATATCTGTGAGCAATTCAACAAGATAGACATATTATAGCTGTATTGATTGTAAGATTTGAACATGTAGCCGACAGCTGGCCTATGGCTCTCATGATTAGAGAGAATAGAGGACATGTCCCCCTCCCATAACCTAGGTCATCCCCGCATTTATCAACCTACGTAACTGACCGTGTTATGACGTTGTTAGTTAGCGTCAAAATTAAGCAATGTAATCGGAAGATATGGTTTCAAAGCTACACACATCGCTTACATTAGTGTAGTGTTAAATATTTCTATTCAAGAAAATAGAAATGCAAAGTTAATAAGTATTCTTTTAATAATGAATATCATTTAAGTTGTAAATAATATGAGTTATAACAAGGAAGGGCAAGAGAATAATAGTGGAGTCTAATGGTCAATAAAAACTACTTTGACACAACCTTTACTTTGAACAAATAGTTAATTAGAGAAAAATAAACTCATACTAGGTTGATCAAAATCACAAACATATGAGAAAAGAAGACGGAGAGAACTATCATCATTTCAAAGTGCTAATCCCACAAACCTGAGCTTACCTTTAAACATTCGGAATGAATACCCTCAAATATGACCCACTATATATAATTATGTCTTACCTCTGGGGCGTCTTTATGGACCTACTGTATGAACCATTAGTGTGACGTTCTACCCCCTATCTTAAGTCTCATTAGTTGTATAATTTATTAGGGTTTTGGCCAGGTTTTATGACCAAAAGACCATTCTAATTTCTAGTCCTATCCGTCCTACGTCTCATTAGGATTTTTTTTTTAAAGTTCAGGTAAGGGTCAGGATTAGGGTTAGCGTTCGGGATATGTCTCGCTGGATTGAGAAGAAGGGCCAGTGGAGTATACGACTATAGTGGGTGAAACCTCACCATGGCATGAAAATCCATCAGCTCCAAGGTTATATCCAGGCTGACAGAAACACATGAAGCTACCCGGTGAGTTGATGCAAGTTTGATTGCAACGAGACCCTTCTCGACATTCATTCACATCTAGATAGACGACAAGAAATCACAAATCATAATATTTATAAGAGTGATCTTTCATTTTGTAATTAGTAGGCTACAAGGTTAATATTACACTGGAATTCTTAATCCTTCAGACAATTGAAAAACGTCATAAATGGTAGCAACTCAATCTTGATGAAACTTACCAACTTCACAACTTATCCCGCGCCATCCTAAAAAGCACTGGCAATCGTAAGCGTTTTCCATGTCATTACAAGCCCGTGTTCCCTCTCCATAGCATGGCGAAGATGCACATTCATCTATATCTACGTTAACGAAAAGCACAAATAGCATTCACATAAAATATAAATATTAATGTAATATTTTGTATGACGAGAGATGAATCCTACGTATAGAAATTAACGGTCAGAGGCAGCATTCAAATTACATCTATATTACATTTATTGACGCTTTGATTTGAAGACAATATGCGATAGCAGGGGCGTCGATCCATTTTTATGGAGGGAAAAGGGTGTGGGCAAGTTCATTAAGAACATTAAAAAATTGATTAATCTCACAATTATTGTGAGAATGGGCAACTGACCCTACTCTTACGATTGAAATCCTCAACGGTTTCTTTTACGTCAAAATCCATTCTTCAGACCTATCAACCGGCTGGACAGCGACCCAATACGAGTCCTTTCAGTATGCAAATATTTGTTCTACTATTTTTTATGTATGATGGCGCATCCAGCATAGGGCGTAGCCAACGAAGGCCCCGGCTGCAAGGCTTGAAGGCCACGAAAAAAAGAGGACATTATTATGAAATTATATTTTGGTTTAAGTGAAACAATTCGTGGACATTTGGTTCAAAGGAAAACTGTGCTGTAAGTATAGACATATTAAATGTTTAATTATTAACATATCGGATAGTTCTGACAGTGGTTACTTCTGTAAGATTAATAGTCCATTCTACATACCATTTGTATTAGGCTTACCTATGCATGCGAGTCCATCCGCATGTAAAGAATAGCCCGGGTAGCAAGAACACGTATAAGCACCTAGAGTATTGTTGCAGATCTGAGTACAATGATGCCCTACTATGCATTCATTGATATCTGGTTGGCAAAAAAAGAAATATAAACATACCATGTAGTTGAGAAGTCTGCAAGAACACGTATAAGCACCTAGAGTATTGTTGCAGATCTGAGTACAATGATGCCCTACTATGCATTCATTGATATCTGGTTGGCAAAAAAAGAAATATAAACATACCATGTAGTTGAGAAGTCTGCAAGCTTTCATCCCTGTCAATCAGGGACAGAGAAAGAGAGAAAGAGAGAGAGAGAGAGAGAGAGAGAGATAGTGAGGATTTCCTCCATTACTGTACACATGGTACAAGTCCCTCATCAATGAAAGAGGATGCTTTGACTATACTTTAACGAATCCTTTCTAAATCTTTGAAGAATCTTCATCCTACTATTTTTCGAGGTCAATCTGTGATGATTTTAGTTATCGCACTTTGACAATAGAATTGAGAAATATTGTGTATTTTTAATAATATATGTATTGAAAATAAAGTCGAACCGGTGACGTCACTAACAAGTTATGTAGAGGAGCCTTGAGCCTTTACATGTATAACGGAGGACACCAGCTGTCCTTAAACACCTCCTTCTGATTGTCCAAGATCTCCCTGATTGTCTAAAATACAGACTGACATGACTGAAAGCCTACAAAATTAATGAGCGCTGATGTACTAGTGCTTACATAAAACAACGCTATACAGTCTATCAGTCAGTTAGTCCCGAGGCCGGGGTTGGCGGCTGTTAGGCCCATATGCACCTTCATCTTCTTCTGTCAACAGTTCTGACAACTTATGTAACAAGATCGTTTCGTATTAAGATTTACTATTAAATTCTTTATATTTCTGTTTTCTTCGTTTGTGTTAAATGTTTATTGATCTGTTAATCTTACCGTTACAAGTCGTGCCATCAGAAAGAAGCTCATATCCTTCCAGGCAGGTACAGTCGTACGATCCATTGGTGTTAGTACAGTTCTGAGTACATGCATTCAGATCTTCTGAACTACATTCATCAATGTCTGCCAATTAAAAAAAAAAGGCATTTTCGTTGACAACAAAGACAAGAAGATGAACAGACGACAAGAAGAAGGTGATAACATTTCTTAAGGATTAAAATTACATGAACTCATTCATAATTCCCAGAGAAATTGGTTTGAACTAAAAAAAATAGGGGCATGACGAACTCAAAACTTTATTTCTGAAACCATTATTCATAACCACACACATAACAAAGTAAGCGATTAAAGTATTTTGAATTGAATTGAATTTTTTCACCACTTTCATAAAACCATGCAAAGTCAAAGAATACAATAAAAGATTTTTTGACAAAAAAATAATAAAAGAATAACATGCAAAGACACACAAAAAGAAATTACGAAGTGGTTGAATCATCAAACAGTAACAATAACTTATAGATAGATGATCTTTTATAAAATGCAGACTAACATTAAAACAAGACAAAGGAATAATACAATGACTATTACAAACAAATTTAACATAAAAAAGGTGACTATTAGATTCAAAGTTTCTGCATCAGGTGAAGTTTTAAATTATGCTTGACATTTTTTTTTTTTTAGTTTGTTCCAAATAGAGGATCCTTTACATAGGAAGATATTATTTGGAAAGGAAGAATCACTAAATATTAACACGAGTGTCTGTTGAGTCCCGGTAATGTATCTTTGAATATCTCTGCTGCTATGACAGATATTACGAAGATTTTGTGGTATTAAGTTGTGATTATTAATACATACAAATACACACTTAAAAATCCTGTAATAATGAGATAGAACGGTTAGAAATGGAGTAAATGGGACAGAAAATAAAATGAAAGATTAACTAAGGTTGTGGGATTAAAGGTTGTGCTGTCTGAGGTCAAAAGAAACTCAAAAGAAACATATATTTCTTGACTGAAATGTTGATTTGCAAATATAATGGGACTTCTTTGTAAGGTGAAACTTTCGGTCACACACGTGACCAATTAATTTTGGCTCATTGCCGGAAAATCAGATTACATTTTATGGATTTTTTTATAATACCAGTTCCTTACATAAAAAATATTTCCCTTTCTTTGACAAGAAAAAGTCATTTCCCAACCACAGTGTTTTTACAGAGACATTTAAAGACGCTCTTTATTCACTTCTCAAAGAAAAGAATGTCCACTAATTCATGAAAATTTGCTTTCAAACTGCTAAGAATAAACACATCGTACAGCAATGAAAAGTGGAAACTTGCACTCCAAGGGAAATACGAGAAAAGTAGGTTTGAATACCAAGAAGCAAATCCCTTCTTCGTGCGACCTAATGTTGACCTCTGAAAGAAAATGATGTCCTCTCATTTAAGATATTTACCTTCATCTGTTTGGGGGTAAGACTGTTATTCAAATATCCAAAATGAGAGACTTTAACTACAAGACAAATATTAGAAAATTAGGTTTACTAAATGAGCTATTTTCCAGAATTTTGGTCACACACGTGACTGAGGATGGCCCTAATAATGAATTATTACCATTATTACAATGGAAGCCTAACCATCCAGGCGAGCAGGTGCAGGAATAGGAGTTGATCAGATCATTGCATTCTCCATTGAAACACGGATTGGACGTACATTCCTCAATATCTGTTCAAAAGAAAGGAAAATTTTAAAAATCAGTTTCACATTATACGTGCGTGTAATCAATGAGTATCTCTTTTGAATGCGCCGATGTGTAGCGACAAGCAGGGGCGGGGCTACGGGGGGGGGGGGCGGCCGCCCCCTATCATTTTTCAAGCGAGCCAAAAAAAAAAAAAAAAAATAAAGAGAAAGAAGGGGGAAAAAAGGAGAAAGAGAAGGAGAAATGGAGAAGAGAAGGCTAGGCCATGCAATCATGACATAACTGTTATAGTCATATTTGTTATTTCAAGACCCTCGACGTGCGACGTTGCTATACGCGTCATTTTGCCCCCCCCCCTATTTAAATACCCTGGCGCCGCCCCCGGCGACAAGACTAATTTTTTAAGATTTGAAGAAAAAAAAATGCATCGAAGGTAGAATACTATACTTCCGAAATGATGTGCGGGTAATAAATTGTATTCGAAAGAAGAGCTTTGCTCAGTAGCTCTTTGAAAGAGATATTTTTAAAATTGTGTCATCTCCTTCTCATGTTTCCTTTTAAATCTCTCTCTTTCTCACTCTTCCCCTCTCCTTCCTCAGCTTTTCGCCATCCAATAGGCCTGTTTATGCTTACTTCTTAAAAAAAGTTTCTCTTGACAACTTAAAAGCCTCTCAGAGGCTTACTTGACATGCCAACAACTAATGTATACAAAGTAAATTTCATTCCTAGAGATGACATTGTCCATATATCCACAGCATATAAGTTAAATAGTTACTAACATGGGCAACGTTTCATGAAACCGTCATAAGTACAAGTTCGCCGACATCCCATTGAAACGCATGTTAATTTCAATAAAACGTTTCAATGGGATGTCGGCGAACTTGTACTTACGACGGTTTGATGAAACGCTGCCCAGGGGTTCTAGAGAGAAACATGCATAAATTTACATATAATAGTAAACTGGTCTATGGGCACGATGATGAGGGTATATGTGCCCCTGTGCCCTCGGCGCTACGCCATTTGTTTTAACTGTTTTTACCATTGCATGTTCGCATATCGATATCGAGAGTGTATCCATCACGGCAGGAACAAGTGTAACTGCCTTCAGTGTTTGAGCAATTCTGATCGCAGTCCCCCATAATAACACATTCATCTATGTCTGAAAGAGTAGAAGGGGGGGGGGGGGGAGAAAGAAAGGGGGAAAAAAAAGAGTACAGGCGTAAATTAACAGTCAGCAAAACACTGCGCCGATATTACTACACAATTCTCCCATTTCTGTAACTTTATTCACAGGTGCATTATTTGTTTATTTTTTCAATTCATTTTTAACACATCTCTTAAAAAAATGACCTTAAATAAATACAATCAAAGATAGACAATGCAGTAAATTATACATAAAAAATAATGCATGGGAAATAAATTCATAGAGATGGCCAGTGATGGAGTGGATGTGAGGGAGATGCAAAGGACAATGACCTGTCAAGGCTACTCCACATAATAACCCAATCACTGGCACAATAGATAAATTAGAACATAAGTAACAAACAACAAACAACATGAGGTAACAAAAAACAAAAATAAAATGAAAAAGGAAAGCTTGGCGTTTATTGACATAATAATTCAAAAAGGAAGTTTTGTATTTTCCTTTGAAAAATTGCAGCTAAGGACATTATTAAAATTTTAAGGCAAAATTTTCCACACAACCGGTCCATTATAACTTATGACTGTTCTTGAGAAGCTGTAACACCAAAAAGGAATGTACAATTTATCAGAATTCCTTGTTAAACACTTGCTTATATTACGATTAGTAACAAAAAGTTTGTAAATTATGAGGCAAAATACTTCCATAATAACAAAACTTAAATGATGTATTTAATTTAAAACAATAATATGAAGAATTGGTTATAACTCGTATTGCCAGTTTTTCTAATTGAAAAAAGTCGTTCCATTAGATAAGCTCCGCAGTTGCCCATATAATACTGCAGTAGCTAAGGTTTGGTAATATCATAGTAACGTATGATTTAACAAGAATGTGCAAGTGTATATGTCAGTTTTAATTCTGTTCAAAATTCCTATAAATTTAGAAGTCTTCTTACTAATATCATTTACATGTTCGTTCCATCTTAATTTTCATCAGTTATTACGCTTAAAAATTTAGTATACTGTACCTTCTTAATCTCAGTATTATTAATGTATAATGATATTTTATTGTCTTCTATTCCCTCATTTTGGGGGGCTTAAAAATCATTAAGGAAATCTTACTGGTTTTTATTTGAAGTCTTTTGGCTTGGAACCAATGCTTTAAAAAAATATAATTTCACTATTTGATGGATTATTTAATTGAATAGGGTCCTTCCCATATGAAATAAACTCGTGTCATCGGCGAATAATACGGCAGATAAAAAAATCCCTGACATATTGCAAATCATTAAAGGGCAATCTAACATTTATAATAATTTGATTTGTGTAAAAGAAAAATCAGAGAAGAAGATAGGTGAAAGTTTGAACGAAATCGCACAAGCAATAAGTTATGATTTTAAAAGGTTGTAATCACTATACATATGAGAATTTCTTTTTCATTGGCCGTATCGGTTTAGTCACTGTGATGTAGCGGCGGTCAAATTTCCCATTCGCTTCAACACACAAAATGACTAAAATGTCATTTTTTCAAAATATATAACTCAGTAGGATCTTTTTCTTTTTGGAGGACCTATATATGTAGGTATATATATATATATATATATATATATATATATCTATATATGCTATCTACAATACATTTTGAGTACTGCCTCGAGGGAAAAGGCTCAGGAGAAACAGGAATTTAACGATATTTTGGTGTACGACAAATGGGAGAGTTGACCGTGAATACGTCACAATTGATTCATCAAATTGCCAGTTTGAGATTCGCATAAATGTAGTGATCTAATTTTCAAAACATTTATAACTTTCTTATTCTTTCTCCAATTTCTTTCAAAGTTCCACCATTCTGTCTGTCTTATTTTTCTCCTTTCACACAAATCAGCATTTTACAAACTAAGGTTGGAATGCCCTTTAACGTATAACAAAAAAGGAGAGTCCCTAAATTCGACCATTGAGGTACTCCTACTAAGATATCTTCAGACTGTGATTAAATCTTATTAATACAAACATACTGTTTTCGGTTGTTTAAATAACTTATTAGCCCTTTTAATATTGTACCTCTAATACCATACAAAAACACCTTATCCTTCAAAATGTCATCGTCAGTACAATCGAACGCCTTCGAAAGATCTAGAAATATATCTATGATTATTCAACGAACTTAATAGTTAAAACCAGGTTAGACTTGGGTCAATCACTGATATAGATAAAACGATGACTCGCAGTGATTGCAAGTAGCTTAGTTCCTTCAATTAATATGCACATCTCAAAATCACCTGAATTATAACCATTTTGGCGATATTGTTAACACCTAAAATCAGTATTTACATATTTTCTCAGTATGCGTGTACCTTCACATGTTGTTCCATCTTGTTGAAGTTGATAACCTTCATAACAGGCACAGTTATATCCCATCCCCATGCCCTGGTTGATACACCTCTGACTACAGTTGTGAGCCACTGCACATTCATCGATATCTAGGAAGAAATCACAGCCAATAAAGAAGAAGAAGAAGAAGAAGAAGAAGAAGAAGAAGAAGAAGAAGAAGAAGAGAAGAAGTTTGCAGGCAAAGTAAGTATGCACGAAACAAGCGAAAACTAGTGTTGTCTAGGGTTAGTGATTGAACGACACATGCTCCACTTTCGTACACAAGAGGAGCTCCCAACAACAACCCTAGAATTAACCCTCTCCCTAACCCAAACCCCGATCGCAACCCTAACCCTACCCCTCTGACGTAACAACGCAATGACGGATCACCGGGGTGGCAGCAAAAAGAAGAAGAAGAAGAAGAAGAAGAAGAAGAAGAAGAAGAAGAAGAAGAAGAAGAAGAAGAACAGAAAAAAGGGAAGGGGTTATTATGTGGGGGGGGGGGGGCAGTTTTTAAATAGAGGTTTTGCTCAGGGGTAGCTTCCGGGAGGGGGGGGGGGGGCTTCAGAAATTGATTATGCGGGGTAATATATAACATTTACAAAAAATGAAGAAAATGATAGCAGAAATTCGTAAATTCTCTTGGAGATTTATTCAGTCTTTCTCTAAACGTACAGTTTTTTTCATTAAATATATTCAGCGATTCACTCTCTGAATGTGGATTTACTTCAAGTCCGAAATAAATACATAATGCTTGGATCATGCGGATATTTACCCATATCACATGTAGGTCCAGTCCAGCCCATTGTACAAGTACAAGAGAAGTAATTTATCATATTGTCACAAGATCCTCCATTGTGACAGGGTCTTGAGTGACACTCGTCGATATCTGACAAGACAATTACAATGACAATCAGTCTTTGACAATGACATTAAGAATTATCAGATATAAAAAAGAAAGTTTAAAATATGTTTTTGATAATTTACCAGTCCAAAATCACTTTCGGTAGAAAATATAGGGCATGTTATAGTTGAGTAATAGGCAAAGTGAGCTATGGAAATCAAGCTAATTTTCCCGAACATGTTTATACGTGCTGTCTGACATAGATAAAAGTAAGTATGTATTTTCTTTTTGAAGTGTGGTAATTTAGGGGATTAACCTTGACAGGCCAATGGCCTTTGTTAATCCCTCACATCCTCCACACTTCATCTTTATTTTATATTGTCATGTACATAAATGTTGTTATTTTTAATATGTTGTATATTGTTCAATTTATATTGATTGTTGAATATTTCTACAGTGTTTTTAAAGAGATGTGAAATAAAATCGAATTGAATCGAATTGAAGTTGTACTATTTGGGCGTCAGTTTGTTCATATTTTGATAGTCCGAACAACCCATCTCCTGCACACAGAGAGTTAGGAATTACTTGAAACCTTTTTATTTCACAAAACTTTATTAAATGACCAGACCTCGAGATTAGCTATATCTTTCAGTCAAACATGTTCGGCAAATCGGAACAACTGAAAGTATTCAAAACTGGTTAATCGTTAAATGACAAACCCCTATTTCTGTTTACGATAAAACAGCTTGACACCACGCAAAATAGACTGTAATGTATCAGTGTATTTAAATGGATATCCAAATTAGATGGCACATTACCTTGAACGCTAATAAAGTTAACAATTGAACGATGTTATTAATAATGTAGGAACTTCGAACTGGCGAATTGGTAATATGATCGGTCAACTCTCCCATTCGCTCCTACACACACACACACACACACAATTTTTTTTACTAAATGTAGTTTTACCAGGGAAATGTCTTAGTTACATTTCCTTGGTTTTGCCATTATTTCTTTTTATTGGAGGACATGATTAACCAAATATCAACCATAATATCATGTAATATCCTTAGTACAGCACTCACAGGTAAAAATTACTAATAGGATAGAAACGGAAATTCATGCTTTAGTGTAAAACAAATGGGAGAGTTGTCCCTAAATGCGCCATATTTGACTGACCAAATTTCAAAATCGGATATTCACATATAAATAGTGTTTTTTGAAGAAAAAAAATCGTAAACTTTCTTAATTCTATCTTTCTTTCAAAATTTCATCAATGCATTCATACAACTCATCTCGTTACAGACGTTGGATTGTAATTCTTGAATAAAAATGTACTTTATTTTACAACCAATACTTGCCTGTGCCGCATGTTATTCCCGACCAACCGTCCACACAAGTACAGTTGAATGCATTCACGAGATTATTACATATCCCGTTGTACAAACAAGGATTTGACTCACATTCATCAACATCTAAGGGAAAAAGGAAAAAATGGTACGCCATTGTTCTTCTAGCAAATTTTAAGTCAATTAATTAACTCACGCCTTATGCTGATATTCATCCTCAGTCCTACTGCCAAATTAGATATATATATATATATATATATATATTCTCTCATTTTTATTTCTCACAATTATAATTATTTCCACGAGAGTTGCCAAAGCTGTTGTATATGTTATTTCCTTACATTTTTTTTATAATGATTATTATTCTAATGTATACATGTATCTCAAAGCATTCGCTTGGATCCAGCTGAGGCATGCGGCTTGTCTTTGTTCAAAACTCACCTGCCCCCGACAAAGGAATTAATTAATAAGATTGAAGATTTGTCAATCTGTCGGTCAATTGAATCTGGTGTCGCCGAAATCACTGGACCGTCTCTGTGGTCTAGTGGTTAAGGCATTGGCGTTCTAAGCCAACGACCCGGGTTCGATTCCCGGCGGAGACATTTTTTCAACCTTTGCAAAAATTCAAAAAGGGAGGACAGCTCTGGGGAACTTTGATTTAAGCTACGCAACCATTATTCTCTCATTTTCATTTCTCACAATTATTTATATATATATATATATATATATATATATTCTAATAATAATAATAATTATTATATATATATATATATATATATATATATATATACATATATATAATGTTCAAAAAGTTCTGCGACGGAGATAACAAAATTTGAGAGAGACACGGAACAAATCACTCCGTTAGAGACAAAAAAATATTTCGCCTGTAAGGCTGTTTCAGGAAAATATTCAGGAAAACTTCTTCCTGAAGATGCCTTAAAGGCGAAATATTTTTTTCTCTAACGGAGTGATTTGTCCCGTCTCTCTCTCTCTCTCTCTCTATGTATATATATATATATATATATATATCCTATTTCCGAACACTTTTCAGATAATCAACGATAGTAAATAAAATATCAAACGAATATCTGTCAAACTTACATAATGAATGCTTAAAGTCCTACAGAAAAAGAAGTTGGTAGAATATGAAAGAGACAGTGTAAATTTAATACGATATTCCCTTTCGATCGAACCCCTTCCCAACGACGCGGCGTTTTGGTCCCCTAAAAAGGTATTGTATTACCGAACGTGTGAAACCTATGGGAAAAAGACACAACCTACCCCGATTTCGGGCCAACGGGATGAAGACTGGGGGTGAAGAGAAAGCAGGTTATAATATATTACTTGTGTTTTTTGCCTCATTTTATGATCTTCTGCCCTGTGTTCTGTGTGTCAAATAGTGTGGATAACATAAGCGGTAATAGAATGCTGTTCGGGAATACAATCCATGACTATATATATATATATATATATATATATATATATATATATATAATTGTAAAGAAATAACATATACAACAGCTTTGGCAACTCTCGTGGAAACAATTATAATTGTGAGAAATGAAAATGGAAAATGAGAGAATAATGGTTGCGTAGCTTAAATCAAAGTTCCACAGAGCTGTCCTCCCTTTTTGAAATTTTTGCAAAGGTTGAAAAAATGTCTCCGCCGGGAATCGAACCCGGGTCGTTGGCTTAGAACGCCAATGCATTAACCACTAGACCACGGAAACGGGCCAGTGATTTCGGCGACACCAGATTCAATTGACCGACAGATTGCCAAATCTTGAACCTTATTAATTAATTCATTTGTCGGGAGCAGGTGAGTTTTGAACAAAGACAAGCCGCATGCCTCAGCTGGATCCAAACGAATGCTTTGAGATACATGTATACATTAGAATAATATCATTATAAACAATTGTAAGGAAATAACATGTACAACAGCTTTGGCAACTCTTATGGAAATAATTATAATTGTGAATTTTTTTTTTTATTTATTCATTTTTTTTAAAATTAATTAATTTTTTGGAAGTAAATCCTGAAGAAGGCTATTGCCCAAAATCTGTCAATCAAAGAGTGACATGTGTCATCTTTTCCATTATCACTCTCATATAGAGAGAGGGAGAGAGAGAGAGAGATAAAAAACCGCTCATCAGAGGTTAAATTGGCAAATATATGAAGTGAAAAGGGGGCCTTAGCAGATTTGAAAAGGGGTATTTATCAGGAGAAAAGGGGAAATTATTTAGAAAGAAAAGGGTATTTATTAAAGTTTAATGGGGCACTCATAAGAGGAGAAAAAGTGCACTTATAAGAACGGGGAAAAGATTACGTAAAGAGGAAAAAGTGTACTTCCTATTAATAAAAAGGGCACTTATCAGAAGGGGAAAAGTTTTTATTAGAGGGGAAGTAAATAAAAGAAAGAAAAAAAGGTCAGTTGTAGAAGTTAAAAGGGGCACTTATAAGACAAAAATGGGTTATTTTCCTAAGTAAAAAAGGCACTTTTGGGGTACTTGTAAAAGTGTGTGGGGGAGCACTTTGCCCCCCCGCCCCTCGAGAGCGCCGTCTCTCAGTTGACAAACCCCTATTTTTTTTATACTGTCAAACGAGCTGACACCAGGAAAAATAAATTATAATGTATCAATATATTTAGATGGAAATTCAAACTTGATAGCACCTTACCTTGAGCGATTAAAAAGTTAACAATTGAAGAATTCTTTAAAGACGATGTTATTAAACATGTAGGAATTTTGAACTGGCGAATTGGTAAAATGGTCGGTCAACTCTCCTACACACACACACACACACACACATACACACAAGAAAAAAATACCTGTATTTCTTTTTATTGGAGAACGTGATTAACAAAATGTTGACAATAATATCCCGATTAAAACCCACAGGGAAAAATTACTTTGGAGAGAAAAGGAATATCATGTTTTGCGCTAAACAAATGAGAAAGTAGCTACTAATTGTGTCATATTCGAATGGCCGAAATGCAAAATTGGAGACTGATATAAAGTCAATGCTTTTTTTTTTTACATCCATAAATTTTCTTAATTTTGTCTCATTTCTTTAAAAACTTGAAACAATCTTTTTTTTTTTGTGCGGTTCCACACATCACAACTTTTTTTGTTTTGTTTTACTAAGGTATGAATGCCAAGATGAATAAATATATATTCAATTTTACAATACTTGCCTGTGTCGCATGTTATTCCTGTCCAACCGTCCACACAGGTGCAACTGAACGCATTCAAGAGATTAGTACATATCCCGTTGTTCACACAAGGATTCGACTTACATTCATCAACATCTAAGAAAGAAAGGACAAAATGGTAACGATATTTTAAAGACGATATCATTAAACATGTAGGAACTTCGAACTGGTGAATTGGTAAAATGGTCGGTAAACTCTCCGACACATACAACCAAAAAAAATACTGGAACGTAGTTTTACCAGCATTTCTTTTCACTGGAGGACGTGATTTACAAAATATTGACAATAATATCCCGATCCACAGGGAAAAATTACTTTGGAGAGAAACGGAAATTTATGCTTTGTGTAAAACAAATGGGAAAGTAGTTACAAAATGTGTCATATTCGACTGACCGAATTGAAAAATTGGAGATTCACATGTAATTAGTGATTTAATTTTTTTTTCTTAAGCATTCATAAATGTTCTTAAATTTGTTTCATTTCTTTCAAACTGAAATCAGTCTGTTCTTTTTTTTCTGGTTTCACACATCACAACTTGGTACAAAGGTTTGAATGCCGTTTAAGATGAATAAATATATATTTCATTTAATCACTTTACAACCAATACTTGCCTGTGTCGCATGTTATTCCTGTCCAACCGTCCACACAGGTACAACTGAAGGCATTCAAGAGATTATTACACATCCCGTTGTTCACACAAGGATTCGACTCACATTCATCAACATCTAAGAAAAAAAACAACTGGCCAATTGGTAATATTGTTGGTAAACTGTCCTACACTCATGAAAAACAAATTACAAAAACGTAGTTTTACCAGTATTTCATTTTTATTGGAGGACGTTATTGACAAAATAGTGACAATAACGACCCGAATACCAGCCTCAAAGAAAAATTACTTCGGAGATAAACGGAAATTCATGCTCTGTTTAAAACAAATGAAAAAGTAGTTCTGAAATGTGTCATATTCGACATACTGAAATGCAAAATATGAGATTTGCATATCATTGGTAATCTTTTTTTTTTTTTTTTTTTGAACAGCATACTTCAATTAGTCTGTTCTCTTGTTTTTCCCGGTTCCGAACATCACAAGTTGTTACAAAGTTTTGAATGCCCTTTCGAAGAAATAAATATATATTTTATTTTACAACAAATACTTGCCTGTATCGCATGTTATTCCTGTCCAACCGTCCACACAGGTACAACTGAACGCATTCAAGAGATTATTACATGTCCCGTTGTTCACACAAGGAATCGACTCACATTCATCAACATCTAAGAAAGAAAGGACAAAAAGGAAATGATTTTTTAAAGACGATGTCATTAAACATTTATGAACTTCCAACTGGCCAATTGGTAATATTGTTGGTAAACTGTCCTACACACATGAAAAAGAAAAAAAATTACAAAAACATAGTTTTACCAGTATTTCATTTTTATTGGAGGACGTTATTGACAAAATAGTGACAATAACGACCCGATTACCAGCCTCAAAGAAAAATTACTTCGGAGATAAACGGAAATTCATGCTCTGTTTAAAACAAATGAAAAAGTAGTTCTGAAATGTGTCATATTCGACATATTGAAATGCAAAATAGGAGATTCGCATATCATTGGTAATTTTTTTTTTCCTTCTTTTTTTTTTTTTTGAACAGCATACTTCAATTAGTCTGTTCTCTTTTTTTTCCCGGTTCCTCACATCACAACTTGTCACAAAGTTTTGAATGCCGTTTAAGATGAATAAATATATATTTCATTTAATTAATTCTTCTTTTAATTAATTAATTCTACTTCTTACATACAAAGTATCACATAATCTTGCCCCCAATTATCTTCAAGACCTAGTCTCCCTACGATCCTCTTCTGTAAGATCCCTCCGTTTATCTTCTTCTATGCAATTAATTCACGGCCCACGTACGAAAACCCGATATGGTGACCGTGCTTTTTCATCTATTGCCCCCACCCTCTGGAACAAACTCCCACCCCATATTCAAAATGCCCCATCCATTGAATCATTTAAAACCCTTCTTAAAACTCACCTTTTTAATCAGTCATAGTATACCAGAGGTGCACAAAAGTAGTTAGTTTCATTTAACTGTATTGTATTAGCATTATTTTATTTCATTTTGTTGCTTTTAAATCTTTTTAAAGCTGTTGGATGTACCGTGTATACTGAGTTAGACAGACCACCTGTGCGCTTAGAAACGCCCGTATAAAGCGCCCTATAAATGTAATTATTATTATTATTATTATTTAATTACTTTACAACCAATACTTGCCTGTGTCGCATGTTATTCCTGTCCAATATAATAATATCCCGATTCACAGGGAAAAATTACTTTGGAGAGAAACGGAAATTTATGCTTGTAAAACAAATGGAAAAGTAGTTACAAAGTGTGTCACATTCGACTGACCTAAATACAAAATTGAAGATGAATGATTTCAAATTTTTTTTAAAGCATTCATAAATGTTCTTAAATTTGTTTAATTTATTTCAAAGGCAAATCAGTCTGTTCTCTTTTTTTTCTGGTTTCACACATCACAACTTGGTATAAAGGTTTAAATGCCGTCTAAGATGAATAAATATATATTTCATTTAATCACTTTACAACCAATACTTGCCTGTGTCGCATGTTTTTCCTGTCCAACCGTACACACAGGTACAAGTGAACGCATTCAAGAGATTATTACATGTCCCGTTGTTCACACAAGGATTCGACTCACATTCATCAACATCTAAGAAAGGAAGGACAAAAAGGAAATGATTTTTTAAAGACGATGCCATTAAACATTTATGAACTTCCAACTGGTCAATTGGTAATATTGTTGGTAAACTGTCCTACACACATGAAAAAAAAAAAAATACAAAAACGTAGTTTTACTAGTATTTCATTTTTATTGGAGGACGTTATTGACAAAATAGTGACAATAACGACCCGATTTCCACCCTCAAAGAAAAATTACTTCGGAGATAAACGGAAATTCATGCTCTGTTTAAAACAAAGGAAAAAGTAGTTCTGAAATGTGTCATATTCGACATACTGAAATGCAAAATAGGAGATTCGCATATCATTGGTAATCTTTTTTTTTTTTTTTTTTTTTTTTTTGAACAGCATACTTCAATTAGTCTGTTCTCTTTTTTTCCCTCGGTTCCTCACATCACAACTTGTTACAAAGTTTTGAATGCCGTTTAAGATGAATAAATATATATTTCATTTAAGTAATACTACTTTTAATTAATTAATTAATTCTAATTCTTACATACAAAATATCACATAATCTTGCCCTCAATTATCTTCAAGACCTAGTCTCCCTACGATCCTCCTCTTCTGTCAGATCCCTCCGTTCATCTTCTTCTATGCAATTAATTCACGGCCCACGTACGAAAATCCGATATGGTGACCGTGCTTTTTCATCTATTGCCCCCACCCTCTGGAACAAACCCCCACCCCATATTCAAAATGCCCCATCCATTGAATCATTTAAACCCTTCTTAAAACCCACCTTTTTAATCAGTCATAGTATACCGGAGGTGCACAAAAGTAGTTAGTTTCATTTAACTGTATTGTATTAGCAATATTTTATTTCATTTTGTTGCTTTTAAGCTGTCGGATGTACCGTGTATACTGAGTTAGACAGACCACCTGTGCGCTTAGACGCCCAACTACCCTCTTCGCTGGTAACCGTTACCTTCAGGGAATGGAAGCGCGTATGCGACAAGGGTAAAATGAGGTGGAAGGAGGTTCAGACTGAAGTGAGTAGACGGGGGTTCCTCGACTTACTTCGTGATTCACTTCCCGGCTTCCGTGCTCACGTGGAACGAATTTCCAAGCAGTACAAGGAAATGAGGAAACTTCGAGAGAACCTGAAGGAAGGAGAAGTTCTCGTTTGGATGGACTTCGCCGAAAACTACACATGTTCTGCAATGGAGGAAGTCCAATCGGCATATTGGAATGCTCAGTCAGTGAGCCTACACACCATGGTTGCATACTTCCCTCAAAAGAGAAATAAAAAATGCAAAAGCTATGTTGGAGTGTCCGAGAGCACATCCCACAACGCCACAACAGTATTCACGATTCTCAAGACATTCATCCCCATGCTGAAGACAGAGTATCCCGCGCTGGAAAAGATCCACTATCTGACTGATTCCCCAACCAGCCAGTACCGCAACAAGACTATCTTTCACATGTTGTGTAACCACAAGGAACATTTCGGCGTTGAAGGGCAATGGAATTTCCTAGAGAGTGGTCATGGGAAAGGACCGTGTGACGGTCTTGGTGCAAGCGTGAAACGTGCTGCAGACATGGCAGTAAAGCGGGAAAAGTTTGCGATCCAAGACGCTGCAGACTTCATGCGCTGGGCAGAATCTGAGAAGTCAAGTAAGGTTGTGTTCTTCTTCTATACCCAGGATGATATCGTCAGATGTTCAGATATCCTCGCAGAAAAACCGGCCCCCAAACCGATTCCTGGCACATTCAAGATACATGCGGTGAAACCCATCGGTAAACACAACGTGGCTGTCCGGGAAACAAGTTGTTACTGTAACATGTGCAGTGAGAATCCTCGTACTACATCATGTGCTGGCTGGAAAGTACACTCATTACTTGACACGAAGGAGGAGAGATCCCATCAAGACTGCTCCCTAGAAGTTCAGAATGACTGTCCTGGAACATCTGCAACGATGAAGGACACTCAGACTGCGCATATCCACCATGATGTCGGTGCCTGGGTGGTAGCCCGATATGATGGCAAGTGCTACGTTGGTCAGATTACCCAAGTCGACGAAACAGATGCAAAGATTAACTTTATGGAATTTGCGGGCAAATATAACAAGTTTCTGAAGTGGCCAACACAGAAGGATGAGATCTGGGTCGACAACAAAGACATTGTGATGAATGTGCCGGCTCCGTCTCCAACCGGGAAAAACAAGCGTTTGTTCATGATGGATAACCAAGTATTCGTGGCTCTTGGAGCAGAATGAAAACATACTTTATTAACTAACCTTCATTAGATGATCCAGTATCATTCAAAACGACTGGAGATTGAAAACGGCTATGAATTTATGTAAAAGACAACGCGGAGACTTTTCATTAAGTTAAATGACACTTATCCTTTTAACAGCTTTAAAAAAAACTTCTTCTTTAACTTACACTTTAGCAAAAGGCTTGTGAGTGATTGACGCTTACCGGAGAATTTACTTGAACTTTTTTTTTTTACTTGATCTCAATAAACTATAATTATTTTTCAAATGTTATTGTGTATGTAGTATTTGGCCGGTAAAGATAACTCCCAATGTAAATATGATTATATAATATATATTGTTACGCATCCTACAATTACATAAACAAATCCCAAAATTCTTCAGTAATGTAAGGTTTTACTTATTAAGGGCCTGTTGAGTTGTCCGAACTGTCACTGAAAAAAAAATTATCGAAAGTTTGAAAGATTTTCAGAATCACGCTAAAAATTATTCAAAGTTAACTTCCGTAACGGCGAATTTTTGGAATACATTCAGACTTACACCAGTACACTGAATCTTACCTTAGCTAGCACAGATGAATAAACTTCATTTAACATCGCAAACCACATACTTAGATGCGGAGGAGTTCTGTCTTATAGTGGGAAGGATCTGGCTTTGTCACATACCCCCACTTCCAAAGGATAATTCTCTCCTACCCCCCCCCCCCCCTCCCCGTGTTCACCCACGCAGGTGGTCCAGGAACATCGGGAGCAAATTGTTTGTTGCAAATTTGGTTTCTCATCCCGATTTCTATAACTCCCCATGCATAAAATGTTAAGATTAGACTAAATTTTCTCGGAAGAAACAAAACTTAAAGTGTTTGTATTACATTCTTTTAGGGAAGTAAGAACCACTTTAAGCTTTTAAATTTATTTCAGTCATTAACTTCGGTAACGGACAGTATGTTTTGGATTTGCCTCTGAAAGACGAGATAAGGGAAATGTCCATGTCTTCTACCAGTATTTTACACGTTTTGTTTAGGGTCTGAAATTTAAGATGGCCTACATTTTTATAGTTGTCTCATTCAAACTATGAACAGAAATAATGAATGAAAGATGTGCAATGTTTGATTTGTATATGTTGTTAGATAGTTTTGTTTCATAATTCGACTTGGTAAAACTTAGTGCAATGCAAATCTTCCGCATTGTTTGGAATTATGAATTATGTGCAGAAACAAGATTTGGCATATCTAATGTGCATTCTTAGAAGAAAACTAGCATAATCTCTAACTTTTATATTTCAGTTAACTTCCGTAACGAATAGTGAATAATGGGAATGTCACTGCAGAATGAGATGGGAATAAACCATCGGTTACCAGTATTGAACATATATTATTTAGGGTCTGAAGTTAAAGATGCCCTATATTTCTTCGGTTCCATCGTTAAAAATGTGAACATACTCTGAATGCAAGATTGTGCAATGTTTGCTTTTTAGAATTTATTTATTTTTTAAAAACGGTTTGCGACTGAAAAGTAACTGTTTGACTATTTTACTACATTGAAAACACATGTAGTTTTTATTAAATATAATTTGGATATCACTCTTTAACCACTCTTACGTGTCTTTTATTACCTTATTCCCAAAGTGAGATAAATGAGATTGCATGTGACCAATCGTTCATTATTAACTTCCGTAACAGCGATTTTCATGGTATGAGTTCATCTGGTCAGTACTTCAAAATGACGCAACATCGACTTGCCCCTTTTCTGATGTTACCTTCTTGTCTATTGTAGTTTCATATTATACAGTTATCAGCTCATTCTGTTAACCTCATTTTTACACATTTTCCCTGCATCAATTGTGACGTTTTTTGTGAGAATGACCCAATAACGACCCGATTTCCACCCTCAAAGAAAAATTACTTCGGAGATAAACGGAAATTCATGCTCCGTTTAAAACAAATGAAAAAGTAGTCTGAAATGTGTCATATTCGACATACTGAAATGCAAAATAGGAGATTCGCATATCATTGGTAATCTTTTTTTTTTTTTTTTTTTTTGAACAGCATACTTCAATTAGTCTGTTCTCTTTTTTTCCCTCGGTTCCCTCACATCACAACTTGTTACAAAGTTTTGAATGCCGTTTAAGATGAATAAATATATATTTCATTTAAGTAATACTACTTTTAATTAATTAATTAATTCTAATTCTTACATACAAAATATCACATAATCTTGCCCTCAATTATCTTCAAGACCTAGTCTCCCTACGATCCTCCTCTTCTGTCAGATCCCTCCGTTCATCTTCTTCTATGCAATTAATTCACGGCCCACGTACGAAAATCCGATATGGTGACCGTGCTTTTTCATCTATTGCCCCCACCCTCTGGAACAAACCCCCACCCCATATTCAAAATGCCCCATCCATTGAATCATTTAAACCCTTCTTAAAACCCACCTTTTTAATCAGTCATAGTATACCGGAGGTGCACAAAAGTAGTTAGTTTCATTTAACTGTATTGTATTAGCAATATTTTATTTCATTTTGTTGCTTTTAAGCTGTCGGATGTACCGTGTATACTGAGTTAGACAGACCACCTGTGCGCTTAGAAACGCCCGTATAAAGCGCCCTATAAATGTAATTATTATTATTATTATTATTTAATTACTTTACAACCAATACTTGCCTGTGTCGCATGTTATTCCTGTCCAATATAATAATATCCCGATTCACAGGGGAAAATTACTTTGGAGAGAAACGGAAATTTATGCTTGTAAAACAAATGGGAAAGTAGTTACAAAGTGTGTCATATTCCACTGACCTAAATGCAAAATTGCAGATTAATGATTTAAATATTTTTTTTAAGCATTCATAAATGTTCTTAAATTTGTTTAATTTATTTCAAAGGCAAATCAGTATGTTCTCTTTTTTTTTCTGGTTTCACACATCACAACTTGGTATAAAGGTTTGAATGCCGTTAAAGATGAATAAATATATTTGTCATTTAATCACTTTACAACCAATACTTGCCTGTGTCGCATGTTATTCCTGTCCAACCGTCCACACAGGTACAAGTGAACGCATTCAAGAGATTATTACATGTCCCGTTGTTCACACAAGGATTCGACTCACATTCATCAACATCTAAGAAAGGAAGGACAAAAAGGAAATGATTTTTTAAAGACGATGTCATTAAAAATTTATTAACTTCCAACTGGCCAATTGGTAATATTGTTGGTAAACTGTCCTACAAACATGAAAAAAAAATACAAAAACGTAGTTTTACCAGTATTAATTTTTATTGGAGGACGTTATTGACAAAATAGTGACAATAACGACCCGATTACCATCCTCAGAGAAAAATTACTTCGGAGAGAAACTGAAATTCATGCCCTGTTTAAAACAAAGGAAAAAGAAGTTCTGAAATGTGTCATATTCGACATACTGAAATGCAAAATAGGAGATTCGCATATCATTGGTAAATCCTTTTTTTTTTTTTTTTTTTTTAACCGCATACTTCAATTAGACTGTTCTCTTTTTTTTCCCCGGTTCCTCACATCACAACTTGTTACAAAGTTTTGAATGCCCTTTAAGAGAAATAAGTATATATTTTATTTTACAACCAATACTTGCCTGTGTCGCATGTTATTCCTGTCCAACCGTCCACACAGGTGCAACTGAACGCATTCAAGAGATTATTACATGTCCCGTTGTTCACACAAGGATTCGACTCACATTCATCAACATCTTAGAAGGAAAGGACAAAAAGGAAATGATTTTTTAAAGAAGATGTCATTAAACATTTATGAACTTCCAACTGGCCATTTAGTAATATTGTTGGTAAAGTGTCCTACACACATGAAAAAAAAAAAAATTACAAAAACGTAGTTTTACCAGTATTTCATTTTTATTGGAGGACGTTATTGACAAAATAGTGACAATAACGACCCGATTACCACCCTCAAAGAAAAATTACTTGGAGATAAACAGAAATTCATGCTCTTTTTAAAACAAAGGAAAAAGTAGTTCTGAAATGTGTGATATTCGACATACTGAAATGCAAAATAGGAGATTCGCATATCATTGGTAATCCTTTTTTTTTTTTTTTTTTGAACCGCATACTTCAATTAGTCTGTTCTCTTTTTTTTTTCCCGGTTCCTCACATCACAACTTGTTACAAAGTTTTGAATGCCCTTTAAGAGAAATAAGTATATATTTTATTTTACAACCAATACTTGCCTGTGTCGCATGTTATTCCTGTCCAATATAATAATATCCCGATTCACAGGGAAAAATTACTTTGGAGAGAAACGGAAATTTATGCTTGTAAAACAAATGGGAAAGTAGTTACAAAGTGTGTCATATTCCACTGACCTAAATGCAAAATTGAAGATTAATGATTTAAATATTTTTTTAAAGCATTCATAAATATTCTTAAATTTTTTATATTTATTTCAAAGGCAAATCAGTATGTTCTCTTTTTTTTCTGGTTTCACACATCACAACTTGGTATAAAGGTTTGAATGCCGTTAAAGATGAATAAATATATATGTCATTTAATCACTTTACAACCAATACTTGCCTGTGTCGCATGTTATTCCTGTCCAACCGTCCACACAGGTACAACTGAACGCATTCAAGAGATTATTACATGTCCCGTTGTTCACACAAGGATTCGACTCACATTCATCAACATCTAAGAAAGGAAGGACAAAAAGGAAATGATTTTTTAAAGACGATGTCATTAAAAATTTATGAACTTCCAACTGGCCAATTGGTAATATTGTTGGTAAACTGTCCTACAAACATGAAAAAAAAAATTACAAAAACGTAGTTTTACCAGTATTTATTTTTATTGGAGGACGTTATTGACAAAATAGTGACAATAACGACCCGATTACCATCCTCAAAGAAAATTTACTTCGGAGAGAAACGGAAATTCATGCTCTGTTTAAAACAAAGGAAAAAGTAGTTCTGAAATGTGTCATATTCAACATACTGAAATGCAAAATAAGAGATTTGCATATCATTGGTAAATCCTTTTTTTTTTTTTTTTTTTTTTTAACCGCATACTTCAATTGGGCTGTTCTCTTTTTTTCCCCCGGTTCCTCACATCACAACTTGTTACAAAGTTTTGATTGCCCTTTAAGAGAAATAAGTATATATTTTATTTTACAACCAATACTTGCCTGTGTCGCATGTTATTCCTGTCCAACCGTCCACACAGGTGCAACTGAACGCATTCAAGAGATTATTACATGTCCCGTTGTTCACACAAGGATTCGACTCACATTCATCAACATCTTAGAATGGAAGGACAAAAAGGAAATGATTTTTTAAAGACGATGTCATTAAAAATTTATTAACTTCCAACTGGCCAATTGGTAATATTGTTGGTAAACTGTCCTACAAACATGAAAAAAAAATACAAAAACGTAGTTTTACCAGTATTAATTTTTATTGGAGGACGTTATTGACAAAATAGTGACAATAACGACCCGATTACCATCCTCAGAGAAAAATTACTTCGGAGAGAAACTGAAATTCATGCCCTGTTTAAAACAAAGGAAAAAGAAGTTCTGAAATGTGTCATATTCGACATACTGAAATGCAAAATAGGAGATTCGCATATCATTGGTAAATCCTTTTTTTTTTTTTTTTTTTTTAACCGCATACTTCAATTAGACTGTTCTCTTTTTTTTCCCCGGTTCCTCACATCACAACTTGTTACAAAGTTTTGAATGCCCTTTAAGAGAAATAAGTATATATTTTATTTTACAACCAATACTTGCCTGTGTCGCATGTTATTCCTGTCCAACCGTCCACACAGGTGCAACTGAACGCATTCAAGAGATTATTACATGTCCCGTTGTTCACACAAGGATTCGACTCACATTCATCAACATCTTAGAAGGAAAGGACAAAAAGGAAATGATTTTTTAAAGAAGATGTCATTAAACATTTATGAACTTCCAACTGGCCATTTAGTAATATTGTTGGTAAAGTGTCCTACACACATGAAAAAAAAAAATTACAAAAACGTAGTTTTACCAGTATTTCATTTTTATTGGAGGACGTTATTGACAAAATAGTGACAATAACGACCCGATTACCACCCTCAAAGAAAAATTACTTGGAGATAAACAGAAATTCATGCTCTTTTTAAAACAAAGGAAAAAGTAGTTCTGAAATGTGTGATATTCGACATACTGAAATGCAAAATAGGAGATTCGCATATCATTGGTAATCCTTTTTTTTTTTTTTTTTTTGAACCGCATACTTCAATTAGTCTGTTCTCTTTTTTTTCCCGGTTCCTCACATCACAACTTGTTACAAAGTTTTGAATGCCCTTTAAGAGAAATAAGTATATATTTTATTTTACAACCAATACTTGCCTGTGTCGCATGTTATTCCTGTCCAATATAATAATATCCCGATTCACAGGGAAAAATTACTTTGGAGAGAAACGGAAATTTATGCTTGTAAAACAAATGGGAAAGTAGTTACAAAGTGTGTCATATTCCACTGACCTAAATGCAAAATTGAAGATTAATGATTTAAATATTTTTTTAAAGCATTCATAAATATTCTTAAATTTTTTATATTTATTTCAAAGGCAAATCAGTATGTTCTCTTTTTTTTCTGGTTTCACACATCACAACTTGGTATAAAGGTTTGAATGCCGTTAAAGATGAATAAATATATATGTCATTTAATCACTTTACAACCAATACTTGCCTGTGTCGCATGTTATTCCTGTCCAACCGTCCACACAGGTACAACTGAACGCATTCAAGAGATTATTACATGTCCCGTTGTTCACACAAGGATTCGACTCACATTCATCAACATCTAAGAAAGGAAGGACAAAAAGGAAATGATTTTTTAAAGACGATGTCATTAAAAATTTATGAACTTCCAACTAGCCAATTGGTAATATTGTTGGTAAACTGTCCTACAAACATGAAAAAAAAATTACAAAAACGTAGTTTTACCAGTATTTATTTTTATTGGAGGACGTTATTGACAAAATAGTGACAATAACGACCCGATTACCATCCTCAAAGAAAATTTACTTCGGAGAGAAACGGAAATTCATGCTCTGTTTAAAACAAAGGAAAAAGTAGTTCTGAAATGTGTCATATTCAACATACTGAAATGCAAAATAAGAGATTTGCATATCATTGGTAAATCCTTTTTTTTTTTTTTTTTTTTTTAACCGCATACTTCAATTGGGCTGTTCTCTTTTTTTCCCCCGGTTCCTCACATCACAACTTGTTACAAAGTTTTGATTGCCCTTTAAGAGAAATAAGTATATATTTTATTTTACAACCAATACTTGCCTGTGTCGCATGTTATTCCTGTCCAACCGTCCACACAGGTGCAACTGAACGCATTCAAGAGATTATTACATGTCCCGTTGTTCACACAAGGATTCGACTCACATTCATCAACATCTTAGAATGGAAGGACAAAAAGGAAATGATTTTTTAAAGACGATGTCATTAAAAATTTATGAACTTCCAACCGGCCAATTGGTAATATTGTTGGTAAACTGTCCTACACACATGAAAAAAAAAAAAAATACAAAAACGTAGTTTTACCAGTATTTCATTTTTATTGGAGGACGTTATTGACAAAATAGTGACAATAACGACCCGATTACCACCCTCAAAGAAAAATTACTTGGAGATAAACGGAAATTCATGCTCTGTTTAAAACAAAGGAAAAAATAGTTCTGAAATGTGTCATATTCCACATACTGAAATGCAAAATAGGAGATTTGCATATCATTGGTAATCCTTTTTTTTTTTTTTTTTTTTTTTTTTTGAACCGCATACTTCAATTAGTCTGTTCTCTTTTTTTCCCCGGTTCCTCACATCACAACTTGTTACAAAGTTTTGAATGCCCTTTAAGAGAAATAAGTATATATTTTATTTTACAACCAATACTTGCCTGTGTCGCATGTTATTCCTGTCCAACCGTCCACACAGGTACAAGTGAACGTATTCAAGAGATTATTACATGTCCCGTTGTTCACACAAGGATTCGACTCACATTCATCAACATCTAAGAAAGAAAGGACAAATTGGTAACTGGCAAATAGGTCGGTCGGTCAACTCTCCTACACACACACACACAAAAACATGAAAAAATACTAGAACCTAGATCTACCAGTTTTTCTTTTCATTGGAGGACGTTATTTACAAAATATTGACAAAATATCCCGATTACAACCGGCAGGAAAAAAAAAATGATTTGGAGAGAAATGAAAATTCATGCTTAGTGTAAAACAAATGGGAAAGTAGTTGCGAAATCTATCATATTCGACTTCTGGAAATGCTAAATTGGAGATTTACATATAACTAGTGCTCTTTTTTCAAAGCCCATAAATTTTCTTAATTTCGTCTCATTTCTTTCAAAATTAAAACAGGCGGTTCTCTTTTTTTTTACGGTTCCGCACATCACAATTTTTTTTTTACTAGGGTATTAATGAAATAGATATTCCATTTTACAACCGTTCATACAGGTGCAACAGGTGCAACTGAACGCATTCAAGAGATTATTACATATCACGTTGTTCACACAAGGATTTGACCCACATTCATCAACATCTAGAAAGAAAGGACAAAATGGTAATGATATTTTAAAGACGACGTTATTAACATGATACATGTAGCAACTTCGAACTGGCGAATTGGTAAAATCGTCGGTCTACATGCACACACGAAAAAATACTAGAACCTACTTTTACCTCTATTTCTTTTCATTAGAGGACGTGATTGACAAAAATATTGACAATAATATCCCGATTAAAACCCTCAGAGAATAATTGCTTTGGAGGGAAACGGAAATTCATGCTTAGTGTAAAACAAATGGGAAAGTAGTTCCTTAACGTGTCACATTCGACTGACCGAAATACAAAATTTGAAATTCACATGTTAGTGATATTGAAAAAAAAGAGCATCCACAAACTTTAAACACGATAAAAACTACTTTCGAAAAATCAACTGAAGGCAATTTCAATAGACCTGTCTATCACCTTTAGAAATGTGCGAACATTACAATGGCGTATTACGTAATCCGAACCTGATTTCTATGGGCACTACAATAGGCCTTTGATATTACCCTTGAGTTTATTTTTCGAAAGTAGATTTTATCGTGTTTTTCTTAATTTTGTCTCATTTCTTTTAAACTCATATCAGTCAGTTCTCTTTTTTTCCAAGTTCCACACATTAAAACTTGTTACAAAAGTTTGAATGACCTTTAATATAAATAAATGTATATTTCGTTTCAAAGCCAATACTTGCCTGTGTCGCATGTAACTCCTGTCCAACCGTACACACAGGTACAGCTAAACGCATTCAGGAGATTATTACATATCCCGTTGTTCGCACAAGGATTCGACTCACATTCATCAACATCTGAGAAAGTAGGGGGAAATGGTATCGATACGCCATTGCTCTTCTTTTGAATTTGAAGTCAATAACTCATTCATGATGATGATCACAACTTCTTTGAACACAAATCCTTTTGCCAAATTGTATTAAATAATATATGTATATATAGTTAACAACAAAATTATTCAGACCCCTTGTAATTTTGAAGTCTTTTATGTTTTTCTTAAGAATGAAAGGTGGACTAGTAGAATTTGGGCACTGGTTGAATACTTTTAATTGTTAGTTTGAGGTGAACAATAATTGTGGTTTAACCTGATTTGCATAACAATGGAAATGCTTATATATTAATTTCCTGGCATTTTTAGAAATATTCATATGCTGCTCCAAGCATGGCATCGAGGCATATTTTTATGAAATGCACATGTGTGAGACATTCCTAAGATTCTGTACATGTTTTGCAACTATTGAAGAAAGGGTATGAAAAGTTATGGACAAGCCATCTTTTTTTTAAAAAAGTGAATAAATTACCTCTCAACCATCAAATTTGGTAAACTGTCTTGTGTAATTATTTTAACAATTGATTTGTAGCATACTAGTACCATAACTCATGACAAACCAATTTTTTACAAAACAAAATTGAAAAAAAAAGTCAAAACTTGTAAAGGGTATAATTGTGTTGTTAATTGTGTGTGTGTGTGTGTGTGTGTGAGAGTGTGTGTATATATATATATATATATATATATATATACATATATATATATATATATATATATATGGGATGAAATTAGCTAGTACCAGCGGAAGAAGAATCTTTCATATGAAAAATTATACCAAGATTGACTAATTTGGTCAAGAGTTTTTGTTTTTGTTTTAGGAAGCGTTTTGTGACGCAAGATAGTAGTTCAGATTTGTTTAGTATCAATGAACTGCGTTTGTTGAAACCATGGTCCTCGTGTGTGTATTCTATACGTTGTTGTGAACTTAATTTTCTACATATCTGAACACTGCACTTCGTCGGAACTTTGATCATGTGAGCATTTTTTTAATTAATTAATTTATTTATTTATTTATTTATTTATTCATTTATTTATTTATTTCTGATATTTATACAGGGTGACTCATTATCACCAATATTGGTGGAATTCCACGAGGCCCTGATAGCAATTATAAGTAACAATAATAGCCAACAGAATCATGAAAATAAACTCATCACAAAAAAATAAATAAGAATATATGTATATATATATATATATATATATATATATATATATATATATATATATAAAGAGAGAAAGAGAGAGAGAGAGAGAGATAGAGAGACAGCATATACGTACCATATTGACACCTTGGTCCCCTCCATGCACTGTTGCAGGAACATGAATATGAATTACGACCATTTGAACATGTTCCACCATTCAAGCACGGGTTAGATGAGCATTCGTTTATATCTTGGAAAAAAGGGAGAAAATTAAATCAAATATCACAGTTTTATGCCTACTGTAAATGTAGATTCAATTACTGCCCCTATAAGTATCTATTCTGCGTTACAAGTATATCATAGCAAACTCATGTTAATGGAGAAACATGCTGGATGTTTATTGGCTTTCCGGATGAAATTATAATGACTTTGTGGGTTACCACGTATTTTTTATTATCACATATTCATATGAGAGCGTATTGTATTTAATTTTGAAGGGAAAGTACAATGTGGATTGTTACTGTTATTACGAACGGCATGATATGTATATACTTTTGTTTTTGTTTTTTTGTTCCTAAGCACAAAGTAGGTCATTACATCAGAAGGTTTTTAAACTGCCCTATTTTTTTTTCTAATCAGGTAATGTAGAGAAATGTTCTTGTCTTATATTCATTTGTTTGATATTAATATGTATATCAGTACTGTTTTTCATCATGATTATGTACATTCCGATTATTCATGGTTTGTATTTCTTGTCATGTTTTCACAACACAATTTGCAAAGAATACGCATGTATGAATTTAGACGTCAGTTCAAGCCATTATTTTGTGTTTTCTATACATAGAGTCCTAATGAAGATTTATTAATCAAAAGCTTTACGAATAAATGAAGGAGGAATAAAGAGCTATGACAGCGTCATATGCATCTTTCGTTTCTTTCGTAATAACCTTCCAAATAACTATGTCTAACCATCCGCGTTTTGTAAAGGCAAAATTATTCCGCTATATATATAAATATATATATATATATATATATATATATATATATATATATATTGATAGATTGATATATGGATATCTCTCTGGCATAAGTCAATGTAATGATTTCTTTTAATACTTGAGCTGATCCATGATTTCTGAAGTTCATTGCCTTCTGAAACCTTCAAACCTTGTTTCTCTAACCCTTGCTTCAGTTAATTCCATATTTCGTAGATTAGGTCCAGCTCCTAGTTCTATGGCAAACCTCTCATACTACAGTTTTAAATTCTATTCTTCCTCGGCAAATGCTCGGTGCACACATCCTTGGACAAGGTGTTTGAACCCTATTTAGAATTCTCAAAGTTGCAATTACTGTACAATAATTCCAAGTTAGATACCCCATAATATACAACACTTGTCAAGGAATGCATCTAGGTCGTGGCTATAATCATAGATAAACGTATTATAATTATTTGTATATCTTTTAAACTATTGCGCATTATCAAAGATCTTATGGAAGAACACGTTGTATTTTGTTAATACAGTGAATGTATTGCATTTGTATCTCAAATTACATGATGTATCATTAATACTACGTTGCTGATCATGGAAATCAAAACAAATAAACAAACCAGCCAAACAAAAAATACCTATGTTGCACGTTACACCGTCCCATCCTGGAGGGCAATCACAAGAGAAGGCGTTGAGTAGGTTGTTACACTCTGCGCCATTTTGGCATTGATTTGGAGAACATTCGTCAATATCTGTGAGGAAATTCAACAACAAAGACTTATTAGCTGTATTTAGTGTAAGGTTTGAATACGACAGCCGACAGCTGGCCTATGGCTCTCATGATTAGAGTGAATTAGAGAAACGGAAATTCATGCTTAGTGTAAACCGAACGGGAAAGTTATTCCTAGATGCGTCATATTGAACTGACCGAAATGCAAAATTGGAGATTCACGTATAATTAGTGAGCTTTTTTTTGAAAAAAAAAAATCATAAACTGTCTTAATATTGTTTCATTTCTTTCAAACTTCAATTAGTCTGTTGTCTATTCCCCCCCCCCCCCCCCTCTTCAATAGAACACAATTTTTTGCACAGGTCAGATTGCCTTCAAGATGAATGAAAATATATTTCATTTTACAACCAATACTTGCCTGTGTCGCATGTAATTCCTGTCCAACCGTACACACAGGTACAGCTAAACGCATTCAGGAGATTATTACATATCCCGTTGTTCGCACAAGGATTCAACTCACATTCATCAACATCTGAGAAAGTAGGGGGAAATGGTATCGATACGCCATTGCTCTTCTTTTGAATTTGAAGTCAATAACTCATTCATGATGATGATCACAACTTCTTTGAACACAAATCCTTTTGCCAAATTGTATTAAATAATATATGTATATATAGTTAACAACAAAATTATTCAGACCCCTTGTAATTTTGAAGTCTTTTATGTTTTTCTTAAGAATGAAAGGAGGACTAGTGGAATTTGGGCACTGGTTGAATACTTTAAATTGTTAGTTTGAGGTGAACAATAATTGTGGTTTAACCTGATTTGCATAACAATGGAAATGCTTATATATTAATTTCCTGGCATTTTTAGAAATATTCATATGCTGCTCCAAGCATGGCATCGAGGCATATTTTTATGAAATGCACATGTGTTAGACATTCCTAAGATTCTGTACATGTTTTGCAACTATTGAAGAAAGGGTATGAAAAGTTATGGATAAGCCATCTTTTTTTTAAAAAAGTGAATAAATTACCTCTCAACCATCAAATTTGGTAAACTGTCTTGTGTAATTATTTTAACAATTGATTTGTAGCATACTAGTACCATAACTCATGACAAACCAATTTTTCACAAAACAAAATTGAAAAAAAAGTCAAAACTTGTAAAGGGTATAATTGTGTTGTTAATTGTGTGTGTGTGTGTGTGTGTGAGTGTGTGTGTATATATATATATATATATATATATATATATATATATATATATATACATATATATATATATATATATATATATGGGATGAAATTAGCTAGTACCAGCGGAAGAAGAATCTTTCATATGAAAAATTATACCAAGATTGACTAATTTGGTCAAGAGTTTTTGTTTTTGTTTTAGGAAGCGTTTTGTGACGCAAGATAGTAGTTCAGATTTGTTTAGTATCAATGAACTGCGTTTGTTGAAACCATGGTCCTCGTGTGTGTATTCTATACGTTGTTGTGAACTTAATTTTCTACATATCTGAACACTGCACTTCGTCGGAACTTTGATTATGTGAGCATTTATTTATTTATTTATTTATTTATTTATTTATTTATTTATTCATTTATTTATTTATTTCTGATATTTATACAGGGTGACTCATTATCACCAATATTGGTGGAATTCCACGAGGCCCTGATAGCAATTATAAGTAACAATAATAGCCAACAGAATCATGAAAATAAACTCATCACAAAAAATAAATAAGAATATATGTATATATATATATATATATATATATATATATATATATATATATATATATATATATATATAAAGAGAGAAAGAGAGAGAGAGAGATAGAGAGACAGCATATACGTACCATATTGACACCTTGGTCCCCTCCATGCACTGTTGCAGGAACATGAATATGAATTACGACCATTTGAACATGTTCCACCATTCAAGCACGGGTTAGATGAGCATTCGTTTATATCTTGGAAAAAAGGGAGAAAATTAAATCAAATATCACAGTTTTATGCCTACTGTAAATGTAGATTCAATTACTGCCCCTATAAGTATCTATTCTGCGTTACAAGTATATCATAGCAAACTCATGTTAATGGAGAAACATGCTGGATGTTTATTGGCTTTCCGGATGAAATTATAATGACTTTGTGGGTTACCACGTATTTTTTATTATCACATATTCATATGAGAGCGTATTGTATTTAATTTTGAAGGGAAAGTACAATGTGGATTGTTACTGTTATTACGAACGGCATGATATGTATATACTTTTTTTTTTTTTTTTTTTGTTCCTAAGCACAAAGTAGGTCATTACATCAGAAGGTTTCTAAACTGCCCTATTTTTTTTTCTAATCAGGTAATGTAGAGAAATGTTCTTGTCTTATATTCATTTGTTTGATATTAATATGTATATCAGTACTGTTTTTCATCATGATTATGTACATTCCGATTATTCATGGTTTGTATTTCTTGTCATGTTTTCACAACACAATTTGCAAAGAATACGCATGTATGAATTTAGACGTCAGTTCAAGCCATTATATTGTGTTTTCTATACATAGAGTCCTAATGAAGATTTATTAATCAAAAGCTTTACGAATAAATGAAGGAGGAATAAAGAGCTATGACAGCGTCATATGCATCTTTCGTTTCTTTCGTAATAACCTTCCAAATAACTATGTCTAACCATCCGCGTTTTGTAAAGGCAAAATTATTCCGCTATATATATAAATATATATATATATATATATATATATATATATATATATATATATATATTGATAGATTGATATATGGATATCTCTCTGGCATAAGTCAATGTAATGATTTCTTTTAATACTTGAGCTGATCCATGATTTCTGAAGTTCATTGCCTTCTGAAACCTTCAAACCTTGTTTCTCTAACCCTTGCTTCAGTTAATTCCATATTTCGTAGATTAGGTCCAGCTCCTAGTTCTATGGCAAACCTCTCATACTACAGTTTTAAATTCTATTCTTCCTCGGCAAATGCTCGGTGCACACATCCTTGGACAAGGTGTTTGAACCCTATTTAGAATTCTCAAAGTTGCAATTACTGTACAATAATTCCAAGTTAGATACCCCATAATATACAACACTTGTCAAGGAATGCATCTAGGTCGTGGCTATAATCATAGATAAACGTATTATAATTATTTGTATATCTTTTAAACTATTGCGCATTATCAAGGATCTTATGGAAGAACACGTTGTATTTTGTTAATACAGTGAATGTATTGCATTTGTATCTCAAATTACATGATGTATCATTAATACTACGTTGCTGATCATGGAAATCAAAACAAATAAACAAACCAGCCAAACAAAAAATACCTATGTTGCACGTTACACCGTCCCATCCTGGAGGGCAATCACAAGAGAAGGCGTTGAGTAGGTTGTTACACTCTGCGCCATTTTGGCATTGATTTGGAGAACATTCGTCAATATCTGTGAGGAAATTCAACAACAAAGACTTATTAGCTGTATTTAGTGTAAGGTTTGAATACGACAGCCGACAGCTGGCCTATGGCTCTCATGATTAGAGTGAATTAGAGAAACGGAAATTCTTGCTTAGTGTAAACCGAACGGGAAAGTTATTCCTAGATGCGTCATATTGAACTGACCGAAATGCAAAATTGGAGATTCACGTATAATTAGTGAGCTTTTTTTTGAAAAAAAAAACAAAACATAAACTGTCTTAATATTGTTTCATTTCTTTCAAACTTCAATTAGTCTGTTGTCTATTCCCCCCCCCCCCCCCTCTTCAATAGAACACAATTTTTTTGCACAGGTCAGATTGCCTTCAAGATGAATGAAAATATATTTCATTTTACAACCAATACTTGCCTGTGTCGCATGTTATTCCTGTCCAACCGTCCACACAGGTGCAACTGAACGCATTCACGAGATTATTACATATCCCGTTGATCATACAAGGATTTGACTCACATTCATCAACATCTACGAAAGAAAGGGAGAAAAAATGTTACTGACAGGCTATTGTTCTACTAGCCAATTTTAAGTCAATTAATTAACTCACACATGATGATGATAACTTTCACTAACTCGACCTTATTCTTGTTGATATACATCTTTTGTTTGATATGTTGCTACTTTTATACTGACTTTTTTTGTTCTGTTGCCTTTGATTTTGTTGAGTTGCGTGACTGTTTATTTTATCTACTTTCGTTTTGTTTTTCTTATTTAGCAAATAAATCCTGAAGAAAGCTATTGCCCAAAGTTTGTCGTGCGCCATCTTTTCCATAATCACTCTCACATATATATATATATATATATATATATATATATATATATATACATATATATAATACATATATATATATATATATATATATATATATATATATATTGTGAGAAATGAAACTCACACACAGTAGACAATGCTAAAACAATCGGGATAGAGCTCATCAACGAATCACATGACACGATCTTACACAGAGATCATACTGGATCAACAAACTCAAGACACTCCACCCGCATGGCATCAATGTCGATCATTAAATGAATGTCGATCGATATATGTCATATAAGAAGGCATCCATATCATAAACTATTTACACCCCCCCCCCCTCCCAATAATTACTAACCGTCATTTACAACATTGATTGAGTCTCATAGCAGTGTGAATGTTGCATACGTTTTTTAAGCCTTTAAACCGCACCTGGGTCTAATAGTGTTAGGCCATGGGCCGAGCCTCAAAATTCTTAAGTTCCGTGGTCCATATCTGGGAAGTACTTCATTTTGTCATAAATGATTAATGGACATATATCTAAGAGCAATGGTGAATGTTCCCATTTGCAGATTTTGGGCATATTTTCAAAATTTTGATATAAAGTTTCTACAATTAGCAGACAGCTTTCCTGCAATGATGATGTCATATCTGCTCCTTAAGTGACCAATCACAGCTGGGCTATTAGAGACCTGAGTGCAAATGGCCAATCACAACCCCTGTACTCTGAGTGTTTGTGTGCATGTACCATGTCTGCCACACAGGGCATCGTATACCATGACCATTTAATCAAGGGATTCACCAACAAAACTAAGATTGAGAGGGCCAGGAAGAAGCAAGAAAGAGCAGAGCATGAAGGTATTTGATTAGAGTTATATGTTTGTGTATTTGGGGAAAGCATTATTATGAACAGTCTAATTTTCACCAGGTTTTATTTGCATGAACCGTAGGCCCAACTTTTCAACTACCAGTCCCATGCATTGGTATTTGTGTTATGGACTGACTCCTTTAGTTTAGTTTGACTTTTGCGTCATATTTTACTATTACTAAAATGATTGGATGAAAACAATCTATTAATACACCTAATCACATTTTGACCAATCGGCGTTATTGTTGAAATAGCCCCCTCCCCCATTCACTCCGGGCAGTATGCTATGGTGATTTAATTCCACTTCAAAAGTTCAATATACATTAAAGTAGGAGAAGGTGATTGGATTTAATGTGTTTTTAAATCAAATAGCATGTTATTTAATTTTTTATACAAGAGCAAATGGCATTAAATCTCTTATATTTTTCTGTTTCTTTTTAGTCTTTGAAAACAATGCTCCCAGCCACAAGGGCCATCGGTATTCCATGCGAGAAGCAGTAATGGAGCTACATTTGCAGGTCCGACAACAATGACTGAGGCAATGTGAACTTTAGGCAAGGGTTCACCATGTTCTTCCAGTCCAATGCATCAAATGGGAAAAAAGACAAAACAGAGAATAAACCATTCACAAGAAAAAGAATGAAAGAGAGAAAAAAAAATTATGCAGGTAAGCTGGTACAAGCTGCAAAAAATGAGCAAAGATGAGAATATTCTGCTCAAGACTTGTCTGAAAGACCTTCTTGCTTTGAATGTGAGGTATCACTTCAGCCATGCTTCACCTCCTACCAGAACTAAACAAGATACATCCCAAAGGACAAAGAAGCAAGTTTTGAGAAGAACTTTTATGAACAGTCATATGAACATTTCTGTAAATCAATTGCAGTAGTAGGAGCGGAATTTTTTGTATATGCCATATATTCTGCAGGGGGTTTATTTTCATGAATTTAACATGCTGAAATATTGGCAACATTCATACAATACTAGCGCAGCGTGGCTGTATGCAATGCAGGCTGTGCTAATTCACCTTCACTTTACGAATGTATAATATCATCGCTGCTTGTCGATTCCCCAATCTAAAATTTAACCTCTCGCAAAATAGTCTGGTTGATCCTATTTGCGAGAACAAAGTTTTTTAAAAGAATAAAGTCGTATGTTTTTCATTTAATATGCAGATGAGCTTCACTCATAACACATAATATCTTCAGAAAGAAATTTTTCAAAACATGTGTTACATGTTTTATCACACTTTTAAAAGTTAAAATTTTTTCAGCCAGTTATTCTCACAAGCAGAGTCATATTGTGTGGAATATTGTGATTCTGCATATTAGCTTTCATGATTCATATGCCCTCTCATAGTCATTGCTCCATCTATCATGTCTATCTTATAATTTTGTAATTTTGTGTGGAATCATGGGTTACTGCATGTATTTGATTTGTAGTGGGAGCAGTAAAGTATCCTAAAATGATAAATAATTCAATGTTCTGTATTTTTCTGTGAGTACAAATCAAATAACAAGTTAAAGCCTTTTTCAATTACAGTGAAATGGATCGAATATTCTGACAATAATAATGTACTAAGAATATTTTTTGTATGATTTTGAATACATGTCTTTCTTAAAGTTAATCTACATGTAATAGGGATTATCCTTGTCCCATTTTTAAAATTTGAATGAATGAGATGGAAGTGAATTTCGAGACTTGACAGCTTTCTAATCAGGACCATGAAGTTGCCATACTTTAGGTGGCAGATGTGAAATTTCTGATGTACATAGTTGTTGACTGCTGCTGAAATGTAATTTTTACTGATGTGCTCCAAAAGCTACCACTTAGGGGTATGAGATGTAGTAATCATTCACTTTGGAAGTGGTTTTCAATGCACCTGTGATTAGGACTTTTACACTTAAAGAATACTAGTAAAGTACAATTCATGGGCTTAGAACTTACAATGGTTACCTGCTTAATTTGGCAGACATGATCACATTTAATCATGGATAAGTAAAATACATCTTTGCTTACTGAGAAAAGTAAAATGTTTAAGCTTTGTTGAACACTTTGTGCAAAATGTAATTTTACATATCAGGCCTACGCACATGTACTTGTTTGATGCTAATACAAACTACATGTGCATGTATGTAAAGACTGGTTTGAATTATATCAAGAGTGTTTGTAAATCGAAGTATCCAACAGTGAATTTTATTAAAAATTAAAATAGGCAACATGAATATACAGTTATGTGTCATGCTTATATTCCTGCATTTTTTTTCATGTAAGGTCAGATAGAGAGAGAGAGAGAGAGTGAGAGAGAGAGAGAGAGAAAGAAGGTGATACATATTAAGAGAAACAGGATAATAAATGATTAAAAGGAATACATGATAGTTGCTGGGGGTGGGGTTGGAGGGGCATGTGCTTGTATCCAGGATAAACAGGAGATTAACCTTCCGAGGCCTTTTAATTTGTACATCTCAAACATTTTATCTCTCCTATTTAGTTATTCTATTTTAAATATTAGATCAATTATACAGTATTAAGTAAGGGGTGGGGGGGGGGGGGGTTTCCGGTACATATGCAAGTAGAGCTGTATGTGTGACAATGATGGCTGTGTGTAAAAATAATAAAAAGAATGCGTACAGTATAAATTTGGATTGAAACATCTTGCTGATTGTGGGATTCATTATAGGCCAATTGTTTAGTATAAATTGGGGAGGGGGGCTTGCCTGCATATTTGTAAGTACATGTAGATCATTATGTGTGAAAAGAAATGGCTGTGTGTAAATAAAGAGAGAATGGGCACATGAAAATTTTGATAAAAAGCATCTTGCTTATTTTTTGCGATACATATTAACTACACAGTATTCATTTATGTTGTTTCACTTCATGGATGTACATGCGTGTGTTTTTTTTTTTTTTTTTTTTTTTTGGGGGGGGGGGGGAGGGGGAGGGGGGCGGGGGGGTTGATGGGTGAACTGATTAGAATGGGGAGGGGTAGACATGGGGGTATAGCTCAACAGACAGACACTGTCCTCCCTTTAGACAAAGCAAATGCATGTATAATTACGCTGATCATTTCATGAGACATCGATCACATACATGTATACTTGGTTTCTGTACGGATTACTATAAGGTATTAATTAATATTGAATTTTATATGATTGACCATCATTACATGACATCACATTTCTCAAAATATCATTTCTGTGCCTAAAGGCTATATCTGCTCCAAATTATTCAAAGAAATATCTCTCTATTTCATGGTTGCTAAGGTAAAAATGTCCCTAGCAACCAATTCTCTACTTTTTCTTTGTTTTCTGCCATTTCTAGTTTATGCCCAAGTTTCAAACGTGGGAACATGTGATTCCTGTTTCGGATTCATGTTTTGAACATATCTAGCACATTTTTAGGTACTTCCTGGAGATGGACCAAAACTAAGCAAGAAAACAGGCCTCAGTCCACGGTCTAAAAGTTGAAGTTATAAGGTGTATATGTATGAATCAGAGAAATCTTTAGGTGTGATATGGTCATCCCCCCCCCCTAAAAAAGGGGGTCGGTTTTTCTTCTTTTATTATCCTTGAACTCGTCACTTATTTTTTTAATTTTCTGTTATTCTTTGTCTTCTTCTTCGATCAACTTCATCATCTTTTTTTCTTTTTTTTTTCTACTCCTCTTCGTCATTCCCCTTCTTTCTCATCTTCCCTATAGATCATCCCTCTCCTCCCATTCCAATTTAAACCTTCTTACCTCCTCCTCTCAGCTTTATCATTATTATTATTATCATTATTATTAATAATAATAATAATATTATTATTATTATTATTATTATTATTATTATTATTATTATTATTATTATTATTATTGTTATTATTATTATTATTATTATTTCCCTCTTCCTCATCTTCGTTCATGCACCTCCTACCCTCCCTTCCTCCTCCTCCTCCTTCTCCTCCTCCTCCTCCTCTTCCTCATCATCAATGACGGTCCTAAGTGAGGGTGCTCATTGGCCGGAGGCCCCCTCCCTCAAAAAAAAAAAAAAAAAAGAAAGAAAGAAAGAAAGAAAGAAGAAGAAGAAGGGAAAAAGGCAACCAGTCTTCGGAACCACTGTACTGTATTTTCTCCCCCCCCCCCCCCGACTATTCTCTTTCATCTTAAGGCCACCGCACACCTTACGATTGCTCTGCGATCCGATTTCAGAAGAAAATGTAATATCATTTGACAAATCATTCAAAAATGAAAAATATTTTTTTTATTGAGGGTCTGAATAGTCATACAGATATTAAAATCGATAATACGGCCTTTGCCGAGTTTTCTAGTCGGTGGAATGGCCAAATCGGCCCCGAGTCGCAGTGACGTCACAAAAATCGTACGACTGCCCACGATTTGAAACCAATTTAGCCCTTATTCCTTGTAGAAAGCTGACAGCCCACCCAAACCCTATGTTTAGTATTCATATTACTTTTAAGAACCTGATTAGGGTAAATTTCATTCGTTACAATGCCAGTATTTAATGCCATAGCGATTTATTTCACAAATCGGATAGCAGACCGATGTGCGGTGGCCTTTAGGCTTTCTATACTTTACCCTCTTCTCCCTTCCTTTTCTTATCCCACTTCTTGCTCTTCTCTGACTGAACTGAACTATAAAACTTCCTTTTGCTCCTATTTTCTGACTAGACTATAACTTCATTTTCCTCCTATTTCTGACTGGACTATAACTTTACTTTTCTCCGATTTTCTCTTTCATCCGTTCGTACTCATCATCCTATTTCTTTTCTCATTTCCTCCCAATCCTATCATTGTGCATCTTTTCACCTCATATCTCTGTATCCTATTCTCACATTGGCTCTACTCTAGTAGTCGTAGTAGTAGTAGTAGTCGTAGTTGCTTTCACTATTACTACTACTACTACTTCTCCTACACTACGACGACGACGACTACTACTACTACTACTGCTACTACTACTACTACTACTACAACTACTAAAGCTTTTTCTGCATTACCATAACTTACACTACTACTTCTTTCAGTGTTCGCTATGATTACACTGTGGAGACAGGATGCACTATGGAGGCAGGTTACATAACAGAGACGAGTATCACTATGGCAAGTGACACCAGGGAGGTGGAAAAGAGTTCTCTCTTCCACCACCCTGGTGACACTATAGAGGCCGGTTACACTTCAGAGACACGTTACGCTATAGAGACACTATAGAGACAGGTTATACTATATGGACAAGTGACATTATAGAGGAAGGTTACACTATAGAGGAAGGTTACACTTTATGGACACGTGACATTATAAAGGACTAGTGGAACCCGTGGAAATCCACGGGCACTATTGAAATTAGGATGAGTTTGATTGCAACAATTAGACTTGTTATTTGACATAATAGTTGGAAAGGCAAAAATAACCCTTATGTGGACTGAAAATGTGAAGAGTTTTGTTGCAAAATGCAATAAATCTATTTTGGTGAATGCTAGATATTTGTTTTTAAAGGTAGCTGCTGAATTATAAGGGAAATAATACGGGAAATGTATATGTGCTTTTGTCTATAAGTTGCAAATTACAGCTTCATATGTAAGAAGTGCATGCTGTATCATTGAAGATATATTTTTTTGAATTATACCTCTGTGGCCATAGTTCAGAATTAATTGTAAATTAATTATTTTTTTTTGCAACAAAACTCTTTTCAAACAAATATTAAATAATTATTGTATTGCAAGAAGGATCTTTAGTTAAAGACATTAATTTTGGGTCATGTCATGGGTGAGTAAATAAAAACTAAGGTTTCTTGGGCCTGAGTGGTTAAGATCATTTTTTTTTTTTTTTTGTTAATTGATGTTAGTATTTACAGGCATAATCTTAGTAGTCACAATGATCACAGTCACTCGTCTTTTACTCATATTCATCGATTACTAACTCCAGGGAACTCCACCATGAGCAATGCACCATTGTGGTGGATACCGCGAAGTCTGTAATTTGTATCCTTGATGCAGTACGGTACGGTTTTTTTCTTGGATTGGTGGCTGGAAAGCTCGGCGATTTCTTCCGTGAAGACTCTTCTATTTAACGGACATTGTAACCTTGTTTTTCTTCTTCTGTGTCCTTTTTTCGGTATAATGAAAGATCTGAATTGCAAGAAAAACTGTCCAAGATCATCATTTAAATATTCAGAGGTTTAAATCTCGTGTTTCTCCCGTTGTAGAACCAACTGATTCCTGGGAAAGAAATACGGACGCCTGGTATAAAGCTACAGAATGCTCATGGATTACGGGTACTGGATGGGTGGTTTTGCAAGCACTTTTTAGACGGTTCGTGTACGTTCGTGTACAGGAGGGCAGTGGGCGTAGCAGGTTGCAAGCCATCCAGGTTGTCTTTGTCCATGTTATGAAAAATCATATTTTGCAGCCAAACGGCGGGCTTTCGCGAAATACGAACCCGGCGTTGCACTGCCTCGGCACCTCGGCTACCTGTTCCCCCAAAGGGCGCGTTCCGAGGAGCGGCGGCAAAAAAGTTTACGGCGCTGAACCGCCGAAAAAGCTCCCGCTATTATTATATAGAAGGTTACACTATAGAGGAAGGTTACACTTTATGGACAAGTGACATTATAGAGGAAGGTTACACTATAGAGGAAGGTTACACTTTATAGGCAGGTTACACTATAAAGGCAAGTTACACTATAAAGGCAAGTTACACTATAAAGGCAAGTTACACTATATAGACAGGTTACACTATAAACACAGGTTACACTATATAGACAGGTTACACTATACCGTATAGACAAGTGACATTATAGAGGAATGTTACAGTAAAGAGGAAGGTTACAGTATATAGACAGGTTACAGTATATTAGACAGGTTACACTATATAGACAGGTTACACTATATGGACAGGTTACACTATATGGACAGGTTACACTATATGGACAGGTTACACTATATGGACAAGTGACATTATAGAGGAAGGTTACACTATAGAGGAAGGTTACACTTTATAGGCAGGTTACACTATAAAGGCAAGTTACACTATAAAGGCAAGTTACACTATATAGACAGGTTACACTATAAACACAGGTTACACTATACCGTATAGACAAGTGACATTATAGAGGAATGTTACAGTATATAGACAGGTTACACTATGTAGACAGTTTACACTATAGAGACAGGTTACACTATATGGACAAGTGACATTATAGAGGAAGGTTACACTATAGAGGAAGGTTACACTATAGGTTACTCTATATGGTCAAGGGAAATTACGGAATTTAAATTGTTAAGTTGAGGTTTACTATCCTATGTGCATATTGTTATCTATTTCTGTACTTTGAATATATGTATTTCCTTAGTATTTTGTTATATTTAGAAATGAGAAATAAATAAACTAAACTATGGAAGAGGATTACACTATACAGTGCTTCCCAGAAAAAACGAAACCGAGATTTATCGATGTTTAATCATATCTTAATCACAATTATGATTAACAGATGACACATATTTGTAAAGCTTGGATCCTCTTCTTTCATTTCATGCCACTCATATGATACATACTTCGCGCATGAGTGAATAAATACAATATGAAGCAGGGCTACAAAAAAAGTCGGTTGGCCAACGATATCTGAATTTCAAAGATATAATCACATTTCTAGAAAGTTCATTTTCTGCCCTTTGATATGACACCTCAATCGGGAAAAATGAGCCAGGGATGACAAAGCTCTGTTGGTGTAAATTGATGCTTGCATTTACATGATATATTAAAGGCTCCCAGATCATCTCCATTCTGTTACCAGAAATACTCGTTGCTCTGTTGTTAACTGCATGGTCAAGTAGGTTTAATGATGAAAACGTACCTCTCTATCAATCAGTTTTTATCATTTTGTACTCACCACTCCATTTTGTTGACGATCAGCCATGCATGTAGTCTTTTGTCTTGTTTGTTTATTGCTAGGACAGGCAGCCAGTGCAAACGGATTCGTTTAATAAATCATGAAAATGCAAGCATCCGTTTACACCCTGGCTCATTTTTCCCGAATGAGGTGTCATATGAAAGAAAATGAACTTTCTAGAAATGTGATTATCTCTTTGAAATTCAGATATCGTTGGCCAGACGACTCTTTGGTAGCCCTGCTTCATATTGTCTTTATTCATTCATGCGTGCTGTATGTATCACATGAGTAGCATCATATGAAAGAAAAGGATCCAAGCTTGATAAATATGTGTCATTTATTAATAATAATTGATTAAGAATTGATTAAGATATGATTAAGATATGATTAAACATGGATAAATCTCGGACTCGTTTTTTCTGGGACGCACTGTAGTGTAACCTGCCTCTGTAGTGGAACCTGTCTCTATATTGTCTCCACAGTGTACCCTGTCTTTATAGTGTAACTTGCCCCTATAGTGTTACCTGCCCATACAGTGTAACCTGCCTGTATAGTGCAACCTGTCTCTATAGTGTAACTTGTCTATACAGTGCGTCCCAGAAAAAAGTTAACAGTTCGAAAAGTCTTCCAAAATAAATGTTTCAACATATTTTTAGGAAATGTTCATACTTATGGATAGCCAAGGGTCACTTCTATCACATGATGCCAAAATATCTCATGTTCTACGCTTGAGTGAGCAAAAACTAATTTTGTGAAAGGGGGCAAAATTTCCTTAAAATATTTTGAAATACTCAATTGGGGAGACTTTTTTTCAACTGTCAATTGTAAACGGTTCTCAACTTTGATGATACCTGCCTGCACAAATACCAATTCTTTTCAAGTCTAAATTTTGCACTCTTTCAAAAAAAAAGTGGCTTTTCATCACTCAATCGTAATAACTAGTCATATTTTTTGGTGTTATTGCAAAGGAGAGACCCTAAGCTATCTACAAGAATGAAAATTGATTGAAAATATTCTGAAATATTTATTTGGGGAGACTTTTTCCAACTGGTAACTTTTTTTTTTTTTTGGGGGGGGGGCGCACTGTATAGTGTAACCTGCCTCTATAGTGTAACTTGCCCCTATACTAGTGTAACCTGCCTCTATAGTATAACCTGTCTCTATAGTGTCTCTATAGTGTCTCTATAGTGTCTCTATAGTGTAACCTGTCTCTATTGTGTCTCTGTACTTTTCATATAGTGTAACCTGTCTCTATAGTGTAACCTGCCTTTATTATGTAACCTGCCTCTATGGTGCATCCTGTCTTCACAGTGTAAGCATAGCGAATACTATTAGAAGCAGCAGTGTAAGTATACAGTAACATAAGTACTTGATCAATGCAGAAATAGTTTTAGTAGTCGTTGGAATAGGAGACAGAGATATGAGGTGAAAGGAGGCAAAATGACAGGATGGAGATGAAATGAGAAAAAAATAGGATGATGATTATAATGTAGTAATAGTAGTAGTAGTAGTGTATGAATAGTGGTAGTAGTAGTGAATGCATGATAGCATTTCCCCCTCCTTCAACAACATTACTACTACAACTAATATTACTACTAGTACTACGACTACGACTACGACTACGACGACCACTAGAGTAGTGCCAATGTGAGAATAGGAGACAGAGATATGAGGTGAAAGGAGGCACAAGGATAGGGTGGAGATGAAATGAGAGGAGAAATAGGATGATGAATACGAACAGATGAAAGAGAAAATAGGAGAAAAGTGTTTCAAATCTAGTAGTATTAGCTAGTAGAAATACCAGACACCAAAATAGCAACCATTTCTCGTCGCAACTCATGTTGATGCTGGTATAACACGGAGACCACTTATAAAAATAGAGATCTGATCGCTCGAGTTTAGTTTAGTTACTTTAGTTCGAGGATAGAGCCATATACATGTACGCAGTGCAGTTGATCGATGCCAGCTAGCGCGCGCGCGATACGCATTCGATCGATCGCTGATGAAACTATTTCTTAAAAAGTTACGCTATAGCGCAACGATTTAATAGCTTCACATACGTTGCATATACATTGCTTTATATAAAGTTTATTGATATAGTTACTTGTGTGTATCAGTTCCCTCGGTGAATGATTTCTGATTTTAAATACCCGTTATCACGTGATGAGCCTTTATTATGTACTAAACCTATGATTATGTACCAACCTATAGGTCTACATTTACATACGTTACCATTATCATTTTATTCGAGCACCTACAACTACAAGTATTTCTTTGCACTGACTCTACTTGTGTACAGGGGTTGTCTTGAATGAAGGAGGCGCCACAATAACGCGCATCAGTTAACTTGCTTTTGTGGTAGATTACGTCATGTGATCCATCACATAAGCAAGAACTGTCCATAGCATAACCACGAACAACCTAACAGGTAATGATTTCAATTATATCAAACTTTACATTGATTATCACGATATCAATTCATGTAGTTAGAATATTCATATTGGATAGTAGTTACTGTCAGGAGAATTGTATTGTTCATTACTTTTATTTCATTCATGTAATAGAATTATCATTTTGTTCCATTTTCGTTGTTTTTTCGTTCTATAGCTCCTGAAGAAGGCGTAATGCCGAAAGCTTGACATTAATAAATCAGTGGTATTCAGCTACGTCCTGAGTTTCGGCTCATTTTATAATATATAATATATAATATACGAATTTTTGCCCTAAGGGTTTTATGAAGTATAATTTATTTTGAATGAAACATAATTTTTATCCAGTCCTACGAAAGCCCATTGCTGCCATATGAAAAAAAAAATTCTGTAAAAAAAAGAAAAAAAAAAAAAAGAAATGGGGGTTAAAAAAAAAAAAAAAAAAAGTTCTAAAAATAGTAAAAAAAAAAAAAAAAAAAAAAAAAAAGGATGCAGGCATGCCATGCATGCGTCACGCACGCCATACATAGCCTAGCCACACCAACCAACCTGAAGTGAGCGCACAGCCCCAGCGCACAGTGAGATATCGCGATCGCCAAATATCCCCTTTTCGGCCCAATGTAAACACACCAGTGTCAGGCCTGTGTGCCAGTGCGTGTCGGAGCCGTTTAGAAGATTGGTAGTCTAGTATTCGCAGACCCTAATTTCAGTAAAAAGTTCTATCGTTTAATGGGGAAACCTAGACCCCCACTTTGGGGGCTCCAAAGACCCCTTTATCCCTTTCTGTGCATCAATGTGCACCCCCATTTCGATAAGATATCTATCAAAGATCATTTCTGTGAAATTTAAAGAGATTTAAAGAAAATCTGAGCTAGCAGGGCGACTATCAAAGATCATTTCTGTGAAATTTAAAGAGATTTAAAGAAAATCTAAGCTAGCGGGGGCACTTAGAGCGCCCCCTTGTCGAATAATTTAGAAATTCCGCCTATGTTCTCATTCTGTTTTCTGTTGTTGCATACAAAGAAAAACTCCTGACTGCCTTGATGTAGTATCAAACTGCAAGGGAAGTTTTATTCATCTAACAACTCACATATATTTACACAGTGCATGTATCTAGAAGGTAGTTACATAATATACAGCTGGAATGGATTAGTAGATGTTGTTGGATGGAGCAGGGATTAGTGAGATAGGAAACAGGCAAGGAGATTAGGGCAGGAAACTGAAAACAAACAACACGGAGTATGGGAATGGAATGAGATGAAATGATCAGAACACAATATCGTCAAATCGGCGAATATTTTTACCATTTTGGGGTCTCCATTTACCATTTTATCCCTTTCTGTGCATCGATGTGCACCCCTGATTCAATGAGATATCTTTTAAAGATAATTTCTGTGAAATTAAAAGAGATTTAAAGAAAATCACCGAATTGATGTTTTTTATTCTATTGAATTTCCAAATTATTCGACAAGGGGGCGCTCTAAGTGGCCCCGCTAACTCAGATTTCCTTTAAATCTCTTTAAATTTCATAGAAATGATCTTTCATAGATATCTCATAGAATTGTTGGTGCACATTAATGCACAGAAAGGGATTAAGGGGTCTATGGAGCCCCCAAACTCGGAAAAGTATTCACCGAATTGAAGTTTTTTATTCTATTAAAATTCCAAATTATTCGACAAGGGGGCGCTCAAAGTTGCCCCGCTAGCTCAGATTTTCTTTAAATCTCTTTAAATTTCACAGAAATGCACTTTGATAGATATCTCATCGAATGGAGGGTGCACATTGATGAATAGAAAGGGATTAAGGGGTCTATGGAGCCCCCAAACTCGGAAAAATATTCACCGAATTCGAGCGATCGCCAATAGGGTAAAAATGCCCGGATGTACCGTTTTTGGCGAATTCTCATTCAACTTTCGGGACCTGTGTACTTCCGGTGTATACGGATGCTAAGTTACAGTAACCGCGGTACACACTTCAGGAATTTTTCTTCAAACTTATCTAATAAAAGTTAAGGTAATCGTAGAATTGTCATGGCGAGCGTTTCTCAAGACTTCAAGAATATGACCGTTCTGCAGCTGAAAGCTTTTCTGACAGAAAGAGGCATTCCATGCAACGGAAAACGCAAACTCGAATTGGAATTGCTAGTACGGAGAGCCGCTGCATGTTACAGCGTTATTGAGCCTTGCGACCGGGAGGCGTCCGGCAGAAAGCGACGACGGGTGCCCGCTGCGGACGGCTCTGTTCGAGACTTAAATGACAAAGCCGTATTTTTCCTTTTGTTGTCGTGCGTCCAGCACATTGCTGCTTCGCAGTATCTCCCCATAGCTGTTTTCAAATACTTCGGTCAATAGCGATGAATTATAAATATATCTAATCTCTACAAAAAGATGAATTTCCAACCTCGAGAACTCTTGCGTGTCATCAAAGTCTGGAGAAGCAAGCTAAACTGTAAACATCATTAATATGCACGGCCGCCGGGTCATTCACCGACCGGTCAGATTCCGGAAGTAACTAGGTCACAAAAGCTGTCCCACATTGCATAGCAAACGCACCCCGATACCTGCATGCGATATTTTTTTTCGGAGGATGGGAAAGTCACTAGACGAAAATCGACGCTCCTGATTGGCTTAAAAACTCTTGAGATAGATGTGATTCAGTCGTTTTGTCGAAGTCGATTCAAGCACATGCACAGCTAATGTATACCGTATATACGCAACATGCATGCAGTGGGCTCACTACTCGGAATCGAACACCTATCCATCTAGCTAAATGTGGCATCATGAATTGCGACTGTGACACACGGGGACAGATCCCTTCGATCTTAAAAGTAAAAATTCACTGAGTGACTGACAATGTTTACATCTTTTTGTGAAATTGTACAGTGGGTCGGCAAGGCCAAGGACCAAGGCTCAAGGACAAGGCTTATCAAACGCGCTGCTAACTCCAGCCTGGAGTTCGATAGATTTACATAACGTTAATTAGGCATAGCACTCAATCGTATCTGCTAACATGTGCAAATCCGGTGACAATAATTTATTGTAAAATCACTATTTCTTCATCTTCACCTAACTTAGCCTAACGGCGTTAGGCTATAAGTTAGGTTTAGGTCAGGGTTAGGGTAGAGTTAAGGATTGGGTTACGTGTATGTTAGGGTAGATCTATGGCAGTATGGGTCCTATCATCAGTAAGTTAGGCCTAACTTAGACCAGTCCTGCTTTCACATTCAATATGCCATTTGGCTTTTTTAGTTTGTTGTAAAAAAATGTGTTCACATCTAGTCTAAGGCAGATCAGTAACTAATGGATGCTTACAATTGAAATAGAACCTAAAAGTTAGGCCCTAAGCCTTGGCCTAGATCTAGATCTATTCTAAGTTACCTAGACAGTCACGACAGAAAGATCCGTCTGTTAAGGAGTTTTAAAAACTTTTATAGGTCTATAACATTTTTGGACGTTTACTTTGAGGCTCTCCTCCAAGACCAAGACGAACGGAAGCCTCCCATGGCATAGCATAACGTTCACTGTAAGTTAGATCTACTCTTGGCCTGTCTTAACTACAGGGCCTAGCCCTAGGCTATGGGCAAAGTATGACTATGAGGTAGGTCTACCTAACCCGAAAGCTGACTAAATATTACATGTCAATAAAATAAAAAAAAATACACGAAATATCGTGATAAATATACCGGTTTACTGAATAAGTGCACCGGCATGATTTTTAAAATTATCCCAGATATAGATCTAACGTTACTGGTATTTTTTACCCCATTTTCCGATGTTGTCAACGGGAATATCAAAGTGAATTTGTCAGGCGAACGAAATAATAGGGAGCGCTTATGACATAGGCTGGCCGGCCCCAGCCAGAGCCCAGCCATTAATAATGACGTACCGCCACAGCGTAGGGGGCAGACTTCTGTTTATGTAGGAGAGGGATTCTGTTCTGACCCTCACCAAGAATCTCGGAGATGGAATACCCGATTTACACACAATTTTGCATGGTGATAGAGTAACTTGTAAACAACAATCCTGTGAAGCTAATTAAAGCAACATTTTTGGGGGGGCTATAGTTTTTTTCTGTACATGTACATGTATTCTTTTTTTTTAAAACCTGTTTTGGATATGACATTCACATTGAGACTTAAAAGAAATAATTTAGTTCAATATATTTCAACATGTGTGCGTCTCGCACTTGTACACAAACGTATATAAAAAAAATAAATACTAGTACTCCGTTTCTGGATGACCATGACCTTTGCTTGTCATAGATGTGACCTGAAAACGCTTCGTTCGATTCTTAGTGAGCCGACTGCATGTATACACTGGATGCATGTTGCGTATACGGTATACATTGTACATTGCATTGCATACGTGTAGCTGTACTAGCTGTGCATGTGCTTGAATCGACTCACTAAACTCACATTTTAACAAAACGACTGAATCACATCTATCTCAAGAGTTTTTAAGCCAATCAGGAGCGTCGATTTTCGTCTAGTGACTTTCCCATCCTCCGAAAAAAAATATCGCTACCTGCATCCGGGCATTTTTACCCTATTGGCGATCGCTCGAATTGAAGTTTTTTATTGTATTAAAATTCCAAATTATTCGACATGGGGGCGCTGGAAGTGGCCCCGCTAGCTCAGATTTTCTTTAAATCTCTTTAAATTTCACAGAAATGATCTTTGATAGATATCTCATCGAATTGGGGGTGCACATTGATGCACAGAAAGGGATAAAGGGGTCTTTGGAGCCCCCAAAGTGGTAAAAAATATTCACCGAATTGACACTTGATAAGGCGGAATTTGCAAATTATTTAACAAGGGGGCGCTTGATGTGGCCCCGCTAGATCAGATTTTCTTTAAATCTCTTTAAATTTCACAGAAATGATCTTTGATAAATATCTCATCGAATTAGGGGTGCACATTGATGCACAGAAAGGGATAAAGGGGTCTATGAAGCCCCCAAACTCGGAAAAATATTCAGCGAATTGAAGTTTTTTATTATATTGAAATTCCAAATTATTCGACATGGGGGCGCTGGAAGTGGCCCCGCTAGCTCAGATTTTCTTTAAATCTCTTTAAATTTCACAGAAATGATCTTTGATAGATATCTTATCGAAATGGGGGTGCACATTGATGCACAGAAAGGGATAAAGGGGTCTTTAGAGCCCCCAAAGTGGGGGTCTAGGTTTCCCCATTAAACGGTAGAAATTTTTACTGAAATTAGGGTCTGCGAATACTAGACTACACGCACTGGCACACAGGCCTGACACTGGTGTGTTTACATTGGGCCGAAAAGGGGATATTTGGCGATCGCGATATCTCACTGTGCGCTGGGGCTGTGCGCTCACTTCAGGTTGGTTGGTGTGGCTAGGCTATGTATGGCGTGCGTGGCGCATGCATGGCATGCCTGCATCCCTTTTTTTTTTTTTTTTTTTTTTTTTTTTTTTACTATTTTTAGAACTTTTTTTTTTTTTTTTAACCCCCATTTTTTTTTTTTTTTTTTTTTTTTACAGATTTTTTTTTCTTCATATGGCAGCAATGGGCTTTCGTACTAAACAAAGATGCGTCAAATATCCACATACACATCCATAAAGTGCGATAGAGCGCAGGAAATATACTTCACAAAGAAGAAGGAAGAGAATGAATACGTCACAAAGAATATTAGAAACAGAGAAAGTGCGTAGGAAAGGAAACGCGTAACACGACAAAAATTACTTTCGAAAAATAAACTCAAGACAATTTCAATAGCCCTGTCTATCACCTTTAGAAAAGTGCAAACAATTACAATGGCGTATTACGTAATCCGAACAAGATTTCTATGGGCCTTTGAAATTGCCCTTGAGTTTACTTTTCGAAAGAAGTTTTTATCGTGTTGCGTATAAATGTGTCGTAAAGAAAAGAAAAGAAAAGAGATGAAGAAAGAGGACGGGAGTATATACTCATCATGGGAGAAGAAAACAGAGAGATAGAGAGGGAGGATGAGAGAGAGAAGAGAGACGACAGAAAGAGAAGAAGAGAGAGGGAGAGACGAAGAGAAAGGACAAAGTGTCTAAGGGTAAGGTATGAAATGAAACATTAAATCCATGTGGTTGTCATGGTTGTAGGCAGTTTAGTCGGTAAACTTTTTTCTATTCTCCTCGTATATTGCGGTCTTCGTCTGTACTCTCGGGGCATCTAAGCACTCCGCAGATTTTTAAAAAAGAAAGAAAGAAAAAAAAAAAAAAAAAAAGTTCGCTGATGCTGTGACTCGGCATGTTTCTTCCACACACACACACACACACACACACACACACACACACACACACACATATATATATAATATATATATATATATATATATATATATATATATATACATATATATACATATATATATACAGAGAGAGAAAGTGAGAGAGAGAGCGAGAAAGAGAGAGAGAGAGAGAGATAGGATACGTACCATATTGACACCTTGTTCCGTATCTCGTATATTTTAATACAAAACTACGTAGGACAACAAGAAGGAAGAGATTACATCTTTGAATATAAGCACATTTATATTTTGAGGTTAATTCCCCTTTAATTCATTGAGTTATAAATAATCATGTGTAACCATAATAATGTTTAAAGATATGTGTAAAGTTGTATGCTGATATCAACATGCAAATAGAGAGAGAGAGAGAGAGAGAGAGAGGGGGGGGGGGGGGGGGGGGTACGTACCAGTTTGACACCTTGTTCCCGTCCATCCACTGTCGCAGGAACATGAATATGAATTACGCCCGTTTGAGCATGTTCCACCATTCAAACACGGGTTAGATGAGCATTCGTTTATATCTTGGGAAAAAGAGAGGAAATAAAATCATATAACACACTTGTTATGCTTACTGTAATGGCAGATACAGTTATCACTTCCTTAGGAGTCCATTACAAGTACATCATTTGGAAAAATGATGTCTATTTTGCTTTTCAGATTTAAATAAAATATCTTGTATTTTTGGGTTACCACGTATTGTTTAGTATAACATATTCAAGTGAGAGCCTATTGTATTCAATTTTGAAGGAAAAATGCAATGTAGATTGTAATTACGAACGGTACCAACTGGAAGGAATTTGCTGAAAGGGATATATTTTTATTGTTCTTGTGGATGATCTGTAGACCCGTTAAGAATACCCGTTAACTATTTTGATATAGTTTGCTTATCTGCCCCCTCGTCATTATTAGCATAAAACAAAATAATAACAAACGTATTCGTAATATACACAAATACACATAATAATCAAAATGGCTAGATCGCACTACTCATATAGGCACTGATAAATTTGCTGTTTTCCCCAGAGGTCCAATTAAGTATGATGTCCTATCCGACGCCATTGATACAGGTATTAAAGAAACAATGATATACTCTGATTTGAGTATATCATTGTTATTAATTAACACGTTTGCTGTTAATTTTGGTAGTAGGTATGATATGTGTATGAACTTTTGTTCCTCTGCCCAAAATTCTATATTATGAAATGCGAGTTTTAAAGAACATATTCAAATTTTCAAACATTTATGTGTTTTATCAAACTGAAGAGGAATACGGAGTATAAGAGAGCAGAAAAGAATAATAAGCTTCCACTGCATTTTTTTTTTTTTTTTTAGAAATGTTAATTCCATTAGGATTGGTAGGTCATTCCATCAGAAAAATTTAAATGGCCCTATTCTTTTTTTAAAATCAGGTTATAGAGAGACATGTTTTCGTCTTATGTCTGTTCCCTTCTGGAAAGAACACAGTGTGAAACACAGTGTGAATTCATCTTCACACTGTTAAATTCGATCGTTTTAACATTGTGAATCACATCTTCACATTGTGAGCGAGTAAATTCACACTGTGAAATCGAACATCACTATGTGAACACTCTGTGGTAAACCATAGTGTGAACACACTGTGGGACACTGTGTTCTTTCCGGCAGGGTTGTGAACACACTGTGGGACACTGTGTTCTTTCCGGCAGGAAAGAACACTCTGTGGTAAACCATATTGTGAACACACTGTGGGACACTGTGTTCTTTCCGGCAGGGTTGTTATGTAATAATATGTATATTGAGTTCCTCTTCATGATTCTGTACATTTCGATAGATGATGTCTTTGTATTTCTTGAAATGTTTTCACAATTAAGGCATAAAAACATGAGGGGAAAGTGTGATCTCTTATATTCCCATCATCCTCATATAACCTAGGAACACAACTGGCAAAGTAAACAAATGTATGAATTTAAACATTAGTTCAAGCCATAATTTTGTGTTTTCTGATGCAGTCCTGGTAAAGGTGTAATAAATAAAGGAAGAATAAAGAGCTACGACCTCATCTTATCCCTCTTTCATGTCTTTCGTAATATCCTTAAAATATGTCTAACCATCCGCGTTTTGTTCAAGGCAAATTTCTTTCACTGGATATATACATGTAAACAGAAAGAAAGAGAGAGAGAGAGAGAGAGAGAGAGAGAGAGAGAGAGATAGCATACGTACCATATTGACACCTTGTTCCCCTCCATCCACTGGTGCAGGAACATGAATATGAATTACGCCTATTTGAGCATCTTCCACCATTCAAACACGGGTTAGATAAGCATTCGTTTATATCTTGAAAAAAAGAGAGGAGAAAATCACATAAAACAGTTGCATTCCTACTGTAAAGGTTGATCTAATTATTAACCCTATAAGTATCTATTCTGTGTTACAAGTATATCATAGCAAATTCATGTAAATACATGTTGAATGTTCATTGTGTTTCCAGATGAAATTATATTGTATTTTCTTGGTTATTAAGCATTAATTTCTTTTGTCAAACTGAAGCGGTATTCGGAGAATAGGACAGCAGAAAAAATAATGAGCTTCCACTGCATTTTTTAAAATATAGAAATGGTCATTCCATTAGGATTTGTATACATTCATATATATATATATACATATATATATATACATATATATTATATAGTGAAAGAAATGGTCACTTTGAGATGGTCGTAGAGTTTATTATCCTTTATTCGTAAAGCTTTCGATCTGTGATATTCATCAGGACTATATAAAAACACACAATGATGGCTGACATTCACATTGAAATATACATTTGAATTTCTTAAACCATTATTTTGTGTTTTCATAAAGTTTTTAAAAAGTCCTGATGAAGATCACAGATCGAAAGCTTGACTTCGAATAAAGGAGGGTAATAAAAGCAATACAACGGTCTAATAGTGATCATTTCTATCACTATACCTTCCACTAAGCAACTATGAGTGCATGACCACCAGCATTGTGTTCGAGGAACATTTCTCACAATATATATATACATATATATATATATATATATATATATATATACTAGGTGTTACAAAAAACATTTCACACTTTTGATCCTGAATATATATATATATATATAAATCTTTCTAAATCCTACGGAAAGGGCAATCGTAACAAAGCGGTTTATTTCGTCACAACAGAAAAACGATGATATATATATATATATATATATATTATATATATATATATATATATATATATATATATATATATATTCACATAGGTGTGGTTAAATCTAAGAAAAGGTGGGCTCTGCAATCGCTGCCTGGAGGAGAAGTACACTATTATCAGTTACAGAGAGGCACTAAACAAAAGGTCGGAGATCATCTCAAAGTGCAGGCACCGACAAAGGCCGCCAAGAAAGCCACCCAAGCGTGACACCGATCCATTGCAGCAAGCAGATGCACATATATATATATATATATATATATATACTAGGTGTTACAAAAAACATTCCCACTTTTGATCTTTAATAGTTAGATAACTATAAATCAGATAACACTGTCATTGATAAGAGTAATAGCTGAATAGTGTACAATTTAGTTGGAGGTGATTTGAATATGAAAGCAGAAATAAGTTTCATTAAATCCATGATTAATTTTAAAGTTAGGTTCCAGATTTTGGTCAAATTTTAACCCTCTGTATACAAAACTTGAACTTTACACAGGAACCAATGATGTGTATGTCAGTGTGCGCTTACAATGACCCTGAACAGTGGACATGGATACCACCTTTTCAGAGCTCTGCTGACCAGGCTTCTGGTCTCTTGCTCCAAGGCACATGACTGATTTATTAATAATTCAAGTTGGATTGCCCTGGGCACTGCTAGTCTGAATTCGTGGTAAAGGGTAAAATGCATGCACATGAAAAATGTAAGCACATGTTTCCATGTGCTTGCATACACTACATTTCATTCCAGCTAACAATCATTTTCAAATTTTGTCATCACCATCCCCATCATCATAGTTATCATTATTCCATTTACGAAAATTATTATTAAATATTATTGATTTTATATTATATTTATTCCAGGAACCCACAAAAACAAGCTGTGCTTTCCAGTGGGTTCCATTTTTCATTTCTGATTTTGTATTTTGCTTTACAATGTAAATTGCGTTGATATGGAATGAAAAATAAAACTCGAATCAATTATCATAATTGTTATCATCATCATAATCATCACTATCATTTTCATCATCATTATCATCATCACTATCATCTTCGTCATCATCATCATCATCATCATCATCAAGGACAACATCAATATTCCTATCCCTTGAATGACTTAAATCACTTCGCATTACTTTGATTGCTTCAAAATCTATTAAAATGACATCTCAGTGAAATGAATTAACACAGTTAATGCCAGAGGATGAATAAAGACTAGCTGTAATAGTGGAATTCCTCATGAATAAATGATAAAGCATTCAAACCCTGGCCATTGTCCAGGACCATTGTCTAGGAGTTAACCACACACTCCCATACACAGCAACTGACCCCTGTGCAAAGTTAAATTTTTGTACAGAGGGTTGAAAATAGAGCAAAATCTGAACCCTAACTTAAAAATTAATCTTGAATTTAATGAAACTGATTCATGCGTTCATTTTTAAATCACTTCCAAAAAAATTGTACACTATTCAGCTATTGCTCATATTAATGTCAGTGTTATCTGATAAATAGTTTTTGAACTATCAAGGATCAAAAGTGGGAAATGTTTTTTGTAATAGTATATAAATTATATATATATATATCGTCGTTTTTCTATTGTGACGAAATAAACCGCTTTGTTACGATTGCCCTTTCCGTAGGATGTAGACAGAGAGAGAGAGAAAGATATATATATATATATATATATATATATATATATATATATATATATATATATATATATATATACTTACCATACTGACACCTTGTTCCCCTCCATCCACTGGTGCAGGAACATGAATATGAATTACGCCCATTTGAGCATCTTCCACCATTCAAACACGGGTTAGATGAGCATTCGTTTATATCTTGGAAAAAAGAAGAGGAAATCACATAACACAGCTGCATGTCTACTGTAAAGGTAGATTTAATTATTAACCCTAAAAGTATCTATTCGGCGTTACAAGTATATCATAGCAAATTCATGTGAATACATGTTGGATGTTCATTGTGTCCAGATGAAATTATATAGTATTTTTTTTTGGTTATTAAGCATTAATTTCCATTGTCAAACTGAAGTGGTATGCAAAGAATAGGACAGCAGAAAAAATGATAAGCTGCCATGCATTATTTTTAGAAAAGGTCATCCCATTAGAATTGGAATATATTTATATATATATATATATATATGTATAGATTGAGAGAGAGAGAGAGAGAGAGAGATAGTAGCATACATACCATATTGACACCTTGTTCCCCTCCATCCACTGGTGCAGGAACATGAATATGAATTACGCCTATTTGAGCATCTTCCACCATTCAAACACGGGTTAGATAAGCATTCGTTTGTATCTTGAAAAAAAGAGAGGATAAAATCACATTACACAGTTGTATTCGCACTGTAAAGGTTGATCTAATTATTAACCCTATAAGTATCTATTCTGTGTTACAAGTATATCATAGCAAATTCATGTAAATTCATGTTGGATGTTCATTGTGTTTTCCAGATGAAATTATATTGTATTTTCTTGGTTATTAAGCATTAATTTCTTTTGTCAAACTGAAGCGGTATACGGAGAATAGGACAGCAGAAAAAACAATAAGCTTCCACTGCATTTTTTAAAATATAAAAATGGTCATTCCATTAGGATTTTGTATATATTCATATATATATATATATATATATATATATATATATATATAGCAAACAATTATGTTGAAATAAAAACACCGCAAGACGTAAAATTTACTGACGTTTCGTTCACAGACCTTTATCAAAGTAAAAGACAGAACACATTACTTTGATAAAGGTCTGTGACCGAAACGTCAGTAAATTTTACGTCTTGCGGTGTTTTTATTTCAACATAATTGTTTGCTATCTATTTCAACACACCGACGCAGAACCTTCTTGATATATATATATATATATATATATATATATAATATATATATATATATATATATAATATATATATATATATATATGTATATATATGTATATACATACATATATATATATATATATATATATATACATATATATTATATAGTGAAAGAAATGGTCACTTTGAGACGGTCGTAGCGTTTATTATCCTTTATTCGTAAAGCTTTCGATCTGTGATATTCATCAGACTATATAAAAACACACAATGATGGCTGACATTCACATCGAAATATACATTTGAATTTCTTAAACCATCATTGTTGAACCATCATTTTGTGTTTTCATAAAGTTTTAAAAAGTCCTGATGAAGATCACAGATCGAAAGCTTGACTACGAATAGAGGAGGGTAATAAAAGCAATACAACGGTCTAATAGTGATCATTTCTATCACTATACCTTCCACTAAGCAACTATGAGTGCATGACCACCAGCATTGTGTTCGAGGAACATTTCTCACAAATATATATACATATATATATATATATATATATATATATATATATATATACTAGGTGTTACAAAAAACATTTCACACTTTTGATCCTGAATAGTTCGAAAACTATAAATCAGATAACACTGTCATTGATATGAGTAATAGCTGAATAGTGTACAATTTAGTTGGAGGTGATTTGAATATGAAAGCATAAATAAGTTTCATTAAAGGGAAAGTTCACCCTGAAGATTACTTGAGTTTAAAAAATGCAGAAAAAATAAAGAAAAATATTGGCGAAGGTTTGATGAAAATCGGTCAAATACTAAAAGAGTTATGACTATTTAAAGTTTTGGATTCGTGACGTCACATGCGAGCAGCTGCCCATTGGTCATGTAATAAATATTCCATATATTCACATTTTTTTTTACGTTCCACGATAAATTAATATTGTTTCTTTTCAGAATCTAGTATTGAATAATATTTCTGACAATATATCAAATGCACAGACGAAAATATTCTAAATTTTCTGAGAAAACTGTATTTTATGGAATATTTATCACATTACATAATGGAGGAGCTGCTCGCATGTGACGTCAAAAATCAAAACTTCAAAAGTCCATAACTCCGTTATTCTTTAACGGATTTTGTCCAAACTTCCGCCAATATTTTTCTTTATTTTTTCTGCATTTTTTAAACTCAAGTAATCTTCGGGGTGAACTTCCCCTTTAAATCCATGATTGATTTTAAAGTTAGGTTCCAGATTTTGGTCAAATTTTAACCCTCTGTACAAAACTTGAACTTTAAACAGGAACCAATGATGTGTATGTGAGTGTGCGCTGACAATGACCCTGAACAGTGGACATGGATACCACCTTTTCAGAGCTCTGCTGACCAGGCTTCTGGTCTCTTGCTTCAGACACATGAATGATTTATTAATAATTCATGATGGATTGCCCTGGGCACTGCTAGTCTGAATTCGTGGTAAAGGGTAAAATGCATGCACATGAAAAAAGTAAGCACATGTTTCCATGTGCTTGCATACATTACATTTCATTCCAGCTAACAAACATTGTCCAATTTTTTCACCATCATCCTCATCATCATTGTTATCATTATCATCATAATCGTTATCATCATCATAATCATCACTATCATTTTCATCATCATTATCATCATCACTATCATATTCGTCATCATCATCATCATCATCATCATCATCATCATCTAGGACAACATCAATATTCCTATCCTTTGAATGACTTAAATCACTTCGCATTACTTTGATTGCTTCAAAATCTATTAAAATGACATCTCAGTGAAATGAATTTACACAGTTAATGCCAGAGGATGAATAAAGACTAGGTGTGATAGTGGAATTCCTCATGAATAAATGATAAAGCATTCAAACCCTGGCCATTGCCCAGGACCATTGTCTGGGTGTTAAACACACACTCCCATACACACTAACTGACCCCTGTGCAAAGTAAAGTTTTGTACAGAAGTTGAAAATAGAGCAAAATCTGAACCCTAACTTAAAAATTAATCTTGAATTTAATGAAAATGATTCATGCGTTAATTTTTAAATCACTCCCAAAAAAATTGTACACTATTCAGCTATTGCTCATATCAATGTCAGTGTTATCTGATATATAGTTTTTGAACTATTAAGGATCTAAAGTGGGAAATGTTTTTTGTAACACTTAGTATATAAATATATATATATATATATATATATATATATATATATATATATATATATATATATCGTCGTTTTTCTATTGTGACGAAATAAACCGCTTTGTTACGATTGCCCTTTCCGTAGGATGTAGAAAGAGAGAGAGAGAAAGAAAGAGAGAGAGAGAAATATATATATATATACGTACCATACTGACACCTTGTTCCCCTCCATCCACTGGTGCAGGAACATGAATATGAATTACGCCCATTTGAGCATCTTCCACCATTCAAACAGGGGTTAGATAAGCATTCGTTTATATCTTGAAAAAAAGAAGAGGAAATCACATAACACAGCTGTATGCCTACTGTAAAGGTTGATTTAATTATTAACCCTAAAAGTATCTATTCGGCGTTACAAGTATATCATAGCTAATTCATGTAAATGGAATACATGCTCGATGATCATTGTGTTTCCAGATGAAATTATTTTGTATTTTTTTGGTTATTAAGCATTAATTTCCATTGTCAAAGAATAGGACAGCAGAAAAAATAATAAGCTGCCATGCATTATTCATATATATATACATACATATATATATATATATATATATAAAGTGTTCTGCGTCGGTTTTGGTAAAATACAAATAGAAAAGACAAATATAAATCAAAAAACCGTAGAGATGTCAATAATCCGATATTTCGGGGATAGCCCTTTGTCAAGGAATGACAAATTTATTAATTAATTTATTTATTTATCTATTTATTTAATTTATATATTCATTTATTAATTTTTTTTTCTCTCTGTCCCTCTCATAGCTCTTCTTCGCTATTCTTCTCTTAATGTATTGTTACGTCACTTCTGGGGCGTTCTTACATCTTGTTTTTACGCGACCATTTTGCGCGTCTTTTATATCTTGTTTCTACGCGACCATTTTGCGCTCTTTTATTTGCTTTTTTGTTTTGATCATGTTGACGCTTAATAAATTTGTAATTCCTTGACAAAGGGTTATGCCCGAAATATCGGATTATTGACATCTCTACGGTTTTTTGATTTATATTTGTCTTTTCTATTTGTATATTTATATATATATATATATATATATATATATATATGTAGAGAGAGAGAGAGAGTGAGAGAGAGAGATAGCATACATACCATACTGACACCTTGTTCCCCTCCATCCACTGGTGCAGGAACATGAATATGAATTACGCCCATTTGAGCATCTTCCACCATTCAAACACGGGTTAGATGAGCATTCGTTTATATCTTGGAAAAAGGAAGATTAAATGAAATCACATAACACAGTTGTATGTCTACTATAATTGTAGATTCAATTATTACCCCTATAAGTCTGTATTCTGCGTTACAAGTATATCAGTCAGACCAAACTTCGGAAACGCGAGCACAGATATATACTCCGAAAACGGCGTATGCAGAGCGCGTTGATAGAGAGAGTTGTGACACGCGCATGATAAGCATGCGCGTACGCGGTCTTTGTTTAAAACATGGCGGATCATGGAGCTTCCAATAGTTCCCTTTCACGTACATTCTCTATGAGAGGGAACTTTTTGAAGCTCCATGAAATGACTGACCAATCAGAAGCGACCTCCAGTGTCAGGACTCTCTGTATGGATAGCTCTGGGCGTATGAATATAGAGCCCTCATGGTTCAGTGCGAGGCAGTGTGTATAAAAGGCATGAGGACAATCTTGCAAAGGCAACCAGCCAACGATATACCATTTCTAAAAAATAATGCTGTGTGCCAATTATCTTCAAAATACTTGAATGATTCGTCACATGAAATTACTTTCAGATGACAAATGTTTGAAATAAATATATCCGCAACATAATTTTTGAAAAATATATTATCAACAGCAGATCGACATTGCACGATTTCCCCCATATCTTTTGTACACACTGTCTCGCACTGAACGTTGAGGGCTCTATATTCATCTAGCTCCATACGCCGTTTTCGGAGCATATACCTCTGCTCGGTTTTCCGGAGTTGGGTCTGACTGTATATCATAGCAAATTTGTATTAATGGTAAACATGATGGATGTTCATTGTGTTTCCAGATGAATTATATAATGTATTTTCTTGGTTAAGTATTCTTTATCATCACATATTCGTGTGAGAGCATACTGCATTTAATTTGAAGGGAACTGAAATGAGGATTTTTATTCAGAATGTTACCTGAAAAGGAATTTGCTGACATAAATATTTATGATAGTGTTCTTGTAAATATATTTTAGTGTTCTTGTGAATGATCTGTCGACCCGTCGAGAATGCCGGTTACTGTTTTTGATATCGTTTGATTATCTGCCCCCCCCCCCTCCTCATTTTTCATATAAAACAAAAGCATAACATAACTTATTGGTTATATACACGCACATAAAAATTAAAACGGCTGGATCGCCCTACTCACAGTCTTTGATAAATTTGGCTGTTTTCCCCAGAGGCCAAATTAAGTACGATCTCTTATTCGATGCCATTGATACAGTCATTAAAGAAACAGCAATATACTCTGATTTCAAATACATGTTTGCTCTTAGTTTTGGCAGTAGGCATAAGTGTATAAACTTTTTTTTCCTATTCCCCAAATTCTATATTATGAGATGCGTGTTTCAAATAACAGTTTTGAATTTTCAAGCATTTATGTACTTTGTCAAGCTAAAGCAGAAGACTTAGTATTAATAGGAGAGCAGAAAAGTGTAATAAGCTTCTACTGCATTTTAAAAAAAAATCTTCATTCCAATGGGATTGGAAGGTTATTCCATCAGAAAGGTTTTAAATTGCCTTCACCTTTTTTCCTATTCCAGTTACAGAGACGCGTGCAGTTTTTTTATGTGTCTTTGTTTTGTTTTTATAAGTATATTAGTTGTTCGTCATGATTATGTACATTTCGATTATACATGCTTTTGTAATTATTGCTATGTTTTCACAATAAAAACATTTTAAAAAGCCATAAAAGTACGATCTCTTATTTTCAAATCATACTTATAAAACTTACCAGTACATGTAGAGCCTGACTGCTGAAACCCTGAACAACATCTAGTCTCATACCTGGAAGCCACTCGATAAAGTGTTCTACAAGAAACCATTAAATGATTAATTGAATTTTAAGATAATCTTTATAGGTCAGGCGATTACTTGTCAAAGAAACTGTGTGGAAACAATGAATTTGGAAATGTTGATTATGTAGTACCTAGGAACTGGTGTATACTTAGAAGTTTTGGAATCATTTATAAAATGATAAGAAATTCACTCGATCTTTTTGAAAATCACATGCAACACAGATATGTGTATATTGGACTACACACACATGTGACACGAACAGTGGTCCAAACTTTTCAGCTATTCGAATATGAGGACATCTGAAAAGTAATCCTTTTCTTTGATATTCTTCCAAACTGACATAAAAAGAAATAGAGATCTCACAAATCAATTTTAAATTTTCCATAACTCGACGTCTATTGATATTATAAATCTGTTTGTGGGGCTGTAAAGGTGTATCTCGCCAGATTACGTCATAGATGAATGCCTATGTTCCCAAAGAATGAGCTCCAGAAGAAACTCATGTATTTGCACTCTATAATCGTATTACAGGAGTGTCGAATACTCTTGTTTAACAGTTGAGTAGATAGAAGAAATGGGGCTGTACCGGGTGCTCGTGAAAGGATGGAGGGGGTGTGGGCATAGATACGAATAAAAGCTGGCGATGGCCCAAATAATGGTAATTTTCGGAGGGGTGGGGGGGGGCTGCGGCCCCCTCAGCATTCCGCCTTTCCATAAACACACACACACACACCCTCACCCACACTCACCCACACTCACACACACACACACACACAAACAAGTTTACAGATTTTAAAAGGTAAATTTTGCTTGATACTTGAAAAATATTATTTTCTGCTTTTACAATATTTGGCTCACGAGGGGATGATACACCCCCTTTACAAACACACAACATTTTATAACGTGATGCTTTTGGGATGTTCGAAAACATACAGTTTCCTGCTTTATTATAATACTACACGGACTTGTTATGGAAGAGGATGACCCCCCTCTCCCCCCCCCCCCCCCCCTCCACTCACACACAATCAGAGGCGTAGCTATATCGAATGGCGGTAAAAAGAATACAAAATGAGAGAAAAACAGAGTGAAATAAAAGGGAATTAAGGAGTGGGGGAAAGGAAAGGTGAAAAGAAAATGATAAACCCCAAATTAGATTTCGATATGGCGTCAACTCTTGGGTAATTAACATTTGACCTTGCAGTAGCTTATCCCCGTGCTTATTAGATAAATGTTGAAGTCCATTACTACCACTACAAGATCAGTAATAACGACTACTACTTCTAGTACAACTACTTTTACTACTATTACTACTACTACTACTACAACTACTACCGGCACTACTACTACTACTACTACTACTACTACTACTACTACTACTACTACTACTACTACTACTACTCTACTGCTATAGCAGTAAAACAGCAACAACAGCAAACAGCAGCCGCAACAACAAAAACAACATCTACTATTATCATTATTACTACTACTACTACTTCAATAGCAACAACAACACCACACCAACAACAACTTCTACTACTACTACCATGACTACTACTACAGCAACAAAGAAAACAACAACCGTCACTACTAATACAATAACAAAAACAGCAAAAACAACCCGCCCCCCCAAAAAAAAATACATGAAGGACTACTATAGCACTTCTGATACTTTATTACTACTTCTATATACGCTTTCAAGTGAATTTTTCTCGGTTGGAGGTAATATTTAGAAGCATATCATCAGAAAAGACCCCTTTTCTTCAGAATTGCATTGGTAGCGTTTTCTTGCCTGTGTCTTGTACAATCATCCCATCCGAAAAAGCCACATGATGTTGTGTATCGCTGACTGTAGCTCTCCCTGAAAGACACTCTAATTTGATATGAACTGCATGGGATAGTAAAAGGGGAGGCAAGGTTTATTTATTGTAATTTTGGGCGAAATTGATTTCGTTTAATACTACTTCTATCTTATCCTTGTCTTACAGGTATATAATTATGTCTTGTTCATTTATTTATTTATTTATTCATTTATTTTTATAATTTTTTTTATACTGTTGAGTGTAATTGGACGTCTCCATCACGCTTTAAATAAAGCTCACGACGATCCATTCATGTATACCATGTATACGGTATATATATATATAGAGAGAGAGAGAGAGAGAGAGCATTTGAATAATTATACAATCATGACAATGTAATTACAATTTGTGATCTATGTACAATGGTTAATGATGTGAATATACATGTATAGGAATAAATTGAATCAAATTAAATAAAATCAACATTCATGACAAGATAAACATCAGAGTTTATGTATGAATAGGAGAGTCTTGACATGGCGCCATCTTGCGTCCATCGGCGACAATGATAAGGAAAAAGGAGGAAGAGCCGGTTCCCTTCCATTTTTGGCTAATCGTCTGAAGAATCAATCAGAACTAAAACATAATTTTAATCTTCATTTATTACACCACAGAACATCCTACGTTATAGAATTCTAGGCCTACTTACGCTTATTATTTATTGATTAATTAGATTGGAACAAGAAGTTTTTTTTTCTTCATAATAGTAGTGAAGGGTAGGTCTTATATGACGTTTCATTTGTAACACTGCCATACATATTTTATTACTACTAAGGACAGATTATGTAAATCACCAAAATCACGACCAGAGCTTCACTTTTCCCTTTCTTTTCGTTTTTGGTAGTATCTTAATAAAGATTAAGAATCGTAAAAGGTGCTATAATATACTTACGAGTCACCATACGAGCATGAGCCATAGATGGGTGTGGTCATTGATACCACTATCAGAGAGACCACCACCAGGGGTGGAAGAAGGCCCAATGGAACCGATGGCATCGCGATTGAACTAAAGACTAGACTTGAAAAAGAGAATATATATGAATAATATATATATATATATATATATATATGAATAATATGCAGAAAATGGTAATGGTAAGGGTAATGGTTTATTTCAAAAATCATTTGCAGAATTTTGTACTCTATATTAAAACATCATCATAAACCATTCTTACATAATCAAACTAAACAATTAATATATATATATTAAATCGAAGACATAATACATAGTATTTAAATATTTTGATTAAATGCATAATGAATTCGTCAATTTTACAATACAACTCAAAACATATCGAGTCAAACTGGCTTAGATTAGATGAGATTTAGAGGTTTTGCACATGATGAAACAGTTGAAATGCACAAGGTTTTTACGAAAACACCATGTGGGATAGCCCTTGATAGAATTGTTGGTTATTCTATTCAGTTTTAATTCAATTCACATTTATTGGCCATGCACAAAAACAAAAATACAATTGGCATAAAATTCATTCTCCGGTTGTTTCAGAAGCAAAACATCAACTGAACATAATATAATTCATATGAAATCAGAGATAAAATAGCACAGTATACATAGGACGTGAATACAAGTGATTTAACATAACACAACATGTGCATGACAAAGAAAATAGAAAGCACACAACAGTAGAAGACGGCTTACGGCAGAGAAAACCAGATATCAGACTGTTTTGAATAAGGGAAAAGCAGATAAATACATTATTATTATTATTATTATTGTTATTTTCATTATTATTATTATTATGATCATTATTATTATCAATATTATCATTATCATTGTTATCATTATTACTATTATTATTATCATTACTATTATTATTATCATTATTATCATCATTATTATTATTAATATTATCATTATCATTATTATTATTATTATTATTAGAGAGAACAGAAGCAATGTAAAGGAGACAAAGAGATGTAAAGAAGAGAATAAGAATGAAATAAGGTAGAGGTAGGGATATGGAGAGGAGAGACCAGTATAGAGTAAGAGAAGAAGGAGAATGATAGAATAGAAGAAATTAGGTCGTGAAAGATACGAAGGAGAGAGAAGGAATATGAAAAAGAATATGAAAGGAAGAGGGGTGTGAGGGGTGAGCGGGGAAGGGTAAAAAGTGGCAAGACATGCATAATTATAATTACAGCAGTATTCATAGCATTATACACAAATATTTCACCAGTTGGGGGTTCTAATGCACGTGTCCCAAAATATTATCAAACAAGAGAACAGCAAATTTGGCTTGATGGATGCAATGTAAATAAGAGAAAAGTAAAAAAGGTTCTTGAATAATATCACAAGGAAATAAGATGAAAATATTATAATCCTGAGCTTCAGCGCCTTGTCATGCGACACGATAATGTTTAACGTTAGTTAAATAATTTAACGTTAGCGCTGAACCTGACGGCTCCTGTCAGCAGTGCTGTAGTCAAGTCCATCCCATCCGAGTCCGAGTCCTGGATTCCGAATCTCGAGTCCTGGCATCCGAGTCCCTAGTCCTGGCATCCGAGTCCCGAGTACTGGACATCCAAGTCCTAGTCGGAGTCCGAGTCCGAGTCCCGATGGGAAGATCGTGAATTGCAATTTCTTTTACGTCACATTATTTATAATATAATAAAGGCCTGACTATGAAATCTTTATAACATACCGTAATGCTACCAGTGGTGGAGGGGTTCGACAGTTTTGGATTAATAATTTTCAGAACGTCATGATTTGTGTGTTGTAGGAATGGCGCGTCAAGACTGGAGCATAGCATTCTCGGCAAGACAACCAACCTTGAACAAAGATTTCCAAAGATTTTTTTATACAAAAAATTTGTCTGTTCAACATCTGTGGAACTTAAGCTCTGTTACATCGAAAACAGAAAATATAGTACATTTTATTTATTTTGCTTCAGTCTGCTAAAGCGGAAGACACAGGGCGTTGCAGCAATGAAGTTGTACAAGGGTGCGCCAAGATTGGTGCCATTACGGTACATAGTTTCTGGTTCATTGAAAACTTCCATTTGTCAGAGAATTTAATTTATTGTAGCTTTTCTTAGTACGAATGCGGACAACTATGAAGGCTTGCTCACAAATGAGTGCATAGGCGCCGGAAGCGGGGTGCAGAGGGGGGGGGCAGTCGCCCCCCCAAACGAAAAAGTTGGGGGCAAAATGCATTTTCGCCCCCCCAAAAAGCCCCCCCCCCCAAAAAAAAAAAAAGGGAGAGGAAGAAGAAAAAGAAGAAAAAGAAGAAGAGTTGGAATGAAAATATTGTATATAACTTAGAAAAGTGGTTATTTTTCGCTTGCTCGCTTCGCTCGCTCGCAAAATAAAAGATTAATGTGTGATTTACGCCAGTGCTCGTAACCAGCTCTGTTGCTTCGCTATCTCACTTTCGAGTTTCTTCGAAAAATTTTTACGCGTCTTGTCCCCCCCCCCCCAAAAAAAAATTCTGCATACACCTCTGGTCACCTCCGAAAATTTTTGACATATTCAAATATTATTACTCTTTGGAGCCTATAACTCACAAGCGTAGCTTCCTCCTTAGGCTCCTCAATATTCATTATTATTATAGCCCAGTCTGCTCAATTAATATTGCATGCAAACGCATAGATATGAGGTACTCATCTTCTTTTATTTTCTCTGACAATATATCTCTTGTTTGTTCGTATCATTTATCTCGTTTGTACCAATAATTGTTTGTACCCATTTACATGTATACTGTAAAAAAACACATTATAAATGTGAAATATGAAACAATAAACTGAAACTGAAACTGAAACTAAACTGAAACATGAGCCCCCTCCCCCTCCAAAATAGTGAGCCCCCTGGGTTGTTGCCCCCCCCCCCAATCCAGAATTGCTTCCGGCGCGCCTGAATGAGTGATTTGTCGCCGTGACATGTCGCTTGGTGCTTATGAAGATTAAGTTCGGTAAGATTTCCAGCTATTAACACTAAAAAATTCTGATAGAAGGTAAGAAAATTGAAATGGAAATGTTGAGAAAAATGTCTATGGTTAGATTTTCGGTGATGGTTTGGTGTACTGGTGGAATTTCAGAAGTTTTATTGTCTTTGACCAAAATACTAAACAAGTGAACATGGACTCCTTTTGTGCCAAGTTTCTTGTCTAGTTGTCAAATGGCCCATATGTGAACAAGCCTTATCAGGCCAAGTATTTTGCTTTGTATTTTGCAATAATAGTCCATTTGACACTCCTATGTAGTCAATAGCTAACCTAGAAAAGTTGCGTACACTGAAGTCATTTTGTTTATTTGTGATCTTATGTGGCCCTAGAACAATTTCAGCTTTGTTGCCAAGGGCACCCTTGAGCAATTTTCATAATTTGCATAAATCCAAAATGGCGCCTGGTAGCCATATTGAAACCCAACTTTTGAACCACATGTCACATACTAGTGCATGATGCATGTATACAGGGGTTTCGAGGGACGTAGAATTCATTGCTAATGTAATTTTTGCAATTTAAGGTCATGTTTAGGTCATAAAGGTCAAATAAAGGTCAAATTTGTTACATGTGTACATGACTGTGCATACGTTATAGATTTTTAAACTGTTATATAATGTTTATTGAAGGGGCTTTGGGTGTGTAGAACTAATCTCTGAGATCATCCATTCATTTATTAATTAGAAAGGGTCAATTCAAGGTCAAAGCTGAACTTTAAATTATGGATAGTACTTTGTTTAGATATGATTTGCCTTTGACGGGTATGTGGTGCCGAATGCCTTGATGATGTTATGTTTTCAGTGTAAGTCGAGTTCACAAACTGAAGGTCAGGTCAAAGTTCAATCTTACCCCTGGGTCACAAAGGTCAAATTCAAATGCAGCGTACCTGTCATTTTAGTTCATTGTCAAGGCTTAGAGGATAATATGTGAATTACGTCCTACCAAATTGTGGATAATAATATAGAATCAATCTATGATAATACCATTAATTAAAACTTCCAGTTGATATTAGTCACAAAGGGATCAGTCCAAGGTCAAAGTTGAACTTTACAGTTGATACTGCATTAGTGTAATATGCCTATAAAGGTTTCGGGTCCGAATCTCGTGGTGGTTTGGTTTATTTAGCTTTATAACTCATCTTCAGTCAGTTAAAGTTGAGTCAAACTCTTATGCATCTTGATCACAGGGTGAGAGGTCAAGTATGTTTTGTATATGGTACAAAAAAATGGGAAAGATTAGTCTTCGACAAAATTATTTTGCATTTCTACTGGCCAAAAACGAAAAGTGAGCTCCAATTTGCTCTCTTTGGTCGACCAATGGAACTAACAGGGGACTACCACGGTCAGTTTTTGTCACAGGAATATTGAAAATGATATACTCGAAGCAATGTTGTAGTCCAGGGTTTTAGTCCACACTTATTCACAGTGATGTATGAGGTGATGATAATCTGGTATAAGTGATGGATGTCACCATTTATACCATATTACCATTTACACCCTTGGTTGTATCCCTAATTTTCAATTGTAGGGATTTTCTGCTAACATGGGATGTAAAGTATGGATTATGTTTAGTGTCGTCCAATATCTGTCCAGTTGAAAACTCAGAAGCACGCGTGGAGATGGGATCTAGCACAGGTTTGGTGGTATTCTTCATGTTTATTACATGAGACTTTCCCCCAAGCAACGTTTGTAATAGAATCTTGCTTCATCTGGTTTGTCTGAGGAAATCCAGAGGGGTTTACTGGATTCAAGTCTCATTTTAGGGAGGAGAATGCTCTAGGTAAGGATTCTTGGGTGTCTGTTCCGTTCTACAGTATTCATAATACCAGGAGTTATATTTGACGGAAACGAAACACCTACTTTGGTTATGACGAACCATCAAACTCAGGCAGCATGGTGGATATATTGAGACGGTGTTCCGACTTATCTGGTATGGTTAGAAGGAAAGGGTCCCTTAACCACTGTTCTCCACATAAAATTTACGTGGAGATCGGTGCCCTCAACGCAAAAGTTTGCAATCAATCGCAGATTTGAAACAACCGTTTTGATTGGTCTGTAGGCAGGTAGGGGTCATCATTTTGAACGAGATGTTCATGAGCCAGTGATCTAGATTGGCTATTGACTCTTCGCGATTGATTGTAAACTTTTTGTTACGGGGCCCAGGTCATCAAAATCGGCAAGGGAAGGTCATTTATATCATATTAAACTATAGGCCCTAGTATATCTTCCCAACACCACACCCGTGATGAACATATGGACCTTCCTGTAGAGAAACTACATGCTTTAGGTCTGCAATGTATATCTGAAACTGAAAGTTTGCACTAAAATTGCCACAATCTAGATCAGATTACCTCACACGTAGTAAACATACTGACAAATTTCCATCAAGAGTGGCAGAAGAAATCCACAATCATGATTATTTACATGGCTTTTCAACGAGCACATAAACATCAATTTTTGAGACATCTAAGAAATATACTGTGCTAAGGGATTTTTCGTTCTCGGATAATATAGATACATTCCAGTATCATCCATTGGGAAAATTTCCATATTTTTTTATGTCGAGTACCTCTCATCAGCAATAATACTATTTGTAGTATCTGAAGAATTAAAAGGAAATGCATCATCTTGGAGATCCATATGAGCATGATGAGTGAGATGTAAATGTATGGCGGAGAATAACCTATGCTGACGCTATCTGATGACTTGATGTACATCAAGCTTTGCTTATGTGACAATCCTTCTTTATGATTCATTTACGTTAATTATACAATGCAATTACTCTGTTTGATAATGTATTAATATTTGTGTATTATGTTGTAATTCAGTTTGTAAAATATGTTTGAAGAAAAAAAAAAGGATCATAAAGATAAATAAATAAATCAAATCAAATCAAATCAAAAAATATGTAACAGCTTCAGAATCTCAGTAACGATCGCTCTTGTTTCCAACAAAGATCATTACCGGTAATACAAGCCAAATGACAGTCCAATCGTCCAGGTTCATTACCATGATTACTACATCATCAACAGCCCAGCAAGACTTCCACAGACGTCAGTGCTATGCATATGCTATGGACATTCTGAACTGTAGCACCTTGAGTCATACGACGTACGGTATATTTTTAGTAATTCAACATTCAATGGTTTGCAGTATACCAAAACGTAAAGAAACTAAACTGAGATGATTTGAAGCGGCACAATTCTGAATACATATACTGTTCTCTGAGTCCTGAAAATGAAGTAAAAATGACAGATACATGTATTTGAATTTGACCTTTGTGACCCAGGGTAAAGATTGAAGTTTGACCTGAGCTTCAGTTCGTGGTCTCGACTTAAATCGAAAATATAACATCATCAAGGCTTTCGGCACCACATACCCGTCAAAAACACATCATATCTAAACAAAGTACTATTATATCAAGTTTAACTTTGACCTTGAATTGACCCCTTCTGAAAATGAATGAATGAATGATCTCAGAGATAAGTTCAACACGCCCAAATCCCCTTCATTTAAATATTAGACATCTATAACAGTTTATAAAATCTAACGTATGCACAGTCATGTACACATGTAACAAATTTGACCTTTATTTGACCTTTATGACCTAAACATGACCTTAAATTGCAAAAATTGGGTTAAAATTGAATTATACGTCCCTCGAAATCCCTATATACATACATCATACACTAGTATGCGACATGTGGTTCAAAAGTTGGGTTCAATATGGCTGCCAGGCGCCATTTTGGATTTATGCAAATTATGAAAATTGTTCAAGGTTGCAACAAAGCTGAAATTGTTCTAGAAACACATAAGATCACAAATTAAAAAAAAAAAAAGACTTCAGTGTACGCGACATTTCTAGGTTCATGAAATGTCAAGCCGACTATAAAGAAAAGATCCACAAAGTAGTATTTGTTCAAGGTTCAAGGTTTCTTTATTTCCACATGTTTTTCAGTGTTTTACATATATACAACTTTGTATTACATAATATAAAACAAAATTACGATAAGAAGTGTTTACATAAATAGGAAAAAAATTAAGTACAGTAATTACATATAATAAACAATTATACTATCATAATTTCGGTGATATCAGGCATAGTAAAGAAACAAAAGTGGAGGAGTCTATTAAAAAGCACAGCTTGTATTTTATAGACCCCTTTGTGAGAAAAAAAAAATACTTACAAATGCTCTAAGTCTATGGAAATAATTACTAACTATATGTGACCAGGCACCACAAAACCACCAAAAAGTCACTGTGTGATTTTCAGTTAGAGCTCAATCAAGGTGTTTTTGGTTGGCTTGGTCATATTTCAGTTTTGGGTATTTCCTGAAAGAGTATACTGAAAATTTGGAGGCACCAAACAATCTGAAAGTGGTATTTTTGACAGGTTTTTTTATTAGACTTAAGTTTGTCTTCTCTCTATTTTATTGTATTACTTTCCTTTTTTACGACCCTGAATACTTGTCTCATTTTGATCTCCCATAACTTTAATACAAAGTAAGTTCTTGCATTGATACTTGTCCACTATAATGAACAGGATGTGCCTAATTAGTTTGCCAAGTTTAAGGACAATCTGATAATCCCTTCATAGAAATTTCTATAGAGTTCTAATCCTCATTTTGTCACCTTAGCACAAGACCTTGCAAGTCAGAGTGCCTCAATAGACTGCAAACTTTAAACCCTTATTTCTCAGAAGTAACATTCTGCGGGACTATGCATTCTACTCTTTGTACAGTGAGTTTGGAACATCCAATTCTAATGAGTTATATATCATTTCAAAGCTGAGAATCTCCTCTTTCAGAATCAGACCTTAACTAAAAAGTCATATGGCGACTTTTTGGTGGTTTTATGGTGCCTGGTCACATATATACTTTACACTATCCCACCCCCTTTACACTACAAAACAGAATTATTGTGACAGTGCTATGTGTACAAATAAATATATTGGAAATAATAACAGGCGATGACTTCAGTAGGAGAGAAGAAAGAGAGAGAGAGAGAGAGAGAGAGAGAGTGGAAGATGAAGGATGGGGTCGTTACACATTTTAAAGTGATTGATTAACTTAAATTTTTGAAAAATAGTAAAATCAGCTCAAATGCCAGTGAATTGTGTGCATTCCTCTAACTACATATATAATTAAGGATATGTGAAAGTATGAGAGAAAATGGAACCCGTTAACTATCCTAAAAAAGAGAAAATCGCGATCAATCGCTAGCGTAAGTCGCTCGGCTTCTTCGCTGCGCTGCAGTCACAAAAACCAAGCACCAGCGCTTGGCGATTTCAGAGCGGGTTTCCAGCCCGTACGGTATTCTGTGATAGAGCGAGGTATGCCAATAAGAGTTCTTTAGGGTTCGGTGGTACTCTATCCCGACATCAATGTTCAATCGTAAATATCTTGAAATATAAACGACCGAGCAGCTTATAAAACTCAGGCGATTCCTGTCTGAGCTAAAGGTTTGCAATTATGATTACAGCATTAGCTGGAACAGTGATTTTTTTTTTTTCAATTCTGGGCAAAGTTAATCACTGCCTTTAAAGTGATTTGGTAACTTTGTAGAGGCTTGATAAAATCTGAGCTGCCTGGCCTTACATGCTATCAGTGTAAGTAATATGGTGTAAAAATGAAGCCCGGGGGGGGGGGGGGGGAAGCACTTCAAAATCACCATTTACTTCACAAAAGTAAACATATGCAAGTGACCGGAAATGCCACACTCATTTTCCCCCATAGACTCAGTGTTAGACTAAAGCGTATGGCCATACACTTTCGTAAATGGGAGTGTTCAGTCCCAGATATCTTAATAATAACATTATATATTTGAAAACCTTTCTATGCCTGGCTATTTATTTATCCTTCTGAACATCATTATACAAGACAGATATCAAAATTCAACAGTTTATTAAATCAAGCCTCCACAAAGTTACCGAATCCCTTTCATGCTTTCTGCAATGATGTTCTTTTCATTCTAGCTCTTTTTTGGGTTCGAAATGATAATGTCCCTGTTATTTTTTACCAATTAGCAGTTACATGTATATCTATTCAGCAGGAATTTTTTTAGTCTACGTTTGAATGAAAGAAATGGTGGGAGCTGATTTAATAGTATTATTTAAGGAGTTCCAGAGCTGTGGTCCGGTATATATAAAAGTCTTTTGTGCAGTAGCTGTCCTTGTCATTGGTAGATGTAGCATATTTGATTGTCTCGTGGGGTATTTGTGTACTTCATTGTTTTTCAAAAATATTTGCAATAAATTTTCTGGTAACTGATTTTTTTTCCAATTGGTACATAAGATAACCGAAATTGTACAAATATAATTCGTCAATTTTTAGGACCTTGTTATCATAAAAGAGAATGTTAGTGTGAGAACGATAGCTTTTATTGCAAATGATTCTCATTAGCCTCTTTTGTAGTAACATAACTTTATTGAGATTTTGTTGGTATTGGTTACCTTTGTAAGTGCATGGTTGTTGGGAATTATAGGTTATGGAAGTTCAGTAATACTTTTACTAAATATCATAAAATGGGTTTTTATCAAGGTTAAGGGTAAGTTTATTTGCTGTTATCCAAATTGCTACGATTTTTAACTCAATGTTGACGATTTCTGTGAGCAGGTGTGGATCCTGATTGGTAGAAAATATGTTTGAGTCATCAGCAAAGGGTATAAAGGATAATAGTCTGGATGAAAGATAAAAGTCACTAATATACAATATGAATAATAGCGGGCCTAACATGGAGCCTTGTGGTACTCCGCATGTAATGTCTTCTAAAGTGGATGAACAATTATTAATAACTTTAAATTATATCATGTTTGTAAGGTAATTCCTGAACCACTCCAAGGCTTTTCCTCTAATTCCATAGTGATTCAATTTATGTAAAAGTATATCATGATTCACTGTGTGGGAATGATGGTCAAGTGCGTTCGTGACCTTGTCGATAAGAGTCAGGAGCGCATGTGTGGTATTATGCTGTTCACGAAAACCAAATTGAACATTACTCAGTATGTTATATTCATCAAGAAAACTAATTGTTCTGTTATACATGATCTTTTCCAGGATCTTGGAAAAAGTTGTTAGTAACGAGATAGGACGATAGTTAGTGATCTGATGCGTATCACCCTTTTTAAATATTGGGACGACTTTTGCAATTTTCATTTGGTTTGGTACTTTACCCGAGGATAAAGATATGTTATAAATATGTGACAGAGGAACAATGATGTCTGGCAAGATCAAAGTATTAGTTATATTATTATCGAATCCAAGGGTCTTGTGGTTTTTAAGTGCAATTCCAGTAATTTCAGCAGAGTCTGTTGGGTACAAAAATAATGTATAAGGGTTTGGTTGGTTCATGTAGTCCAAGACATGTTTATTGGTACTAGGTATGCTTTCGGCTAGGTTTTCTTTTCCAATGTTTACGAAGTAATTATTAAAACTTTCTACAATTACTTTTGAGTCATCAGTTAAGTTACCATTAACTTTGACAGTATTAATTAGTCTTTTTTTGATCATTCTTCTTAAGGACACCGTTCATAATTTTCCAGGTACCTTTCATATCGTTTTTGCTTGAAAGTATTTTGGAGGCATAATAATTATTTTTAGCACTTCTTAGAAGACTAGTTAAAATATTTTTGTATTTTGTATAATTCATTCGTGTTTGATGAATATTGTCGCGCTTGTATTTGTAATACAGTTTATTTTTCTTATTTATAGATCTTAACAGGGCTTTAGTATTCCATGGTGATCGAGGATTTGTTTGTGTAATTTGATATTTTGATTGTAGTTTCTGGAATGATTTCATTATATACAAGTGTTAGCGTCTCCATAAATTTGTCAAATTATTAATTAAAATTTTCTGTTTCTAATACATCGGTCCACTCGAGAGAACGTAATCTTTCCTTAAGACGAGCAATACTATCATGGGTCAGGCTACGTGGTTTTGGAGATGAAAATTGTGTATATTTAGCAGGATCAGGCAATTTAGGGAAAAATAGGGAAGTGATCCGTGATATCTGTGATTAATATTCCAGCTTCAGGATATGGGTGAACATTTGATATTATGTGATCTATAAGTGTTGCTGAGTGTTCAGTTATTCTTGTAGGTCTAACTATTAATGGGACAAGAGAGTGTGAAAGAGTGAGATCAAGATAGCTATGGGTCAGATTGTCGTTAAGATTAAGTAGGTCAATATTAAGATCTCCCATATTTGTTCATTTCAAAGGCCTGTATTTTTTTTTTAAACAAAATTCTGTCAACATATCAATTATACATGTAAGCCCACAGAACAAAAAATAATAGCTTGAATGCCGTTAAAGCCAGATTATAGAAAAGAAAATTTCCGACTGAAATGAAAGAGAGAGAGAGAAAAAAAAAATCACCGAGAATACCAATAGTTCAGTCTTATCAAATAGCTGATTAAAGTAATATAAAAGTGAATCGTCAAACCCTTACTAATAAAACCCTTATACATGTATCAGCTGCTGTTGGTTCAGTCATAAACTGGCTTAATGGCTTGCAATACAAGTGCAACATTAACATTCATTTTGGAAACTTACTACATGACTTAGTGACTGAAGGGAAATGAAAGTAATTGTTAAACCGTAATAAAACCATTTTACATTGCCAAAAAATTATAAATTTCTGACTTTGACTTTTTGCCACATTTGACTTTTTGCCACAGGAACATTGGTTGCATGTAGAAAGATAAAAAAGATGATAACAACTGTAGTCTATGATACTGGCTTGAAATACAAGTGGAATAGTAATCTGTTTGAGACTACCCAAGATATCCCAGGCTGGGGTCTATGGGGAAACGTATGTTACAGATTAACCCATCTCCAAATAGTTAATATCAGTTTCAATACATGTCTGTGTCATACGGGTACATGTATAACGAGTGTATAGGAGCATATAAAAAGACTAATCTTAACGTCTATTTGGGCGCATTATCGTACCGTTAATACGGCGATCGGTGTTAAGGTCATGTTCAAAATACCGCTCAATCGAAAGGAGCGAAAACATGGGGGGGGGGGGGGGGGGTCCTGTACCCTGGGGTAATTTTTTGGAGCTAAAATCAAAACTGGAAAACGGTAAAAATCTCGTTGCCGGTCTCGGCCCGATTTTGGCCCAAGTCATGAGTCACCATTGGTCGAGTCCGATTCCGAGACGGAGTTGGTCAGGCACAATTAGATGGACAAAGTAACTTTAAGTTGTCAAATTATATGGATGAAATTATGTGACTATTTCGGGACAGGCTCCTAGCCTATCATTAAAGCCTCGGTCACAAATACCATTAAGAACTGCTACGAACGCCGTACGAAGGATTTTAAAACCATTTCGTAATATCTTCTCAAGAAGGCCGTACGAAACCAGCGTTCGGAGACCGTTCGTAAGTTCGCAACCTTTTTGATGGTCCTGTCCAAAAAAAATTTCAACGTCATACGATGCCCCCTCTTCGTAAGGCGGCCGTATGAACCACGCAAGATTTTGTAGGGTCGAGAGACAATTTTAGAAGCCTTAAATTCTTACGATGATTGTAAGAACGCCTTAAGTTGTTCATAGAGGGCTCTTACGGCATTCGTAAGGACGCCTTATGAACGGAGATTCGTACGGTGCTGTTACAACGACTCTTGGCGTTTTTAAGGCATTCGTAAGGTGCTCGTAAGGCGTAGGGTCACAATCTTCTTCCTCCTCCTCCTCTACTTGCTGATGCAGCTGCAGCTGCAGTTGTAGTTTCCTTGGCACTGCTGCCATCTTGAAAGTATCAAACTTTCAACAGTCACAGAATTTTCGACAGTACACGGCAGCGCCTTTTTGCAACTCGACAAACTATACAAAAATCTGTAAGATCTTCTTACGAATGACTTGCGAGTGCCGTGAGTTGCACGTACGACCATCTTGCGACAATAACTAATCGTAAGATGGCCGTACTTCTTATGACAAATGTACGAACTCTAGGGCCATTGTATTACCGAAAATCACTTCGTTTCTCAAGAAGGTCTTAAGTTGTTTTTACGAATTAATCGGCGTTCGTACGAACTTCGTAAGAAGGCCTTAAGAATATATGCCCCATCTACGAATCTCTACGAACTCGGGAATTCGTACGAACAGTGAGATTCGTAATAACGCATCGTTCGTACGAACCTTTGTGACCGTAGCTTAAACTTAGTTATGGAAGATTACAACTCGTTTGTTTCCATAATCAGCACGGTATATGTGATCACTAGTAAAACAAACAAAACAAGATAACCTCAACTACGCGGTCACAGATTTACTTGCTTTAAAAGGAAGCAGAAATATCAGACGAACAGATCAAAACGGTTTGAGCCAGATCGGACAACTGATATGAGAGATATCATTTTTTAATGTGAGAAACTATGAAAGACTGAAAGAAAACCACTTGACAAAATTTGCAACTTGGTGGTGAGTTTGTGGCGTCATTTCCTCACTATTCATAAATTGCTATTTTTATAATGACAATATGAATTTCCCATTTCCCCCATGCAGGAATTTGACTTCCTCATAAGTTAGTTTCGTTGCAAACGCATTAAACGTCTAATCCATTTTTTAATACTAACTGTATTGAAAGATCAAAGAAAGATAGCTTTATATAAATGCATAAAAAGTTTTCAGCAAATAGCCTTGAAACGACATTTATTTTAGTTCAAAAACACTGTTTTTTTGCAAAACGCATTTAACGCCACTCCCTTTTCAGAGCAAAAAGCGTTATATCCATCGTTCCGTTCATGACGTAATTGATGCGCGCAACTTAATGCAGTGAGACGCGGGTGCGCAATGAGAGGGAAGAGCATTGGATAATTTACGCGCGATGCTCCAACTCAGTAGATTTATAGATTCAGTCAACTATTGGTGATATTTGGCTCCACTGACCCCGAAATCAAGCCCCAAAGACGCTCTCCTCACGGAATCCTAACTATTTTGACATTGTCAGAAATAAATGGAATGATTTTAAACAGTAGGTAAATTAACAGTATAGTTATATGGCCCACATACAAAAAACGAAACATTTTTGCTGATCTTTAAAAATGTATTTCAAAATTTAATAATCCACGCGCTAATTTTGTGGGGAATAGAATTTAGTGCATTATGTGTAAGGGTCAACACTTGACAAATCTAACCATTCGCAAACGAACCCGCAACGAAACAACATGTTCATAATATGAAGAATGAATTACATTAATGTTATTCCTTGGGAACTGAATCACTAGACAAAGAATATTAAGCACAGTGGCGGCACCAAGGGGGGGGGGGGCATGGGGGGGGGCATTTGCACCCCCAGTCAGAAGCTTTGCCCCCCCCCCCCCAGTTGCCCCCCCCCCAATAATTTTCGGAGTGAAAAAAAATAAAAGGGTGGAAAATGAGAAAGAAAAGAAAAGGAAAGAAAAAAGTGAAAAAGGAATGGAGAAAAAAAGGAAAAAGAAAGAAAACGGAAACTTGGAAAGCAGTGGCGGCATCAAGGGGGGGGGGGCATGGGGCAAATTTGTTCGCTCAGCTCGTGTAAATATCCTCATATTTGGGTAGTTTTATAGCCGAATAATGTACTATTTCCACTATAATAGTGTCAAAATTTTAAGTGCAATTCCAGTAATTTCAGCAGAGTCTGTTGGGTACAGACTCTTCGCTCTCTCGCAATACAGGCCTATAACTCCCACCACATAATCAGGCTGCGAGATGATCAAATGTCCTCATATTGGGGTAGTTTTATAGCCAAATAATCATTTCTGTACATTTTCACCACAAAAAGTTTCAAAATTTTTGCCCGTTCGCAATGTATAACTACCACCTTATTATCAGGCAGCAAGATGCTCAAATGTCCTCATATCTGGGTAGTTTCATAGCCGAATATAATTTCTGTACATTTTCATGACAAAAAGTGTTCGCAATAAATAACTACCACCTCATAATCGGGCAGCAAGATGCTCAAATGTCCTCATATCTGGGTAGTTTCATAGCCGAATATGTAATTTCTGTACATTTTTACTACGAAAAATGTCAAAATTTTTGCTCGCTCGCTTCGCTCGCTCGCAGTACATAACTAACACCTCTTTATAATCGGGCAGTTCAGCTAGATGCTCAAAATGCCCTCATATCTGGGTAGGTTTATAGCCGAATATTCTGTACATTTTCACTACAAAAAGTGTCAACAATTTTTTTGTCCGCCCTTGCCCCCCCCCCAACATTTTCTTTTGCCCCCCATTTGCCCCCCCCCCCACTTTAAAAATCCTAGTGCCGCCACTGATTAAGCATAGTGGCAACCGAACACGTTTCACCAATAGACTAGAGTTCTTTTTGATATCGTCAGAAGTTCTTTCTTTATTTCAACAGCTAATACCCTTCCAGATTATAAAACGAATCATTCCTTAAAACTGTCTTAGATAAAAACGAGTTCCCAGCTTTGGGCAAAATTAATTATTGCTTTGTTAAAAACCAAGGTTTGTTTAGAAATCAAGAAAGTGGTGAAAGAGACATTCTGAAGCAAAAGGCATAACAGGGAACGATCAAAATAATTATAATGGTCGCTGATTGTGAGTTTATCAGAAGTGGTAAGTTATATTTTCGATATTTTGATGATGATAATACGGGAAGGAAGTGACCTCTTCATCAAAATGCCAAGTGTTTACAGGGTAGAGGATTCAGGAAAGAAAACTGAAGCGTTATGAAGGAAATTAATGGTATTATAATAGAGATATTGTTATATTAAGTGAAATTGATAAAATTGATTTATGACACTGTAAAGTTTCCCTTGAAAAAAAATGAAAGAATCGCGATAGGATTTCGGATTTATGGGGATGAGTAAACGGGGGGGGGGGGGAATCATCTTTTTAGAAATAAAATAGGAATGAATTAATAACGGATATAGAAAAATATGCCCGTTGTCGACTAAAAATGATGAAAATCATACAAAGTGACATACTCCGAGAGGTGTTTGATCTTTATTCAAACCTTTATGCGGCAAAATGAATAAATGAAATTAGAGTTTTGGAAACCTTTAAAGTTTGATTTTTGGGGGTGTGTGTGTGTGTGTGTGTGAGATGAATTTTAGAGATATGATTAAGGCACAAAGAATAATGTGGATTAAGAGACTTATCTATGAAGACAGTAATATGAAATGGAAAAAATATTTTGACTGTATATTCCAGTCAATTGGAGGAAGATTTATATTTTTATGTGATAATGATATGAAAATTTTCATATTCAGGCGCCTCCATTGTACTTGGAATATTTGAATATTTGGCATGACTTAAGAGAGAACAGAATTATTACTAGTAACTTAGGAAATCAAATGATTTTTAATAATACTTTAATCCGTTTTGGCCAGAAAACACTATTTAACAGGAAATTATTTGGGGCTATAATATATATCAAATTAAGCATGTTGTAGATAAAGAAGGCCATTTAAGCCAGTTAGCTATTTTCTAGAAAAAGGTCTTGATGCCGACGATTTATTCTACATTAGTAGCATTTATTCAGCATTGCCGATGAATTTGAAAGAGAAGAGGAAAAAAGACGAAAAGATAAATGACACGATCGATTACTCGGAATTAATGTATAAAGTAAAAGTGGTGTTCTGCTTCAGTAAAGAAGCTTTGTAGACAAGCCCCACTTCGGTAACTCTTACTGGAAATTTAGTAATAGCTTGTGCGCAGATCAAGAATTTGTGAGTGTATTTTTTTAGAGATAAAGTAGTCGAATTAAAAAATGAGTGGATTCCTAAAATAAAAGATAAACTATTGTTGCGGGATTTTCTGAAAATGAAAATGAGAGAGTTAACTAATAGTTATATAAAGAAAAAAGCAAAACTCAGGAAACTTGAAAATGAAAAAAATAGAAGATGAAATCAGATGCTTAAAAAATCAACTTTTAGCACAACCATCCAGAAATATAATTCATGATATTGAGGGGAAAAAAAATCCAATTTGAACAAATTGTATGATTATACTCGACAAGGTTTAAAGATTCGATCAAGGGCCGTTTGGTTTGAGGAAGGAGAACAGAAGACACAATATTTTGAACATTTACTTAAGTTTAATAAACGGAAAAGTGTGATTGGAGAATTTTATGATCAAGATGAACAGCTTATTAAGGATAGGAAGAAAATATTAATGATGATTGGATCATATGAAAACTTGTTGTCGTTGAGTAAAACGCTTGTTGATCAAAACTCCTTATTCTTTGATGACATTCCTAAATTATGCAAAGAAAATCGAGATATTTGCGAAGGTAGAGTAACTAGTAATGAATGTTTAAATGTTTTAAAAGAAATGAAATTAAATAAATCCCCTGGGAATGATGGTTTCACGGTTGAATTCTATTATACTTTTTGGACCTTATTGGGGGGGGGGGGGACTCTTGGTTGAAGTTTTAAATGAAGTAAGGTGTAATTACGTTATTAGAAAAAGAAGGTAAAAATCCATTATATATATCCAAAATTATAGACCAATCACGCTTTTAAATGTTGATTATAAAATACTCTCAAAGGTATTAGCAAAAAGATTGAAAGATGTACTAAATGAGACAATTCACAGTGATCAAGTAGGTTACGTCAAAAATAGGAATATGGGAGAAGGTGTGAGATTGATAGACGACATTTTATTTCAAGCCTCTCATGAAAATATTGGATATTTGATTACGATAGATTTCGAAAAGGCTTTCGACTCTATTTCTCATGACTTTTTATTCAAGGTTCTTAAATTATTTGGATTTGGTCAATCATTTTGTTCGTGGGTTCGTGTATTATACACAGATATTACCAGTTGTATTATGAATGGGGGGGGGGGGGGGGTATTCCACTGGTTATTTCAACATAAAACGAGGAGTATTTGTTTATATTTGTTTTTGCTTTGTATAGAAACACTTGCTTTGGCAATAAGGAGAGACATTACCATTGAAGGAGTTCAGTTTGGAAAACATGAAATTAAACAAATATTATATGCAGATGATATATATACCTGTTTGTGAAAAATACAAATTCTATAAAACGGCTTCAATATCTTTTTGAAGAATTCGAAAGTAAGTGGTCTTAAGGTGAACAAATGGAAAAACGAACTTTTTGTGGATGTGCAAAGATAGTGATAGACACCAAATTCCCTTGTTCGGAAATTAAGTCCAGCAAATTAAAATTTTAGGTGTTTATTTCTCTATGAATATGATTATAAAAGAAAATTTGAATTTCAAAGAAATACTTGGTAAAATAAAAAGAATCTTGGGATGGTGGAAACAAAGGGATCTCACACTTATGGGTAAAATACACTTGTTAAAAACGTATGCATTATCAAAATTAAATTATGTCTCGTCACTTATAGTGGTTCCGCAGTGGTTGTTCGCTGAGGTGGAAAAAATTACTTCTGAATTTTTGTGGTCAGGTAAAGACAGCATGAAAAGAAGTACAATGTACCAGGACTACTCGCATGGAGGGTTAAGAATGATGAATTTTAAATTGTTTGTAAAGGCACAGCGTTTGATGTGGCTGAAACATTTATTATATGAAGAAAGGGAGGCTGGATGGAAGTTGTATTATGACTTTTGTTTCAGAACAGTTGGTGGGAGATTTCTGTTCTTTGACACTTCTGAATTAACATTAAAAATACCACAATTTTATTCAGTAATGCTGAAGGCTTGGCAAGATATGAGGAAACATGGATACTCTGAAGGGGAGGTTAATCCGGTTATATTTGATAATCATAATATTTGTATAAGAGGTAAAATGATCTGTGATATTGATCTATTCAATAAAGGCATACGCACTGTAAATCACATTTTTGACAATGGGCATATAAAGCCTGTGGTTTATTTTCAAAATCTTGGGATTAATGCAAATCAATTGCTCCAGATAATTGATATTGCTCATGCCATACCAACTAGTTGGAAAAATGCTACTCCTTCGGTCAAATCTATGAAAATTGATTTTGTTGACTTTAATATAACCATGAATATTGCTGGGCAGGAAACAACTTTTCAGGTAGTTAAATCTAGAACTATTTATAACTGTTTTATCAACAATTTACGTGAATCGTATAACTTAACAGTAAAGGATGGTCACAGCAATTTCAACTTTACAAATAAAGAAATATGTACTTTTTTTATCCGAGCAAGGAACACAACTCTAATTAGAAAACAAAGAGAATTTCAATGTATTATTTTACATGGAGCTATATATATATATATAAAAACATTTGATGAGGTTTGGGTTTGTGAGGGACAATTATTGCTCATTTTGTTATAAGGAGATTGAGTCTTACTTTCATATATTTCTGAACTGTGCGAAAGTGAAATCGTTATGGCAATTTTGTATTGAATATTTTGGCTTGGCTGAATTAAAAGATATGAACTGGGAGGATATATTCATGGGATTACCTGGTAATTCAAATAGAAATTAATGTGTAAATTCTTTGGTCATGTTTATTAAATATGCAATTTTCCATTCTAGGGCTCAAGGCCTGGTTCCTTCATTTACGAAAATACAATAATATATAGCTGATTGTATAGAGGAAGAAAAAAATCTAGCAACGAAGGCAGGGAAGTTACATTTACCCTTACATAATGGGAAGAACTAAAAGTGAGTGTGAATGTGAATGTGAGCAGGTACGATGTGTCTAGTGTTGTGCGTGTGTAAATCTTGGTATGTTTGTTGGATGTTAGTGAGTATGAATGTGAATGTTGAGAAGGGGGGGGGGGAGTTAAGTAGTGAAAGGGGTAACAAGGTATGCCGATGAAGGGTTTATATAAAAATATGCATTAGGTTACTTTTCATGAATGATTATTTTCCCCTTCTCTTGGGTAAATTGTTAAATGCATATCGCGTATTATTCATGATATGAATATAACATGAAGAATTGTATTTCATTTAATTATACCGTAATTATACATTTTTGTTTACCCCTTTATTAATTTAAATGAGATATTTATATGAACTAGGAAAATAACAAAAAAGAAAAGAACATTAACATATTTTGAGTGAAAGATCATTAACATTGAATATTATACAGGGAGGGGGTATAGGGCGTACGTTAGTGCTTGTCAATATATTATTTACTTAGTGATTTCATTCCAACATTCTTCCATGCTTGTCTTGTGAATAATTTAACACTATGGTATGAAGACGAAAGGAAGATTTGTATTTGTTTGAAATTATTTACATTTATTTTATGTAATGTTCTATTTTGAATGAAATCTCTAATAAAATATTTTGAAAAACAAAAAGAAAAAGGTGTAGGTGTCTTAGTTAACGGACACATTTATACATTCGGGAAAGGCTCAGACCTGGCCTTGGAGATCTGTTTACACATTTTGCGCAAGTTGTCCCATGCTGCTTAATATGCCTTCTAGCAATTACTTTTGTTGGATTTACGCAGAATTATGCAATATTGAGCAACAAAGCTGAAATTGTCCTGGGACCACTTACGATTACAAATCAACAAAAAACTTCAACAGAAAGAACTTTTCTATATAGGTTTGCTGTTGGCTGTACAGTATAGGAGCGTCAAATGGACTAACATGGCTCGTTTCCGTTTCTTTGTGCTGTACATCAGTGTTACACTTTATCCTCAAGACCTCTGTATGTTCCTATAAGACACTATTGATGATGATAATGATGATACTTCACAGCACTTATATGGCGCCATATATATCTGTTTCAAAACATTCAAAGGCTGATTCCATTGCATATGATTATTTAAGTGCAATATCTATATATCCAATAGTGATCCTCAAATTATGACTACAACACCATTAAAACACATGAAAACTTAATGAAATATATATATGTTTCTTACCGTATAGACAAAGACCGGAAGTAAAATAGATAATACTATCCCAGAACGAATACAATCACAACATCCTCCTCACCAGGGTGTGGTGTTCAAACTATAGCGAGCATGTGCTCAACAATGATTGTCTATTTCATTTACTAAAGAATTAGCGGAATTATTGGCTTAGGGAAGAGAGTCCTTTCACAATCAGATACTAGATGAGCGAGTATCCTCGCAATCCATCCCGCACGAAAAGCAATATGGACGTCTTAATGGACGGTCAAACAAGGACGAGACCCTTAAAAGTCAAAACCACTGATAACGTTGAGAAGAAGAAGAAGAAAAAAACAAACAAAAAAAAAACTAACGAACTGCAAAACACATTTATCCCTAAAAAAAAAAAATAAAATAACGAGGTATAGTGCCTTTACTTATCGACCCGAGACTTATAGATCTTCTGTCCGATCGAGAAGCATACAGTACTCTCCGATACTGATGGTAAATGTTTGTGTACAGATCTGTACAGTCTCAACTTCGATTCGAAATGTTTGAATGATTCATTAGGGAGCTTTCGAAATAGGATGGTAGCTCGGAGAACAACGCAAGTCCGCTCGAACGCTCCTTCTGCGCATGCGGGAACGCCACCGCACTCTGTCCTCCTGGTTTTATACAGGACGGTATTAAGCCAAAATAGCGTCCGGTCTGTGGACAGGACGGAGCGGTGTATTTTGCGAAAAATGTCTACTACCCGCACACGCACAGTGCAGTGCACTACATGTGACAGCTAAATTTTTACAACATGCACATAGAGTATAGACCTTGACTCTTATAGTTCTACAGAAATATAGAAAAGGAAACACAAAGAAATACATTAGGAAAGAGAAGAGGATATATTAAAGGGAAAACAAAGAAATACATTAGGAAAGAGAAGAGCAAAGATTAAAGGAAAAACTAAGAAATACATAAGGAAAGAGAAGAGGAAAGATTAAAAAAAAAAAAAAAAAAAAAAAAAGCTCGCTATTATCGTGTCATGTTTCGTAGCTAATACAGGTTGCGGTTCCACCTAACGAATAATGACTATTGTAACTATAATTATAATAACATGATTTGACACTTCTGTGAACAAAAAGCTTTCCAAAGTTTTGGGGACGTAGAAATAAAAAAAAGACGAAATAATAGCGCTGTTGTATATTGATGAGGGCCCTTGACTGTCGTACGAGAGGTCCTGTGTTCGATTCCTGCTCGGTGCTTACATCCTTGGACAAGATGTTTACCCCATATTTCTTCCCCTCGACCCAGGTGTATAGGGTCATAATAATGCAGGGCCCTCAGGAAGAGCAGTGAATGAGACTACCCTGGGTAAATAACATCATCACTGTTGTTGTATCGTTATCAAATTACTCAATTTGTGGGTCATCTTTATATTTCCCTTAAAGTGGAAGTCCACCCTGGTATTTAGTTGATTTGAATAAAAGCAAAAAATAAGAGAAACAGATTAGTGAAAATGGTGAGGTTGTAATAAATCGAACACAAATTGACAACTCCGTGACGTATCTTGCGAGCTCTTCTCCCATTTGGTCCGTACAAAAAAAATTCACAAATTTTCAGTTTCATAGTTGTCGATGAAGGAATACAATTGTTTCATACAGGTTCTTTTTCAACAAGAAAATGGACAATGCTTTTATCTACGTTTCATGTATGATTTAAATATATTTTCTTTAGCAAAAGTGGAAATTTATGATTTTTTAGTAGAGGGCAAATAGGAGAGGAGCTTGCAAGATACGTCACGGTGTTGCAAATTTGTGTTTGATTGATTACATCTTCAAAAATTCATAACTTTCGTATTTCTTAATTGTTCTCCTTCTTTTAAAACCAACTTAATATCAGGATGGGCTTCCCCTTTAGGTATAGCCTATACTTAAGAGACACCCTCTGGAGAATAAAAATAAAAGGCATGAGGATTGATACTGACATTCCTAGAAAATGTTATTTGATCGGGGAAAGACCTTTGGAGGTTTGCAACTTGTTTTCTACCCTTAGAGCTACAACAAAAATATCTCTCTAGCCCCCCCCCCCCCCCCTCTCTCTGTCCCATATTCACATACTTCGGCGATCATGCTATTCCACAACAATCCTCAGCCCATACACTCTTCCCTCTTAAAGTCATAAATGAAAATTATGTAGGCCTATCCATGGTTTGAAATGAAGGGCAGGGACGTCTCCTAGTAGTTAAAACGTGTACCAATCACCTGAAAAAAAGAATTTGTATACCGCTTTGATGTATAAAATTAACCTCAAAGAACTTTATTTAAAATTCTATAGGTTGTCAGCCTAGGAGTATGAAGGAGATAAAGGATCGAGTCGCTTTTATGCTTATAGAGAGTATAATTAAACTTGTAATATCTCTTTATAGAAGTGATATTCGAAGCCCATATTTGGAATATATTAGAATGACATGGAACCTCTACCACACAGAGTAAAATATTTTTTGGTGATTGGTACCCTTTAAAGTTTGTAAGTGGATTATGTGTTTGTGGAAGTTGGATAACAAATTATGAGATTTACTATTTCCTCCACAGGCGAGAATTTCCGGTGTGGTGGCAAATCGTGTTATGCGGCAGATCGTGTAACGTCACCAAATCCGCCGGGCGGATTATGTTACAGTACACAATCCGCCGGGCGGATTTGGTACTCTGCTCGGCAAAAGGGCTGGCGGATTTGGTGTCATTTGGCGGATATCGTTCCCTATGAAAGTATCTTTTGATGGTCTCATGTAATCGACCCTAAAAAATTGTTAGTCTCATACAATCAGACCATACATTATTAGATGATAATGATAAGAAATCTGGGGTGGTATTCTGAGATTTATTTTTATCTTGATTTTAGTGAAATAATTTTAATTGTCATAACAAATTGTAAGCTTACATGGTGCATAATTGGTTAATGCCTGCGCAAAAGTAGCTGCGTACGCGGAATTCATCTCCACAAACACCAATTTATGTTGCAATTTGAAATTTGTTATGACAATTAAAATCTTTTCACTAAAATCAAGATATAATAAATCTGTTATGTAACAATACTTCAAATAGACCCCAATAAAGATACAGTTTGATATTGTTTTAGCTATGATAAAAAATTAATAGGGCCTAATTACAAACAATTTAAAAACAGCAAGAAAACCATGGAAAGGAATATATCGAACAAGCAAATTTAGGCATATAAAAAGAAATATTGCTAAGTATTTAGAAAACAAAGAAATAGAAATACAAGAAATAACGATAACATTTTTGCTTGAAACCTGGTCTCCCCCCCCCCTTTTTTTTTCATACAAAGACTGGGGCGCGCGAGCGCTCCGCTTGTATACATGATATGCTAAGTGACAGCAGTGCAGTGTACAGGATAGAGCTATATCCGCAGTGTACAGGATAGAGCTATATCCGCGCGAAATTTAACCAGATTCAGGACATGATGGGCGACGAAAGAAAGATTTTCTAAGTGGTCGGGGGTTCCCTGAAGGAATCCCCACCAAGCTCAAAAGAAAGATCAAAAGGAAAGCTGTATCTTTTGATGTGCGAGAAATTCGGGGATTGCATCGTCTCGTATATGTGGGAAAGTGTGAGCAGGAGTCAGAGACAGACATGGCCGTTGTGACGGCAGATCGTGTGACGGTGGCGTATTATGTTACGGGTACACAATCCGCCGGCAGATATCGTTCAGATTGGCGGATATCGTTCCCGCTGGAACCATATCCGCCGTGTCATATACGGCAGATTTTGTCCCCTTGGCGGATTTGGTTATTTTGACGCGATAGTCTTTACTTCTAGACCCAATTTAATCAAATAGTCTCGAGTTGTAGACTCTTATTATAATATGCTCATGTTAAGTACCGTACCGCATGTAGCTAGTGTCGTGATTGCCTGTTGTTGCTAAAATATAGTGGAAATAAAGACAAACTATAATTAGTCAAATGATCAGACCTGCTATTTTGTTTCTAGTGTTGTTTTGGATTCTATATTTCATAACTGATCTATTCTTGATATATGAAACTGTATCAAAATAAATTTTTACCCATGGAGTGCAAAACTAGAAATTGTTTTATCTAAAACGAAATCCCTGCTTCGATTATACCTGTATTAAAAATAATAAAAAAAAAAAATCGGGGGGGGGGGTAGAGGCCCTATCTTTTTTGCTTTTGCTTTTAGATAACAGACATAGGCACTTTTCCACTTTGTTCTGTGATAACTCCTTGTCTTTAAAATAAAATAAAAAATGAATATAGTATACATAAAATCCCCCAAAAGAGTGAATATAGTCTCATAAAAGTTTGAAAGCAGCGTAATACTACGAGACGGTTCAGAATTCACAGGGAAATTTGTCTGGTAGCGGCTCCCATGCAGACCCCTTCCAGCCAAGGTGGTACATGTAGGCCTACTAGGCTTGCCTAATTGTACCTCCTTGGAGACTTGAACGTGTGCATTTCTGCATGGATATGATCAACGAGTTAACTGTGATAACTTCTTAATATGATTCCTGTAAAGCTGTAAACAAGTAGGCCTACGCGTAGGTCATGGTCCAGCCAATCCAAACAAACTGGGCATATATGCCAGGTAATTAATTAGTATCTATTCCGGGAAATAAGATTGCCCTATATAGTGATTAAAAGGCATTTTGCTCAGCTTCCATTCAGAGGCTTCCATCCGGGCCCGAGGGGGGGGGGGGGGATTTTAGTGAACTTTATTAATCCCCCCCATCGAATGACAAAAAAATAACAAAAAGAAAAAGTGAAAATGAGAGAAAAGGGAAGGGAAAAGGAAAACGGAGAGAGAAAAAAATGTCCTAGAGGTACAGTAGGTCTGAGGGGATAATTGTTCAGGGGTATGTTTAATGTTTTGTGGAGAATCCATGTAGAACCTTTTTGTTCAGAGTTTGGGAGCAAAATTTCTACATTTGATGACACCAGGTGTACCTCTTGGTATACTGTCCACATGGGCCGCGGAACCGGGGGGAGGGCTGGGGGCTGCAGCTCTCCACCCCCCCCCCCACTTTTTTGAGTAGACACGTTAACAAAAAATCTCGAAAAATTGCTCGAAAAATTGTCATTCATGCACTGGCGTAAATCGGGGGGGGGGGGTGGTGGATTATATACCCCTACTTTTCGGGGAGGAGGGAGGGTGGTCTGTACAAATGTACCCCCTAATTTTCAAGGAAGAAATAATTTCTATACATCAATCAGTTATTGATAAAATTAATAAGATTAATATAAACGACTGTTATTGTAGTGTGAATTCCTATAAAATGCAATCAAAATGCTAAAGATATTATTTGAATGTCCCGATATTTCGGATTTTATATATCAAAATCTCTCAGCCATGTCCATTACTAACATGTTTTCCATTGGTACAAACGGGCATTATATCCCCGCCTCTTTAATGCAAAATGTAGGCCTAATAAAACATGGTATTATGAACAACGTGTAGATAAGAAGCTCAGATATTTTCACGTCATGCTGGAGACACGAGGAGACTTCTCGGAACTCTACAGTATTCTCCAAAATGACAGTCTATCTATGATATCTTCTACAAGTTCACATGGTTCATAAGCATGATGAGTCTTCTTTAGGATTCAGAATAACGCATCAAATCTTAGGATTATGTAAAATCAGGCGCTGTGGGGTGGGGGGTGGGGGTACAGTGTCCCCAGTATTTCAGGAATTTGGGTATCCTATAAGGAGCTAGAAGGGGTGCGGTATTATGTTGGGATGTACCGGTTTGTCTGTCTATTTCTCACTTTTTTTCATTCTCTATCTCCTATTTTCATTTGTTTTCTCCTCTTTTCTTTTTTATTTCTTTCTCCTTTTTATCTTTAGTACATTTTCTTTCAGTGAAAAAAAAAATAAAGAAATAGTAATATTTAAGGTACATTTTCAGTTGTATAAATTCTTTATGAGTCCGTGAATGTATACATTTTTTTTCAGATAACGCAAAGGTATGTTTTCAGTTGTATTCTGCATAATTTCAAGTAACCTGAGATTTTAAGTGAATCACAAGTCCATGTATGTGTAAATGTTTTGTTCTTCCATGAACGTATACATTTTTCCATATATATATATATATATATATATATATATATATATATTTACTTGTATATTGTATAAGATTCTATTTTTATTTTATTCATGATTGTAATCTTCCTATTTTTGTATATATGTTGACTTCACTGAAAAGAAATGAATAAAAGAATACTTAAAACAACAACAACATTTTTTTTAGAAGTTGCCCTTTTTACATAAGAAAGTGTACCTTTTCCTTCAGATAAGTGCCACCTTTCCTTTATATTCCTGCCCGTTTCGCATTTTTAAAATTTGATTTTATTACCACTGATAATTGCCAGAGGCCTATTAAAATCTGAGAGGTGCCCCTTCTTCTTTGACAAGTGTCCCTTTTCCTAAGTAAGAAGTGCCCCTTCCCCTTTTATAAGTATCTTTTATCTTATAATACGTTCCCCTTGTCCAGTCTTATAATTGCCCCTATTCTTTCTGATAAGTGCTCCCTTTATTTTATTTCTAAAAACGAGCCTCTCCCCTTTTCACCTTTCATAAAACCCCCAATAAAATATTTCCTTCGACACTTTCCCTTTAAATCATTTGCATCATTATGCACCTATTAATCTCTTTCAATAACTGCCTTTTTCCATTCTCACTTTTCAGATACAAGAATTATCCCCTTTCCATCTGGTAACAGCATCTTCACCAGTGGCAATTGCCTCTATTCAAATTTGAGAGGTACCCGTTTTAATAAGACAAGTGCCCCTTCCACCTTCTGCTAAATGACACCCTCTTTTCCATTCTCATAAGTACCTTTTTCACCTCTGGTATAACGTACCAATATTCATGTGCGACAAATACTACATGTTACATCCTCTTTGCTCTTTTTGATATGATATACTCTGCTTCATTTCTTTTTTGATAAGTGCCACTTTCGTTCATCGTAAGGGCCCCTTTTTTCTTGCTCCATAATTTGTGGTCACATTTATATTTGATATAGTTATGTTACTTATTAGAGGTCTTTTTAGTCTCTCATGCCGAGACTGTGTTTAAACACCTTTCAGAACTGGGTATTCCTCTTTGTAAGATGTTATTGATCACCATGCAGCCTGACAGATCTTAAAAAACTGCTCGCTCGCACATTATTATGTAGGTCATCAAACCCAACTGCAAACATTGATGCTTAAGTAAATTATATTAGAGAATGTACGAGAGAAACATAATTGAAATCCTTATAAATTTATTCACAATGTAGGGTATATATGACAATGTTTAGAGATGGCATATTTTTCCCAATGTAGGTACCCTTTTTCCCCCCAGAAATAGCCCTTATTGGTGCCCCCAAAGTTTGGAAATTTCCCCTCGTATTGCTATCATACCCTCCACTCCTTGAACTGGATTTACGCTCGTGCATTTCATGAGTGAAATCAGATCCGCGCGCCCCCCCCCCCCCCCCCCACTTTAAAAAACGCTCCGCGGCCCCTGGTCCACAATGTGTTAATACTTTTTCAAGACAGCCCGTTCATGTTATAAGAATCTTTTCTTGTTCAATGAGTCCAATTTATACTGCTTTTCACCAATTATGACCTTAAACTGTTCTTGATAGGAGTAAAATCAGGGCCGTAATAAACTGTCCTTGATAGGAGTAAAATCAGGGCCATAATAAGAAGGTCACGTTATTCCAACCAAGATAAGTAACACAGAATGAGGGGTGTAGCTTCATAGGCGACTGGGGGCACATCCCCCAAAAAGAATATCTGGAAAAAAGGAACAGAAAAAAAAGAGGGAAAGGATAACAGAAAAGGGATAATTCACATTGAATTTTCCAAATAAGACCAGTGCCCCCCCCCCCCCATGATGCCAGTGGCCGAATGACTGGAGCTATAGACTGGAGTCACGTTTCACCACTGCACAAAATAATCCTTCTCTTGTATGAAAAAAGAAGAAGAAGAAGAAGAAGAAGAAGAAAGACAAGTTTCAAGCAAAAATTTTATCGTTATTTTGTATATATATATATATAATTGTTTGTTTTCTAAGAACTACCCAACATTTCTTTTTTTAATGCCTTAATTTACTTAAAAACATCTTTTCTTAGATCTGATTCCTTTTCATAATTTTCTTGCTGTTTTTATTTTTTTTTTGTGTATTAATTTGTTTATCATAGCTAAAACAATATTAAACTGTACCTTTAAATTGTGGTCTATTTGAAATATTGTTTCATAAGAATAATTACACTTGCCCTAATTTCTTATTGTCATCTAATTATATATGGTCTGATTGTATGAGACTATCAAATTTTCTAGGGTCTAATTACGTGAGACTATCAAACGATACTCTCAAAGGGAACGATATTCGCCAAATGATACAAAATCCGCCAGCCCTTTGGCCGAGCAGAGTACCAAATCTGCCGGGCGGATTGTGTACCGTCACATAATCCGCCCGGCGGATTTGGTGACGTTACACGATCTGCCGCGTAACACGATCTGCCACCACACCGGCTGCATCAATATTCCGGAAAAAAACATGGATATAAAAACGACACAATTTTGAGTGGCAAAAACATGTGGTGTCTTTCACCATCAAATTGTTAATTCATTTTTAATTTCACTGTATCCTTTTTCAATGGAAATACAACAAAAAATCATGACAAAAAAGAAAATCTGAAGTCAGTCTGGAAAATGAGACTACATCTGAGCATGCGCAACTCTATTCGGTCAAAGGTCGCAAACCAGCTTCTCTATCCTTGCGCTTACGAGCTCACTGGCTCTGTTGGCCGATCAAAGTTTAGTTTCATATAATTATCATTTATATCCATCTGCTTTACATTCAAATGCAATGCCTCTGTGTTTAAACGCTACAGACGAGGTAATTAGACAAGGCCTTTTATTATTTGATACAATAACGTTAAGACGAGAGAGAATTTTATTTCAGATTCAAGATTCAAGATTCATGATTCATTTATTTCACTCAATATAAAAAACATCATACATATGAAAGTGCATAATTGCACATAACGGTCATACAAATAAAATATGAATACATAAGAAGTACATTAAGAATAAAAAAAATGTATGGAAAGACAAGGGACATAAATCAGAGGGGATCGAGATTAAAGATCTTGGCTATTCGACCCCATGGTAAAAAGAATTGTACTGGCATATAGTTGCATGTACATGTACAATACAAAAGAACAAAAGAGGGCGTGGGACGACGAGAAGGGGGATATAAAGAAGAGAGGGAAAGAAAAGGAAAGAAAGAATAAGGCAGGATGAAAGGGAATGAGAAAGTCTAGAGAATCGAGAAGGGTATAATGAATAGAAGAAGACCCTCCTAGAAGACCCACTTACATAATTAATTGTAGAGATACATATGTAACATACAAACATAACAAACTAGATGATTAAATGTAACATTTAAAATAGAAGAAAAAAAAAATAACGAGACTGTACATGTATATAGAAAACAAGCAAGTAAAACAGGTGATGTAACGAGTATACATCATGTTGATCGGCAGAAATATGTAATCACTAGCAAGGAAGGAGACGCAAGCATTGTACTCTGAATTAAAACCGATATGACTCACAATTAACGCCTGCTCCCAAGTAGTAAAAAAATCACAGTGCTCATGAAGACCCTGCATTGGAATAGGGGTCGGCAAAATTATTGCAAATATGTGCTCCACAATTTCTGTAAATTGTTATGGTACCTGAATAAAATGTTTTTAAAAAATCAAGTGACAATTCAAAGCCAGATTTATGATATGTTAAAATTCGGAAGGCCTTCGGAAACCTTCGAGTACTTCAAATCAACTTTGTTGATCACATCTAGTGTCTCACTTATATATTTCTTAACAGTGATATGTATTTCTCACAATTTTAATGACTTTTAGATTATATTGGTAGTTCTGTTCGTGGTGGCCTTCCCAGGACACACTGCAAGTTTTAAAATAGACATCAGTACCAATGCGAGTGAGTATTAATAATTAAAAATATATATATATCCAGTACATGTTTTTCTTTTCCTCGGCTTGTTGATTTGATTTGGTATCAGTCATTTATTTTTTGTTCAATATAAACATTCAAACGATATACGTATATATACAGCGAAATTATAATTTATGTGGTAATGTATTGAATTATGACAAATTTATATTAATCAGTATTGTAACATTATGCAGAAAAGTAGAAGGTCATCCAAATCTGTTGATAACAATATGTTCGTAATGACTATGACCTTATTAAAAAAAAATGTTTCTAATGCCCTGCATTTACCGTAACAGTAATTTGGTTTTGTCCTGGGATATATGCACCCTTTGTTGTGCAAGCATGATCAAAAAAGCAAATATTGTTATCATTATTTTTGTTAATTTAAAAAAAAAATTATTCATTTATTTTTTTGGTGGGGGCGGGTAAAATAACTAATTTGTGGTCTTTTCAAATTTCTTTAGTAAGATACATAAATTTTTACATTCCCAGCATTTGCTTCCATTTCTTTTACGTATACAAGTCTCCGTTTTGTTTTTTTTCTTCTTCGGTTCCTTTCCAATAAAACCTTTGTAAAAGTAAAACGTGCATAATTCAAAATTACATTTCATCCTCTTTCTTCATGGACCCAAAGTCGTTACTATACAATACATGAAATCGTTTAAACTTAAAACTAGACATGAAGTACTATCTTCTTTTCAACCTCTTTCAAAAGTGAAGAATGGCAAATTATAATGATAATGATAGCATATCTGACCGAGAACAGAAAGACATGCAAGAAAGTAATGTTTGTAGGGTGTCATGCAAGTCAACTGAAACAGTAACTTTAATATTTGGTCCAATGGACTTTCTGTTTGAGGCGCATAAAGGCATGGATCATTAAAGCTAAATGGTGAAGTAGATTTAAAGCAGCTTTTCCGTAAAGAATAAGAAGCCTTTTTTGAAAGTTAAATCACCGATACGCGGAATCTCCCGTATAATGGGCTGAATATAATATGTAATTCAGGAAAAATTTCCCCTTTCCGTGAGAACTGAATCACTAAAAATAACCCTCTTTTATTAAAGCTAAAAGATATATGACCCCCCCCAAAAAAAAAAAAAAAAGAAAAGAAAAAGAAAGAGAGAGGTTATGATGTAGATTGAGGGGAATGTGTGAGCATGGTCGTGTCATCTTCTTTCTACTTCAGCTCCCCCTCTCTCTTTCTCTTTCTCACTTTTGTTAGAAATCTTGACGAGACATGTATATCATGCATATTCATGTATGTGATAGTTTTGATGAGCATGCGCAGAGTCGCCGAATGGGAGATTAAGGCCTAGCCATTATGGTAAATTCGGAGTGAATATTTCGTTATTTTCATCGTTTGCGTGAAAGATTGTATTTGTCTAGTGTTGGGTGTATAAAAAGTATGTAGCTCGCCATTTCGCAGTAATTTTCCTTGTCAACTTCCGTCATTCGATGGAGAGGGTTGGGGGAGGGTGGCATGTGCTCCCTGTACCTAAGTATTTTTATCTCTTTTTATAATTCCTGGGGAGCGTTTCATCAAGCATTTTGTCAGTGATCTTTACTGACAAATTTGCTCTCAGCCAATCAGATGCAAGGATTTCAGTAGCTTATAACACTTGTCGGAAAAAATATCCGACAAATCCTTTCATGAAACGCTCCCCGTTATCACATTGTCTATGCTTCTGCATAACTCCCACTCTTTCCCACTCTATCTCTATTCCTCTCTCTCTCTCTATCTATATATCTATTTTCCTCTTACCCTCTATCTCTCCGTATCTATCTGTCTGATGCCTGCTCTGTCTCTGTCTCAGTGTTTCTTTCTCTCTATCTATCTGGACATTACAAACAGTCGAGTGCGGATCACTTAACTCACCACCTTCTCATATTTAAAAAAAAAATGAATTGACATGAAGTGATGATCAAAAAGCCTTGTTTTTGATATATTGAGTTTTAATGTAAATCACATCAAACCTGAATAATATTGTATTTTCGTAATAGTGTGACATTTGCCGTTACTGTAAGCGCCTTTAATAAATTCAATAGTTATTCAAAGTACAGACTGAATGTTCTCCTAAAGAGTTCCATATAGTTATTTTCTACCGTGATTCTGCTTGTCTATTGAGGATAATTCTTCATTGGGCCTATTGAGATGTGCAATCAATTGCAAAACGGCAGTGGCCAATCAAGATTATTGCTGCATACGCATTTTGTTCAAAATGCTTACCATTAACCATTCAGAATCGTTTCAAATTTGCAGTTGATCTGCACAGAGAACAAAATATCAATTTTGAGCATGAATCTTTAAAATATGAGCAAATCGCATTTTTCTTTGAAATTCACCAGCTGTCTCGCTTACTAGGCCTTAAAGCAACAATCTATCTTGAAAATAAAGACAAACGGCCATAAATGATTCTCTGCAAAAAGTGAATAATGTACAACGTATATGTATCAAAGTGACGTACCAGCACTAATATTACATATCTGAGTATCAAATTACACAATATAGGAGTCTATATGTATCCCTTGCATAAATATTAATAATGAGTATAATATGCATTCCGTATCAAACATAACATGATACAGCAATGATCCACCATCAAAACAATTCGTAATCAAGAATCATGCGAATAAAATAGTATTCCGAGAGAGAAGACATTCACTGAAAACACATAATTAAATGTATGAAAAAAGAAATACCATTAAAACACTACCAGCACCACTATCACCCCTTTTCATCTGCGTAATAAAAAAGGTATACACCGACTTGAAAGATAAAGGTATATAAGGACCACAAGATAGCAGGAATAATTATATGAAATAAAAGGATTTTGAAGGACTGTATTACCAATCTGAATATTTACATTATACGACAGACAAACATATATATTTTAGAAAGCATAATCAGTATGATATTCTCACTCCTCTTGCATGACGGTTAACGTATTTCTTTTCTGTCTTACCAAAATAAAACAAACAAAATAATGTAGGTTATGTACATTTTTACAGAATTTCAAAACAAAATAATTAAACTACGGATTCATGTATGTATTCACAACATACAGCCATGAAAAAAACATATAAAAACAAGAAAGGTATAGGTAGTGTACTTTCGTTTTTTGTTCTGGAGCAGTCTGAGCACACCTTCAACTTCCTTCAAGATTAAAGCTTAAGGTGTACTCAAACCGCTTTTAACCGCTACAAAACATAAAAACCCACAGATCATGTGAACCGGACAATATCCCTAACATCATTCTCAGAGATTGTGCTACTCAGCTTGCACCGGGACTCCGTGAATTATTCTAGCTTTCCCTGGACACTGGAGAACTACCGTCTGATTTGGCTGAATGCAGACATCACTCCGGTTTTCAAAGCTGGCAATATGCACCAACCTGCAAACCGCCCCATCTCGCTAACATTTGTCACCTGCAAGCCCTTCTGGCTCTCAGCAGACATCATATGCAAGCACCTGAGTGACTATTTGGAAGACAGTTAACATCCTTCCCTCCGTAAACCACGGATTTAGATCAGGATTTTTCTACAGAAACACAGATGATAACAACCCTTTATGACCTATCCTCAAAGACAAAGACCAGAGGAAACAAACATATTAGATTTCTCCAAGGAGCTCGATAAGGTGCCCCTTGAGAAACTCCTGCATAAACTTGCATCTTTTGGAATTACCGTTTCACGCGATATTTAGGAATATCAATCTCTGAAGACCTTAAGTTGGAGAAACATGTTGCCAATACAACTTAAAAGGCCATCTGGGTTCTATCCTTACTTCGCAGAAACCTCCACTTCTTTCCTGAGAACATCAACGAACAGCATATACCATTTATACTACTATTGTAAGATCTCTTCTCCAATATGGTGCCATATCCTTGGATCCATGCCTGCAGAAGAAAATTAAGAGGCTTGAACGTACAAAGACGGGCAGCACGATTTATCACAGGAAACTACGTGTCCAGAGATGAGGACTTCGTTACCAACAAGCTTATCGAGCTCCATCTCCCAAACCTGAAGGAATTTCAAAGTGGTCGCGGGGGGGGGGGGGGTGGGACGGTGGTGGAAGCTTTCACAATTTAAAACGGCGTACCAGTGCAAAAAATATTTGCTGTAATACTACAAATATCATAGATAGACGTGTGACAAATAATATCAAATGTTACAACCCAATCAAAGCACAAACTGAGCAATATACAGGCACTCATACTTTCCATCTATCATCGAGTGGAACACCTGAGTGACAGCATCGTGAACTTGCCATCTACCAGCATATTCAGAAAGGCCATTGACAGGGCCTTCCGAGCACCCCGTGCCCTCTCTCAACTGATGCGTTTATGCCCAGCAGGGCCCTGCATCGTAGACATCAAAGACCAAGACCCAGATCCTTTCCGTGGTAAGAAGGAAATGAAAGATCATGAAAGCAAGGTACAATTGTTATTCATTCAAGGAAGTACAAAAATGATTTTTTTTTTTTTTTTTTTTTTTTTTTTTGGGGGGGGGGGGGTCAGTTTGTATGCATATTACAATACCTTGGTCTAATAATTCCCCAGGGCTGTATATATAAGGGCGTCTATTCACAATAGCTAGATAGGGGGTTGCATTTAAATTCACTTGTTGTTGTTAATGTTCTCTTAGCTGCTCAGAATAATTGAAAGTTCTAAAAATAACTTTCTGTAACCAGATTTTCTTGGTTTCGGATGGGATAAAAGCGACTTTTGATACTCAGAGGTCTGTAACATCAAGTTTAAAGACATTCTTTATAAATATTATTTTCAAAGAAATCACAAAAAACCACGTCAACAGCAACAAAAGAATCGCATTAATTCAGCTTTATTACTGCTGACTATAATTAAATGTCGATGAGTATGCCAAAATTAAACCTAGATATTGTGTAATGCTATAGTATAGATATATTGACTGCTATGAGAGGCATAGTTGGTTATACAGGCTCAAGGGGACCTTACATCCTTCTATGACCCCAGGGCTCGTCCAGGGGTCATAGCAGGATTAAGGTCCCAGAGAGCCTATGGAAACAACTGTGCCTCGAAAAGTGAAGCAGTCAATATATCTTTTATATACCGAACAACCCTGCCGGAAAGAACACAGTGTCCCACAGTGTGAAACACAGTGTGCAACACAGTGTGAAATCATCTTCACACTGTTAAATTGGAGCGTTTTAACATTGTAAATCACATCTTCACATTGTGAGCGAGTAAATTCACACTGTGAAATCGAACTAAAAAAATCGGAGATAAATCGAGAAAGATCGCCGGTATTCTACGCAAGTAAAATAAATTTAGCAACCAAATCGCACTGCGATTATGGTATCCGCGCTGGCGATTGCGCTCGCACAAAGTAATTTTTTACACGTAAAGCAATGGGGATCGCGGCAAAATTTAACTATGCCCGTGGGCATAGTTCATTTTTGCGGGCATAAATAAAAACACGACTTCACTTTCAACCAATCAGATGACAGGATTAGAAAGATTCTTCAAGTGAGGTATGTAACATTCAATATTCTTCATAAACATGTGAAACATCCATGTTAGATTTGTTCAGCGAAGACTCGCTGATCGTGCCAGAGATCGCATTATCTGTTCCCGTCGTGCTTATCGGCTTCATACTCAGGGGATCAGACTTCGTGAACGAGAACGAATGGCAACAAGAGCAGAGCTGCCGTAGGCGCAATCGAATATGAGGTTGTCGGAGGACGTAGAAGACAAAGATGAAGAATCCTTGGAGAGAGTTGAGTAAGATGAAGACGACGTGGACAACGAGGTTGAGTTCGTTGATCACGGTGAGGTATCCCACGAGCCAGGTCAGACCTAGTAGGAGGAGGACACCGACCGCATTCTTGAGACGGCGCATCATCTCTAATTTCAACTCGGTGGCTCTCCCGCCGCTAGAGTCGATGAGCAGGAGTTTACGCATGACGAGAGCGAAGACGACCACGTTATGGAGGAGAATGATGCCCACAGGGACGAGGAGACCGCCTACAAGTGGCCATTTCTGAAGGAAACAGCTATTGAAAAGGAGAAATATTTATGCCGATTTTCTACAGCTTTATACATGATATTTTATACAGTTCCTGTAAAGATTCTGCATTGAAATGGCTAAAAGGGTCATTCCCTGTAAAGTGATACTATCGCTCACTCAATTCATTTTGCCTCATTGCAGGAAAATCAGATTATTATTTTTTTACAATACCAGTTTGTTACATGAACAAGATTTTCTTTTCTTCTTTCTTCTTTCTGTGAGACAATATACTGTGTTTAGTATCCCTGAGAAGGGAATTTCATTGCGGTCATTTTTGAGTTGACTGCCATTAGCATGCCATTTAAAATAAGCAAATTATTCAGTAATATGTAATGCAGGTAAATTGAGGTTCTTAAACAATAACTTTTGAATGTCGTCATCAGTAACTTGGCTGACAGTTGTCAAATACATACACATACCACCAAATTTCAAAGACGTAGGTTTATTGTTCGCAAATTTAGAGCAAGTTAAAGTTATTTCTGCAATTCCATAAATATCGTGATTTTTACAGGCAATTTTCGTAAACTGGTCAGTGATAAGGTACATTTTCTTTTATTTGGCTGAAAAGGGTATATCATGAAGTATCTAAATCCAAAAAAGGGTACGGGTTTACCCAGGCATGTCGGAGATACGGCCACAAGAATATAGTCAGTTTGAAAACTTTAGATGGCGCTCTTTATATTATGCGGGGTCACTGAAGCGTGAAATTAGTCAGGGATGTGTGCAATGACAAGATAAAGCCACAGTAAAAAGAACTTGAGACAAAAATAAATTGATACTAGAAAGTGAAAGCAATTTTTCAGTTTCTGGAGTGAATATTCCCAGAAATTTAGCGTTCTTCAATATGGACTATTTCGGAATTAAATTTAGAGTATGAGGATGTAATTGTTGTAATAATATTTTTATTGTAATGTAAAAAGCAACTCTTGGACTATCTAGAGGAATTTGTTAGAAGTCTGTAGCATGTAGGATAGTGGAGATGGGCAAGAAGAATGAAAGGCATGAGAATGGCATGAAAATGGCATGAAAATGGACAAAATGGCGCCTGGATGGTCATGCATGAGTGATTTCGAAAAATGAAGAGTTCAGTGACCAAGATAAAATAGCAAGAAACATGCATATGAAATTTGAAAGGAAATGGACATCAGGAAAGTATCTAAAAAGATTTTGGTGGAAGAAGAATAATAAGAATGCAGAACGTGAACGAAAACAAGGCAATGTCGTAGGACCCCTGTTCTAAAAGTGCGGCCCACGGGCCACTTGTGGCCCGCGAAACGATTTCATGCGGCCCGACAAAAATATCTGAGTAAGAAGAAATTTTTTTTTTTTTAAACTATGTTGATACATAATATATCATCCTAACTATTGGTAAGAATAAAAGTATCAATTTTTTTTGCTCGCTCGCAAATAGCGTATCATATTTATCTGTTACCTGCCCTACCACATATTATTATAATTTGGGTTTTTTTTTAATCAAACAAAGAAAAAATAAGGAGGGTGTATTCTAAAATCGTTTAACCGTCCTTAGATGAGCCATTCGGGTATTAATGCATTAACGTCTGTGGCGGGGGATGGGGCTTGGAGCCCTCCCCCCTGAGAATATCAAAAATTTTCCTGCATTCGGGCACCCACCATTTCATTTTTGGGCAGTGAAATGGTCTCTTTGTAATTTTTTATATCTAATCTAGATTAGCACATTTTGACGACGAAATTACATTTTCACAATTCTAAAGTGTCATTTTTTTTGCTCGCAAGCTTCGCTCGCTCGCTGAATAAAAACAAAACAAAACAGAAAGCTAATACACAATGTATTCGGGCAAGAGTCGTGAGTCCCATGCGTCTTTGTATGTATATATAATACTCTGTGGCCCGCGACGTAATTTCAAGAATATTTCTGGCCCTCGTAACAAAATAATTAAGAACCCAGGTCGTAGGACGACACTGCAAAGAAGAAGGAAAAGGATATATATATATTATATATATATATATATATTATATATATATATATATATATATATATATATATATATATATATATATATACATATTGATGCAGAACGTGAACGAAAACAAGTAAATGTCGTGGGACGACAATGCTACTAATGAAAACTTGATGGAGAACACATACAGTAATTATTTGATAATATATCGATTGCTCAGCATTGTAGCCAAGGCCGGAGGACCAAGAGGCAAAGTCCTGATGCCCCCAATTGGCCCTGGATGCCTAAAAAAACTTTCGGGGAAAAAGGTGCTAAGTCTATGGTTTGAGCAAGGCAATGTTGAGAGTTTATAGATACGAATCCTCTCAGGATTATAGATATTGAGAGTACTTACTAGTCTGAGTTGGAATAATTTTCTCTTGTCAGAGCACCTGTTAGGATAACCACCGCTGCAGGCAATCCTAAAGTAATAAGAATATATCATAGACGTATTATTGTTATGGTTATGCACTATGGTAATAAGCCAATTAGTAATTACAATTTGCTCATGTTCAGATAAAGGTCTTTTGTACCTAGTCGATTGACCTTTATATTGAACATGATGAACCATGATGCGCCAACCAGTAAGATTATATTTATTTCAGTGCGTCTACCAAAACAGACGCACGTGCGCGCGTACAAATAAGCCAGTTCGTAATCACAATTTGCGCATGTGCAGTACAATTGACCGTGAGAACATGAGAAGGGTAATCTTGAGAAAGGCAATTAGCCGTTGAAAAAGGGGGTCGTCAAAGCGGTACATACCCGTCTGTTTAATATATTGAGTGCCCCCCCCCCCCCGGGCATTTGTACTATTTACTACTTACCAACTGGCTTATTGGGGTCATATCAAGGTCTTTTGTTCCACGTATTAATTATGAACTGGCTTATTCTATGAACAGTTAACGTTAGACATGCACACAGTTTATAATTTATAAAGCGAATCGTATGAAATCGAAAACAAAAATAGAATCTAGAGATCATATTACAATGAGTGTGCTGTTCCTTTTTTTTTTTTTTGTCTCCATCAATTCCAATTATCAGTATTATAAAATGACGAGTTAGATTCTAATCAAATGATTGCTTTAGAGCGTACACGTGGGTAATTGTACCCTAACAGACATGACGTTCAGATTTATATTATGTTGGTTATTCAAGTCAGTTTTAAGTAAAATCAAGAGTCCGAAAACATGTTTCAGCAAGTGAATCACACACATTTGACTATCAGGGATATACGCAGCAAATTTTACAGTATTTTATTAAATAGTTGAATAGGAAATTGACGCTTTGTCACCATAATAATAATAATAACAATAATAATAATAATAATAATAACAATAATAATAATAATAATAATAATAATAATAATAATAATAATAATAATAATAACTATAATAAGAAATAATTGTTCTTTTATTAAGTGCTTTTATGGAAACTGTAACAACAGAAAGAAAAAAAAAGGATGATGGGCTGACTATTTATCGCGCACATTGAAAATGTGATATTCGATCCATAATTTCTCATAGTCTACAAAGCTGAATATCGATTGTATGAAGGTTGGCAATACTGAAATTATATGGTTTACCTCAATCTCCGATATGTAATTTACAACGCATACAAAATGCATGTGCCAGACTCATCTGTAACTCCCCTAAATTTTCACACGTTAGTCCTTTACTTTATGATCTCCATTGGCTTCCGGTACGTCAGAGAATTAAATTTAAAGGGTACCAATCACCAAAACTAATTTTGCTCCATATGTTAGAGGTTGCATGTCGTTATACTATATTCAAAATATGGGCTTCAAATATTAATTCTATAAAGAGATAATTGCAATTTTAATTACATTCTCTATGAGTGTAAAAGCGACTCGTGAGTAGACTACTCAACGCACCCGTACGCGCTCGTCAAGGCAAAGGCTGGCGCGGAACCAAACTCTGAGTTCGGTTCCGCGGGAGCATTTTCATGTTATCCTTTATTTCCTTCATACTCATTAACTATTGACCTACAAAATACCAGACAAAGTTCTTTGAGGTTGATTTTATACTTTCTAGCTGTACACAAAGTATTTTTCAGGTGATTGGTACACTTTAAGCTTCTTCTTATTACCTATAAGGCACTTCACGGCTTGGCCCCCATCTATCTCAATAAACTCCTGACATTAAAGTCACCATTATACCATGCTCCTTAGCTATCCGTTGTGTAAGACAAAGATTAGCCTATAGGAGACCGTACTTTTGTTAGTGCTGCACCCAAACTTTGGAATGACCTCCCTCCCTCAATTTATTATAGGTATGCATCTTCAATTGACACATTCAAAAACCTTCTAAAAACTCACCTGTTTCAGAAATACTTTATAGACATGTTTTGCTATATAACCCAGATTTATTATTTAATACATGTTAATATACTAGTTTAATTTCTTTTGTTTTGTTATGCGCAGTTGAATATATTTACATAGAATTTGCGCTATATAAATTTACAATTATTATTATTATTAAAAAATTCCTGGACTAAAAGTGGTTACAACAAGAAAATTAATAGACGAAGAATTTCGGAGATATCGCGATCAGTGTCGGATCACAACGCGCTGGAACTGAAAAAAAAAAAAAAAAGGCATAACCAGAAGACCTAAGTTCGCGCACGTGAGTTAACATCTTAAAGTTATCCAACGTAACGATCCATCAAAAATAAAAATAATAATTGCATCATTTGCAAGACAAAATATCATACATTCATTTGTTATCACGTTTTACTTTTAAGTTTGATGACATCTTCTCTCAAAATGAGGATTTCTAGACCCTTGTCAGTATCTTCATATTTTTCTTAAACTGACGCAAAAAGTAGCAAAATTTGCCTATCTGTCGTCATTATCTTCATAATTTATCATCCACATTAAATTTTAGCTTTCTCTATCGAATGGTGCCATCGGATTTATAAAACTTTCGTAGTTTTTGAGATATTGCCCTTTGCGCGAACTTAGGTTACGCGCGAAATGTAGTCACACCACCATACGTAACAATAACATAGCAGACAGTAATAAATTTGATGGATATACAAATAGTTCAATGATATTTAGATATTCATTTACAATGAAAAGAAAGTCAGGAGAGTAGTCTCTGGCTCACAACAAACGACAAGAACAGAATTATTATGGGAAAAGCTGGGTGTTGACTTTTTTTTAACGTGTCTTCTGTATCACATTGGCGGAGATGTCATGGTATGGTAGTGGGTTCAAACTTCGCAGATGTCTATATTTCGCGCAAAGGGCAATTATCTCATAAGCTAGAAAATTATTTAAAAATTAAATACTACCACTGACAAAAGATCAGCATATGTAGCTTTATTTTGCGTCAATTTAGTTCCGAAAATAATATTAAATTACCGACAAGGGTCTCGAAAGCTTAATTTTGCAAGAAGATGCTATCAAACTTGTAGGTAAAATGACACCAAATTAGTGTACGATATTTGCCTTGTAAATAATATAATTATATTACCTTTGATGTATTGCTACATTGGAAACATTAGCTATAATCTCCTATGCGCGAAGTTTGGACTCGTTGATTTTATGATTCTTTTTCAGTTGTAGCGCGTTGCGATCCGAAATCGAATTTCGAGATCGCCGCTAACTCTGAAATTTTTTGTCAATTTTCTTGCTGGACCCATTTTGTAGTCCAAAGTTTTGATTTCGCTTGGTATAATTCGATCTAAATGAATTATTGCAGAATATGAGAAATCATAGATCAAATATCACATTCCTGACAATTTTTGAAAAGTCCGCGAAGTTTGGACATCCCATCATACAGTGTTCCAGATGAGGGGTCCATCAAATTAAAATGAGTGTTCGATTGCCCTGGACATGACACAAAACTGACAAGGATTATTAACACCTCTGAACACTCATAAAAAAATAAGGAGTCCACTTTAGGTATATCCGAAGCTCACGATCATACTCTAATATACGTTGTGAAACCTTCACGTTCATATTCCGAGCATCTCATTTCACGCATTTCACGCTCTCAGCACTGAATCGGCTTTCAAATTCAGAATCCGGTCGTTCAGATTCACTATCCAAGCAATCAACGTGATCAAGTGTTCATTTGCGTCATTCAAATTCAAAATAGGAGCATGCATTTTGAGCAATGAGCATTCACATTCATTTTAAGCCGCGACGGAATCTCGTTGGTCATTCATATTCGTGAAAAGGCAACCATGTTCCAAATAAGTGCATTCAATTTAAAAGAATTATTTGTTGTTTATTGATATCCTACTGGATTCCACTTGTGATATTGTGAGATCATGTTGTTTATTTAATAGCTGGTCTTTGAATCGACGCATTGTGTGGTTAGTGTTTGGGTGTTGTCTTTTTTATGTGTGTAGTCATCAAGGTGTATAAGTTAGAAATATCGTTGTGCTGGTTTGATGTACGGCTGACTGGGCCTTAGCATATAAAATTTCTTGAAATGAAAAAAAAAAAAATATATATATATATATATTGAAGAATACATAAACATATACAAGGACATGATATTGAAGAATATATCAGGACATGATATCATTGTAAGGAGATACAACTTTAGAACAATATAGAACCTTTTAAAAAATAAACAAACTACTTGGAAGCCTATGAAAATAAGATTTCTGCGGGCGCGTGTGTGTTGCACCCCAGCATCTTCAACCTTCTAGGGGGTGCTGTGCACCCCCTCAAAAATATCCGGGGGTGCTGCAGCACCCCCAGCACCCCCGGCTCCATGGGGCCTGCCACTAAATTGTGTGCATAAAGTAGGAAGATGATCACCTGAAAATGTAGTCGAAACAGGCCTATCGTGATTTTTGCTTGAATTTGAATGCACAAGTAGGAAATGCAATGCTAGCATTTTGATTGAACGCACATGCGTGATTTTGATTTTACGGAAATGAAATAAGAGCGTCCATAAATGAAAGTGATCGATAGGAGTCTGAATTTGAAAGCCCGAATATTTTCGGGGGCGTGCGCTGTGTGAATTTGAATGCACGTTCATGAATAGGAATGGAAAAAGTATGAAATTAACCTGGAAAACCTTTATTCAGGGACGGATCCAGGGTAGAGGCTCATCGGCCGCCCCCCTTTTTTTTGAAGCCAGAGGGGGGCTGAATCGGACGCGACACGACGCGACGCTACCCACCCTTTCGCTACAAGCCCATTGGTCCGTTTTTTTCAAACCACCAGGACTTTGCTTTAAAATATTCAACGGCTTATGCTAACCTCGTATCAGTACTCTTTGTTCCATTCATCACAATATACAAAAATAAAAAAAAATAAGATAAAATCATGCCGACAGGGGAAAATCATAATTGATCAATAAGCGAAGAAAATAAGGTTTAATAGACGAAAGTTGTGTGCTACGATGGAAGATTCGAAAGCCGTACCCCAGGCGATCATGGACGCCTTTAGCATGAAGTGCGGAATGTAAGAGTTCATGACACGGACAACCATCAAGAATATGTTTCTTCCTTCGATGCCCATCCACGACATCGACGACAGCATGGTGAAATGGAGAACGGCGGCAATGACGCCACACAGACCCGGGTCGATCTCCGCTTCTTCTCGATGGCTGTCTAGTGCGGACATGATGATAAAGAAGACGTACAGAGTGAGGAGCGTAGAACAGAGACACACTAAGATCTGGATGGGCTGCGAGCGACGAAGTTTCCTAGAGCGGGGATAAGATAAAGAAACATAGTACTTGATATGAATTTATTCACGTTTTCAGAGTTAAAAGCAATAATGTGTTGTAATTTGATTTTCCATCATCACTTTAATTCATCAGAAAACAAAGGGAAATAGAAAGTCCAATTTACATGTGTTTTTAAGAACGAAGTAGGCCTACAGGACTATGCGAAAAATAAAACGAAAGACATATTACAAAGCAAGAAATTAAGACGTAGAGTATACATGTATATAAATATACATTTATTTTTTTTTTCAAATTGAAACACAATGTTAATAATTCAATGTAATTCAATGTAATGCCGAAATCTTTTTTCGCTGAAGTGGTTAAATTTAATTACTACATACCTACATACATAAAACTCACAACAAAATTTCGGTATGACTTACGACTTTGCCATTGCCCATGGGTCGTGTGTACATTATAGCGATTATATAACTATTAATTTCATATCAATAACGACGCTTCTCCGTTCATAAATCCATACTTTATTGATTTGCAGCTAAGTATTCTTTGCTGATTATTCATTCACATTCGATGTAAATTTTGATAATACATGTATTTGTTTTATTTACATTTTCTCCAACTGTTTCTGGTTCATTCTCACAAACATGTAAGACTTATATTGTATTACTCTCTGGAGCCTATAACCAACAAGCTTTGCTTTTACCTTAGGCTCCTTCATATCCTCATTTCCAATTTTGTCAGTTAGTCATTATTTACAAGTAACGACACGTAACCTAAAGTGATATAACATATTTGTATGTACTTTTGTTTATTTAAAAATCACTCTGTATTATTCTTATAATTATTATTTCTTCTAAACAAATCTGACAATAATATGTATTCAAAATGAAATGTGAAATGGGAATATGGGAAAAAGCGAACCAGAACCTGAACCTGAAAAAAAAAATAAGTAAAATTTACATTTGATTATATCTTGGCCTTTACGGAACTCCTATTCGCCAACTGTGCATACACAAAAGAAAGCTTCCAAATACGAAACATACATGAATGTCATAAATATTCAAATCGATATATAATTATGTTCATGAATTCGTAGCACATTTGTAGTAAGAACTATAATTGAATGTCTTGACAATTTTGTAAACTCGAAAAGTGATTATTAGTGCAAGGTGTTCTTATAAAAAAATCATTTTATTCCATATTTAAACCAATATTGAATAGACAATTATTTCATTCTGATTTTGAAAAAGTGTTTAAAGGAAGATTGCCTGGATTTCAGAATAAAGAACAAATTTATATTTTAAAGAAAAATTATGCACTTGCCAATGGTAATGAAACACCCTATATACCCTAGGATATGCACGTAATTTGGCAATTTGATATTGAAAGTGACTAAACCACACCTCCGTCATTTTTGTGACTGATAAACCAGGAAAAAAATGACCCACAACAATCACAAGAAATGGCTACAGCCACACAAAAGGACTAACAGTTTGCAAACTTGAGGCTAACGTGCGTCATTTTTGTGACGCCAATGTGATGCAAATGCAACATGACCTAGAACCGAGGTAAGTCCATAACAAAATCTATTTAACGAAGTCTCGAAATTAGACAGCTGCAGCTGTCTAATTCGGTTTCTAAGGTCCCCTCTCCTGATTCACTTGCATTACTTGCCCTGTTCTCTTCTCTTTTCATATTTCCTAATTTATTCATGATTCGTATGTCCAACTTGATCCGATTTAGATTGTCAAGTTATGTCCTAGGAGTTGGCCTTTTGTCTTTTAAAATTTTAGATCATTAATGTATTCATGTAGCACGTGCATAGTTTTTCTTCTTTTATATGCCTCATTATTTCACATGTTCATGTATGCAATTTATCGTAATTAATTTATTATCAGCCAGTGGAGGCTAATTTTTTATACATTTTTATATATCATGGACCAAAAAATGGAATTGAATTGAACTGAGTTGGATTACTATCGAATGCATGGAGGAATGATACAATTACCAGCACCCCTCTTTTTTAAAATCAATTACAGCATTGTAACGAAACCTACTAGGGACAAGGTAAAATGTTCATTTTTTTTTCATTTGTCTCAAGTTACTGCCGCTGGAACATAAATTGTCATTCTAAATTTCCTGAGAAAGAGGGTGTGAAAACGGTGCACAGTGGGTCACATGTTTAATTTTAATGACCCTACCATGACGCATCCCGCCCTGGGGGTATAAAGTGCTTCATTGCAATGGACAGGTGCATTTTGTTTGGGTCATAAATATATTCAAAGAAATTGAAATTATTATTTTCTGTTTGTAAATATACATGTATTTCTTTTCCGCACCCCACATGTACTATGAATAATTTGAGGGTGTACACATGCGGGTCTGCTTAGATGCAATGTAATTGATGGGGGAGATGAATAACAGTTTTAAGGCTTACTTATCAGTGAGGTACACAACCAGAGTCAGGAGTAGGCCTGCGATGGAGAAAGAACATCCAATAAAACTAAGGATCCTGAACGCTCGTTCAACTTTCTCAGATCGTCTCCTGCTGCCACTTACATCCTGATGATGTCAAACATAGAGAAAGGGTACAGCATGATATCGAATTACACATAGTCATTCATCGGTCCACTAAAAGCAGCTAACCGCTGCCAAGGGTCCCCAAGAGCAGAGCAGTAAACAAGTCCAAAACAAATTCTGGAGCAGCCAACAAGCAACCAAATTAAAGGCTCCTTAAGTATTCCAGTGTTAATTGTTCTTTATGCGAAATCGACCAAACTAAGTAATATCAGGGCATAAAACTAGCAAAAGAAGATAATGATCAAATCGAGATGATCGATATGGCAATCGACGGCTTTTGGTAGATCAAATAAGAGTGTCTTGGCGGCCCCTTGGCTTCAGTCGGCGGCTTATAGTAGGACCCATTTACCATCACTTTAGGGAATCTATTTTCGTATAACTTATAACTAGTCTTTCATAAAAAGATGTGGGTATCTTTTAGTGGGTAAATATTCGTGTTAATATCAGTGATAATTCTTTTTCTTTTTTTCTTTTTTTCTTGGTTTGACCTATGAAATGAGGGCACGACGTGCCTTTGAAATAATATTTAGTCGGTTTGATTATGCACGGAAACAGAAGTAGGTTTGTATAATTTTCTTACCATAAGGATCGCAAAGTTGGTCAGATGATTGCACTGGCACTCAGTATGTGTCTCGCTACTGCTGTTGACATGACAGCCATCACTCGCCCAAGCATTTATGGAGTAGTCCCAGTATACACACTGCGGATTCGTAGCATTTTTCTGGTAGTGTAGAAAAAAAAAATGTTTGTACTTTCAGTGGTGTAGAAAAATAGTCTACTTAAGATGTACTATATATACGTTTAAGAATACGCAGACTAGAAAATTACATATGTATGTAGCTCCCTGAAGTTAATTTAACAAGGTAACAGAGAATATCAGATTTACACTGAAAGTTCTAAAATATTTTATTTATCACACAGGTTTACTTTGTAAGTAATATTCTATTCATTACTTGTTTATGTGCCAGCAATATGGTGACGGGAACGTTCAGATGTTTGGTTACACTATTGCCGATACTAGCCCCGATGACATTAGTGTTAATCCTTATGTTCCGACGGTCATCACTGTCTCCTTCACTATTCACCATGACGTCGCTTTTGTCGTCATTGTCCGATACGAACAACGCATCGTCACGATGTAGAGTGAACGCAACATTCCCCATTGTGCCTTGGCCAATGGTCTCCGGTGCAATTACGATGGCGGCTTCTACCACAGCTCTATCGGCACCACTGAAATTATCAGGGCTGGATAGCTGAACGTTGCTACCATCAAAGGGTTGGCTGCCGCCGCCGCGGCCGCTGCCAGTCAAGGAAAAGACATACCCATCTTGTGCAGCATCCGACTGAAGGTTGATTGCCTGTAGAAAATAAGATGTAGAGGGTTTACGTTGTATAAGATTAGTTAGAAAAATAATGTATCTTACGCATTTAATATTCATCGTTATAACTTTCAAAAAGTAAATATTGTAACCACTTGTGATTATTTCTATTTGCAAATTCTTTATTTGAAAATACATACAAGTGAAAGCAAATTCCCCCTGGAAAATGAACACTCAATTCCAATTCCAATATCAAATGTTTGATTGATTGACCGATGAGTGGTGGTCCTGTCTTCAAGACGTGAAAGTCTTTGCACTTGTATCATTACATTTCATATATGACAATAAAACAATCATAAAGGGAATGGAAAATGTACATAGAGTGCTATGGCTTTAATAAGTGGATATAAAGAACACTGTTATCTTAAACACAAAAAAAAAAGAAAAGATGGAAAGCGTGTTGATAATATCCATGAAAGAGACGATTACGTATATATATATATATATATATATATATATATATATATATATATATATATATATATCTGTGTGTGTGTGTGTGTGTGTGTATGTATAAAATAGAAATAAAAAATAATAATAATGATTGTCCTACGTCGGTTGATGAGAATAGACGAAAGTTAGCAATAAATAAATCAACCGTTTGAAAGATGAAATATTGCGAATTTTCGCCCATAAGGCTTCATCAGGAAATGTGAACATAGCAACGCATTGCGCTAAGAGCAATGCGCTTAAGGACATATTATTTTGATTCAAATTTATTTAAAGCGGAGACAAATGTTTTATACCTGCACCACGAGGTTCGGCGCCACCTGTTGGAAGGTTTCGTTGGTAGGCACATTAACGGTAAGAAGGATGTTCTCCAGTGCCAGAGTAGCATCGCTGATAGCACTATGCGTCATCTCAGCCTCATCGATAACACTCTCATCCAAGTCAGCCAGGTTGCTTAAGATATCGACGACCGATGCAGCATTCTAGTATAAATAAGAATGCCCTTTTCTTGGTTACTGCATTAACAATGTCTTTATTAGTTTATTTAGTAACCTGAACCATTTTTAAAATAAAAATGATGGTAGTTCAGAAGGGCAATTCCACGGTTACTCACATTACTTTTTGAGAAGTTTTATGTTACATCTTCAGCTCCTGTTCTCTTAATACAGGTGTTAAGTAAATGAGTGTTAAGTTACAACATTGCACACTTATTAGAGTACCTAAATACAGTATCAAAACTTCAGAAGAAGAAACATACTTTCTGCCAACCCTTCAAATGTTCGTTTACTTACGTTTCATTTGAAAGAAATAATAAATGGCTTAAAATGTAACTCAAAACCTCTTAAAATGTTTCGTGAATAACCGTGAAATTGCCCAGAACATCACTGGGGTGAAACAGAAGTACTATATGTAAAAGAAGTTGGTTTACTATTTTAGGCCTATATTGCTCAAGCTGTCCAACTGGGGCCAAGCCATCAGCAATAAGTATATTGGACATAATATATGTTTCATGCATAGTCCGATTTGTGATATTTATATGTCAAGTTGATATCAATGTCATTAACTTGTTCATAAAACACTGATGTGGAATGAATATCGGGAAAGATACCAATACAAAATGAGTAAAAAATGAACCGATGTTATATGCCTATATAATTGGAAATATTTTTCATTTTCTTTTAAATCATAATATCATTTAAATACCTCTTCCGTTGGTTGAGACATAGTCCCTATCTGCTGGATGACGTTGCTTGCAGCTGTGACTCCAGTAGAGGTAATTTTCGTGGAGCTCTGGGTGATTTCAACCAACTCTTCCAGAACGAGGTTGGCGTTGCCTTCATCAGCCACCTTTCAACAAAATCATCAATAAATATTAATCAGTAGATTATCAACGATTATACGTTATATAATAGGAGAGCGAGTAAGTGAGAAAGAGTGAGAGATAAAGGAAGAAAGGTAGAGAGATAGAGAGAGAGAGAGAGAGAGAAAGAGAGCGAGAGAGAGAGAGAGAGGGAGAGAAGGGGGGGGGGGAATCAACCTCCAACTCTATGAATATATTCCAAATTGCAGCACCCATGTAACATTAAAGGTCATGTAGAATTTTGGTAAGCCCTCAAAAACTGTTCGTCAGATTTCTTTAATTTTTGTTGATAAATAGCAAGCTACTAGTAATACTAAGACACTGAAGTTTAATATTAAACAAATAAGAGGCAAAAACTAATTCATGTGCCGGGACAGGCACGTAAAATCCCAACATAGGCAGCATGTGCTATACACTGTACACACACGTGTAAAACCAATGAGTAGCTACACAGAGTGTTACACATGCTGTCTCTATGCGAAGCCCCAAGATTGCTGTGCGGCGAGCCGTCGGGGTGGAAGGGTCCTAGCATAATGGTAGTTATTGAGTATTCCTTACACTGAAACTCACCAAAAATCATAGATGGAATACCAAATGATCTCTTACAGACATCTTTTGATACAAGGAGAACAACATGAGACTATATTTAACATATTTCTTTCCAATTTCCTTTTTTGCTACCAATACTGTACATGAGCTTTAAACCCGGTACATGTATATGGTACATTGCAAAAACTTTTGAACTGATTGAGTTCTGGGAAAGGTGAAAGACAATTTGTTAGCATTCTCATTCTCTTTATATCAGTTGGAAGATTATTATAGAAGAAATTTCATTTTTAAAATGATTGATCTTAGAAATTTCCGTTGTGTTCGAAATATGAAAACAGACAGCTGAAGATATGTTCGGGCAGAACTTTCATTCAACATGTGTGTGTGTGTGTGTGTGTGTGTAGTCCCAATTGCACATTTCAGTGTGCAGTGCATGTGACTTCCAGCGAGATTGAGTCAATTTCTTCTCATTTTGGTGATTCCAAAACCTTACCCCATACACCAATCCTTACGTGTGTGTGTGTGTATTTGGGTTTTTACAGACGTTATCAATCAGATATGATTATTTACGTCTGGGGACCGACCTTTAACGTCACCATCCGAAAGACGTGACTCGGTCTCGAACCTGGGTCCGCTGAATCAGTTTATAACTTCCACTGTTAGCTGGATTACGTACTACATAATCAACATTTTCATATCGCTTCTAAACAGTTTCTTTTACAATGTAATTGCATGATCAGAACTCAACTTTACACCCTTTGTAAAATGATTTAAGCATCATATACATCTTTATTGTGTTTTAACAATATACCATTTTAACAAATGGAAATCTAAAATGAAATCATATATACATGTATGCTTAAGTCTAAGTTATTTTTTGGCGGATAATGATAGAGCGTTAATCAAAGCATAACCATCAGAACGACAATACTATACAAAAAACAACCAAAATTAAACAACTTTCTTAGTTACAGATATTAATCGTTACCATACACAAATATATTTCAAGTAAGAGAATGAAATAGAACAGTCGATCTTATATTTAGGTCACTCTTGAGTCCATGGTATGTTGACAATGTGGTTTCAACTCAAGTCACTTTTAAATTGTTTATGGTTACCTTTCTTGGACATATTTGATATCTGTTTAACATGTTTAATAAGTTACATATGGTTTTACCACAACTCATGTAGAATTACAGAATAGATCAAGTTTACCTGTTGTTGTATATATATTAATAGTTGATCGGCTGTCTTATTGCCACCACAATTATCAGAAGGCTCCCATGCACAAGGAGAGATATAATCACCAGAGCAGACAGCTCGTGCTATTGGGCTTCCAGCTTGTTATGCAAAACAAAAATTCAGAATATTCGGGTCTTATGAATGTTCTGTAGTCCTACCTTCTATTTTATTTAGAGTACTGGGCCGTGAAAAATAAAGCTTCAGATTGATCGTACGATTGATTTTTACGATCAATCCCAATGACTACAATGTACAATCAGTCGTAAAAATCGATCTTAGGATCAATTTTAAGCTTTATATTACAGGCCCCTGGCCTGATGAAACATAACCCTTAATGGTGCTCCGGCAAAAGGTCCTTTGACAATGGCTCCGGGCGTTATTGTGTCTAAGATATAGGGTTAGGATTAGGGTTATTTCGATTGAGTTTTATGTTAGGGTTAGTGTTAGGTATAGGGTTTGGTCCAGGGTTGAAGTTACGACTTCGGTTAACGTAAAGCATTGACAGTGGAGCAATTATTGTCGTAGGAACATGTGCAGTACAACCTCCTTACTTCCACAGAACATTGGACCAATGGACCTGATTTCTGATAAGCTGATGAAGACCGGTGGGATTTAGGACTTAAGCAGTTATGGTAATACCTCTTGTTGTACTAGCGGATCTTTTTTGTTGCTTCAGACATAAACATTTTTGGTGTAATCATATTAGTACGCCTTATCATGAAAGGCCAATCATCATTACTACTGTTATCATGATTATATCGTATCAAACTTTATAAGGGCCTTCACAGTAGGTCGTAATATTACTATCTACAGGCTGGCTTTTTCAAAGATAATTTTTTTAATATAAAATTTAGTTTGGCGTACCGTTGATGGTGAACCATGGGCATTGTCCGCTTGAGTCACTCCACGAATGAATGTCCCCAGAAGTAAAATTGACGACACCATACATAGATGACCAAGAAGTAGAGGGACATAGTACTGAGAATGAATAATATATATATATATATATATATTGATAAATCGGTGTGTTTTCACATGATACTTAGACTGTATAGGGAAGGAACAAACACAATCTTCTTTAATCAACAACTATTTGTCAATCAATAATGATGATTAAATATGCACAATATTAGTCTTAAGTTGTCAATCACTCAGCCAGTTGGTCCAGGAGCCAGGGACCGGGACGCACTAGGCTCCTTGATCATGTTGATATAACAAGAGCTGTCAGGTGCTACAACACCCGTCGGCGAGAAAGACGACAGAGGACTTCAAAGGCCTGGTTGAATGAATCCTAACACGATTTACTGATTTAATTATTAACATTATAGCCAGTGAATAAATAGAATAATAATCCATAAGCATTAACTGAGTACCCATGGATCATCACAACTGTGGGATAGCTTCGATTCCTTAGAGAAAATTTAAAGTCGTTGCTCCCAAAGTTACATTCATAAATACCAATAAAGAACAAGATAAAAAAATATATGATAATAATAATAATACATAACAATTATATTGCGCTTAATACAATGTTTCTAAGCGCCGAAGTAGTATATATATTCATCACAAACTCAACTAGAGGGCAATATAAATAGCAGAATAACTTGCTGATAAAAATAATGTTTTGGATTATAAGAAATGTCATCGTAATGTTCGCACATTTCAATAAGTGATAGAACTGGACTCCTGAAATTGCCCTTTGATTGATTTATTGAAAGTCTTTGCGATTAAATGTGGGATTCTGTGACCAAAAGATATTATAGAAGAGATGTAAATAGTTTTTAAGAGACTTATTGTATGCCATGTTGGTATTTTTAGCATTACAAAATTATATCTTTTTCTTAGAATAATTTTATTCCTGAGCTTTCGCTCTGGACCGCGTTCCATCTTCCAGATGGTTTCGTCAAGTCGGCAGAATCAATTAAAGAGTAAGATCAATAAGATTCACCTGTACTTTGTACCAGAAGAAGAGACGGATTTAAAAAACCATCTGAGAAGTTTGCCACCAAAAATAATTTCCACAACCAGTCCATCTCTTCTCGAGGAGCCATGCTGCTATTCGCTATATAAGCTCTCATGTCCACCACCTCACCATCGAATAGCAGTTGATTGACGTCCAGGTATATAGTCCCACGGGCATCGTCGGTTTGTAGCATCTCAAAGGCTTTTCGGAACTAGGTATTAATTAATATAAAATAATTTAATCCATTTGATTGAATCTATATAACTGATGAAAAGAGCAACGGAATTCCCTACGCTCTTGGTCGTATCTTCACATAGGTCATGTAGGTACAGATAAAAGAGGATGAAAAGCAATAGCTAGTTTTATGTTTTCCGCACACGTATAACGAGTATAATTGGAAATTTGCAATTTCATCAATGGTAAGAATGGTAATAATTTCTCTTTTGGATATCTGTTCTCTCGCCCTGTCTGATCTGCCCCTAGCTCATCCCTTTTAAAGAGAAGGTTGAGTTCTTGAAAAGGTGGAAAATAATTTGTGACCCTTCTCATTCCTTTTATGTCACTTTGGAAGAACATCATAGTACAAATGTCTTCTGAAAATGATTGCTCTTCAAATGCCCTCACATTCAAAATATAACAAGAAATAGCTGAAATGTTCGTGCCAAACATGTGGATGTAGTCTCATATAATAATCTTATGTGCAGTGCATTTGATTCTCAGCAGGACTGAGTCAATTTCTTCTCATTTTGGTGATTCTAAAACCTTACAGCATACACCAATTCTTATGTACTATATATATGTATGTATATATATATATATATATATATATATATATATATATATATATATAAACCTTTCTCAATTGATTTGCGACAGTTTCTTTCACCAAAACTCAACTTTACCTTTAAATAAGACCAGTTATACCATGCATCTTACCCACTAAAATGCGATTGTTCTATTACGCTGCAACTTTCTTGAACAGGTAATTAATGAATTTCTCGTGATTAATTCTGTTTGTTAAATTATAATTTGAAAATCTATACCAGTAAAAAAAATCCAAAGGGACAATTAAATTCAATATTTCAGTAAATTTAAAACTACAATATTCATTTACATCATCTTACCTCATCTTTAATATCTCTCTCAAGGATTTGGTAATCCGATGATTCTGGGTCGGCCTGAAACGTCGTAAAACTTCTTACAAGCTTAAACGTCAGATGAAATATAGACATATCTGTAATTAAAAGAAAATACGATTGCTAATAAAAAGTTGCAGTGGAATAGAACAATCGCATTTTAATGGGTAAGATGCATGGTGTAACTGGTCTTATTTAAAGGTTAAACAATTCAGTTTCTCCACCATGAAAAGTATCGCTGATACTTCAGTAATAAAAACTTGTTAGAATGCACAAAAATGATGAAACGTATCTGCAAAATGAACTCACATTCTTTTTGAACTTGTTTCAAAGCAAATTGCATATAGCCTAAATTGCCGGTGAATTGTTTAAGACAATAATTACATGGATATCAGTAAATGGTACGCTTTATTGCTATAAACAAAGAACTATGGATTCCTGGAGAATGTCACATTGACTCCCATCCCGTACACCTACACTTGATGGAATTCACTGACAATCGGACACGGTCGACTATTTACTATAAGATAATATCAGAAAAGGAGTAATCACTTTGAGACGGTCTTCCTTTGGAGGTAGTTGTCTCGGATAGTACTGTTATCCGAATGGAACAGTCGGGGGTATTGTCCTGATGAGAAAAAAACGCCCCTAAATGATTACCTCTAATTCTAAGCAGTGCACGGTTGCTTTCAATAATAGGTCGGCTCTCTCGGATACCGACACAGCTGTAGTATCCCTGATCAGGGGGACTCATCGCATTGATGACATAGTCGGATATATCCCGGGTGAAAGGCACCTCCTTCCCATCCTTCCACCAGTCGAAATGCTGGACATTTACGAATGTACAATTCAAGACCACCCTTTCGGATAATTCTGTAGTTAAGTTCTTTGGATGATAGGTCACGGTTGGCACACCTAGTAAGGATGAATTTCAAAAAGAAATCACTAAAAGTTCTTTGTCCTCGTGTTTTCTTTTTTAATTCGTGAACAACAGATCTGACATCTAAATCAGATTATACTGATCCACATGTAGGTCTAAAAACAACGAAGTACATATTTGGCGTTGATGTTACTTGTTTGAGATGGGTTTTTTTCTTCATTTAGAAAAAATTATATTACTCCTATAATTATATTTTCAAGTAGTAGGAGTTAAATAAGCTACTGTCGTGACTTAAAAATAATTTGACTTCTTCATAATCAGTACATTAACTGCCATTAAGCCGCCAGCTTAGATTTTCAGCTATTTTTTAAATGTTTTGCACAGCATGGTATATTTTCATAGCTTTTCTTTTCTAGTGTAGTATGCTTTATACTCAGCAAATAATTGGAAAGCGTAATTTAGTGAATAAAAAAATAAAGTACCGTTTGGTGTTTGGCTGATGTGACACATTGTTCCCTCATAGAGCGAGTTGCACCTACACCTCTTTTCAACTGGTATGCAAGTACCTCCATTAAGACATGGACTCGTCTCACAATATCCTGTAGAGAAGAACAGAACATTGGTTCAGTGGTAAAGCAGCGATTTTGAATCCGGAAGGTACCGTCTTCTAAACCAAGTCGATGTGCTAGTCCTTTGAAACACATCAATTGCCTAGTCCCTCAGATGGGAGCTAAAGATGTAGGTCCACTGGTTGTTACAAGTACATAAGCTTAGTACTTGCTTTCTTAGCAGCTAGGTACGATGGAATCTATGTTTTACATTTACATACAATATGGCTTGGTTTTTTCAACTGCTACTTTACAAAACGTGTATCTTACCTATATCAATTCCATTTACATTGTTTTATCTTTTATAAACCATGTGGTTGACAGGTTAATTTTGAAAAAAAAAATTGCTATCACATCCTTCTACAATCGATGTAAAGGCATTTTCCGAAGACAACATCGTCCATAATGTAAGCAATAATTTAGATTTTAATGTGACTGCTGTGTATCAAGTCTACAGTCGAAGGCAATTATTTTTTAAACATGGCAGTCATTCCATGAAATTTCTAAACATACCACTTTGGCAATAGATGCCGGACCATCCCTCCGTGCAGTTACAGGAGAATGAGTTGAGATGATCGACACATGTTCCTTCATTTAAACACGGAATGGAGTGACATTCGTCAGTATCTGTGAAAAATGGCGTTTCAAAAAAATTGATATTCTCATTAAAATGTTACTTAAAATGACTAAGACAACTTGTCAGCTGGTCGCAATATTCCCATCACACGAGGCGTTATTTCGATCGTACTATTTCCTGTGCTAATAAATCTGCAAAGGGAACTATTGCCAGGGGAGGATCCAGGATTTTGGAAGGGGGGGGGGGGGCACAAATCTCAGAAAATTTTCTGACAAGCAAAAGAAAAGAATTATAATAAATAAACAAAAAGGTTGTCAGTCGCCACTGCTATTGCCCACGCCAGTAATGGGAAGTATAATGTCTGCACTGTCCATTTTGCATTCATTTATGTTTACGATATCACACTGACGTGGAGAGTGAAAGCAGCACCAGTCACCTACTTGGAATTACTCGGAATATGCGGAATATGTTTAATTTCATAAATATAGAAACCACCAGACTAAATCAAATTGATTCTATAATTCGTTCTCATTAAAAAGAAAATGGCTCCAAATACAAGATTGTCTAAATACAAGCGTCTAGACCGTAGTTCTCTTGGAAATACATAGGCCTACCTATGTTGCACGTCATGCCTTCCCATCCTGGAGAGCAATCACAAGTGAAGGAGTTTAGGAGGTTGTTACACTCGGCGCCATTTTGACATTGATTTGGAGAACATTCGTCAATATCTGTAATTCAACAAGGTCAGATATATTACTCGGCTGTGTTAATTACAACATTTGTTCCAAGTTAGCTGACGAACGGGCGCCAATTCTCGAGAGGGAAGCGAAGGTGATCACCTATACCTTTAACTAAATATGTTTTAAACTAACGTAAGGGAGTGGGTTATGCTGGTGTAAGATGTCTATGTTTGCTTTTATCGTTCTAGCCGTTAAGTATTGGAATCAAGCAACTACATATTCTATAATCACAGCATCTGGTTTCAGTGCTATGTACTATGGTAACATTGTAGTTCAAGAAAAGCGCAAAGTTTATACTTCTCAAATTACAAAGTGAGGGTTAGTTAACAAGTAAGACAGTTAGTTTGTTTACAATACAAACAATGAAATTACCAATGTTGGGCCTCACAACCTGTTGGAATCGAATGATCATTAATCCTACTTTTAATATTAACTGTGCTGTAAGTTGATAATTTACAATAAAGTACAATCTGTCCGTTAATATGGCATATTAAATTAGATGATTTAATTCACAAACAATCTGTAAAATTTACATTTATTTGAATACAGAGAGAACAATCCTTAAAGTTGGTAAAATAGTTGGGCACACCATACCCGCATGCATGACACACTACACTATCATTACCACATTGGGATGTTTTCACGTCCAACTGATCCTTCAATTCAATACTCCTAAAAAGGGTGGGCTATAATTTCATCAGACTAATGGGACTACACTAGTTTCTTGTGACACTGTTTTATGTATCACTGGGATTCTGTTGGAGTTCAGGACAGGGTTAGGAATTTGGTATACGTGTTAGTGTTTCACGTGACCAATAGGAAGGGCCAATAGGCTCTAGGACTATACAGGTTAAAACCTTACCATGGCATGAAAATCCATCTGCACCAAGGTAATATCCTGGTAGACAGGAACATTCGAAGCTACCCGGTGAGTTGGTGCAAGTGTGGTTGCACAGAGACCCTTCTTGGCATTCGTCCACATCTGGATAAACGATTAGAAAAACAAATGGCACAAGTGAAAATTGATCCATTTGCTTTTAATATTTGCATCACAATGCCTGTCAATATGGCCAAGAAAAGAAATCCACTACAACTTCAAAAGAAACACATCTTTTGTGTACAATGGCTGTAGAACACAGTAGTGTAATGGGGTTATGGCTCCAGCTTTCTAACACTACATCCCTTTTGGATAAAATTTTAGATTCCCCATTGTGTTGTCTTGTGTAACATTTGTTCAAAGTTTTCATCATTCATTATCAATTAGTTTATTTTATCACAATTCATGTTTCCACCGTTCTATTTTATACAGTTTCATTATCGTTAGGCTCAGAGGCGGTGCTCCCGGGGGGGGGGGGGGCAGGGGGGCACAGTGCCTCCCACTTTTTCAAGTACCCCAAAGGTGCCCCTTTTTACCTATGAAAAGTGCCCCTTTCCATGGCTGATAAGTGCCCTTTTTTCTTTCTAATAAGTGCCCTTTTACCTTCTGATAAGTGCCCCCTTTAACCTCAGACATTACTGCCCCTTTTGAAATTTAATAAGTGCCCCTTTTTCGTCTGATTAGTGCCCATTTTCCGTTCTAATAGTGCAATTTTTCCTTTTGATAAGTGCCCCTTTTCACTTCTGATAAGTGACGCTTTTCCTTCGTATAACTGATCCCCTTCTTCCTTCTGATTTTTCCTTCTGATAAATGCCCTTTTCACCTTCTGATATGCATGATAAGTGCCCCTTTTAATCTCAGACATTACTGCCCCTTTTGAAATCTGTGTCTTTGTGTTTCGTCTGATTAGTGCCCATTTTCCGTTCTAATGGTGCAATTTTCCCTTCTTATAAGTGCCCCTCTTACCTCTGATAAGTGACCCTTTTTCTTCGTATGACTGCCCCTTCTTCTTTATAATAAGTACCCTTTTCACCTTCTGATAAGTGCCCCTTTTAAGCTCAGATAAGTGCCCCCTTTAAAATCCGACAAGTGTCCTTGTTTTCGTCTGATTAGCGCCCATTTTCCGTTCTAATAGGGCATTTCCTAATGGTAAGTGCCCTTTTCACCTCTGATAAATGCGTCTTTTTAAGTGCCCTTTTACTTCTGATGAGTGCCCCTTTTTCTTTCTAATAGTATTATTTTCCCTTTTGATAAGTGCCCCTTTTGTCTTCTGATAAATGCCCTACCTATATACCTATATATATTCAATATATTTTACCTATATACCCCGATGTCGCTTACAAACTGTGCCCTAAAGGCCACAAAAGAGCCATATGCCTAGCTCCAAATAATCAGAGAGGCTTCATAATAATAGATACCCCTACTGATATCAGCACAATGTGAGGCAGTGGAGCAGGGGGCAGGAGGGGCACAATTCCCTCAATTATACCAGAATGAGCAGTGCCCCTAAACCATAACAGAAAGGAGGACAATTATTTTCTAGTATTTTTCCAAAGCTCGCTTGTTATGCTCGCTCGCATTTACCATTGTCTTCTTACATTAGGAAAATCACTGCTATTCAAAATATCTTGAATATGAATAATCAGACCATTTCACTCAACTGCAAAGTAGTTTTTAATCTAGAACCATGTCAAGACGTAAACAATTATGTTTCGAAAATGATCTTCGATAGTGTATTAATCAGAATGTAGCGGTAAACTAATGTCTCAAGTTGTATTTTCCGCCTTGTTTTCACCCTTTGTAGGTGCCCCCTTTTTCCCCCAAAGGCCCCTTTTTCTTGGTGCCCCCCCCCCCCCACTCTGAAGGGCGCTCCGCTGCCCCTGGTTAGGCTAAATGGCTAGAGTTGTATCGTTGGAATGCTTAAAATACCGTTCTGAAAATTAAGGGAAGATATTAATTATAGGAACTCTATCTTGACGAAACTCACCATCTTCACAATTAATTCCGTGCCATCCTAAATAGCACTGGCAATCATAGGCGTTCTCCATGTTATAACAAAGCCGGGTTCCCTCTTCATAGCATGGTGAAGATGCACATTCATCTACATCTAAGTTTATGAAAAACACATAAAACGTTCACATAAAATATAAATATTCATATAATATTTGCATGACAAGAGAAAATTAGACATAAATAAATGGTTATAGAGGCAGCATTAAAATCTTACATCTATATAATCATTAATTGGCTTGCATTTAAACCGGTGTAATCGTTTTATTGCATGTGCGCCGACTAGCGAGCGGAATTAGGACGGGTCATCGCGGAAAAGGAAAATGCTTCGCGCAGTCGGCGCACTACAGACGGCCGGTTAGGAATTCAGGAGTCATGGTACGATTCGCTGAATTTTAGCGTCAAAATGGTGTCCATTAGCGCCTGTATAATTCTTTAAAAGTAAAATTATCAGTGAAAAACTACAAAAGTGAGTGGAAACCGTGCAGTCTACGGTAATTAGGCATAAAAGTTTCAATATTAATATTCCGTATAGTGACGACTTTTTGTAACACTGGTCACTTCTGTAAGATTAATAGTGCATCCATATGTCATGTGTATTATGCTTACCTATGCATGCGAGTCCATTCGCATATACAGAATAGCCCGGGTAGCAAGAACATGAATAAGCGCCGAGAGTATTGTTGCAGATGTGACTACAGTCATGTCCCACCATGCATTCATTAATATCTGGTTGGCAAATATCAAATACAGAACGACCATGTAGTAGAGAAGTCTAGAAGGTGTCACCAGTGCCAGTCAGGGAGAGAGAGAGACAGATAAAAAGAAAGAAAGAGAGAGAAAAAAGATACTGAGACAAAGAAAGAAAGAGAGTGAAAGAGAACGAGGCAGATAAAAAGAAAGAAAGAAAGAGAGAGAGAAAGAGAGGACAATGGAGGACAATGTGTGTCCTCTGTTAAATGTACAAGTCCTCCCATCAATGGAGACGCATGAAAGTCACATGCACTTCACAAAGAAAAGGGTACATAAATATATGGGACTACACAAACATATGGCATGAAAGTTTGGTTTAGAATTTTCAGCTATTTCTCATATTTCGAATACGAGGCCATTTGACGAGCAATCCTTTTTCAGAGGACATTTCTTATATCAAAATTTTCCACAATGACATGAAAAGAAAGAGCAAGCTCACAAATTATCTTTCAAGTTTACCAGTCCACACAGCCTTCTTTTTAAATATAGGCCTAATAAAGCCATACTTCAGCATGTTCAGGGGTGACAGAACAGTTTTGAAAACACGATTTTCTGTTGAATTCTTTATACCGTATTTTTTGTTTTGTTCGTTTGTGTTACATGTTCATTGTTCTGTAAATCTACCGTTACACGTCGTGTCATCAGAAAGAAGCTCATATCCTTCCAGACAGGTACAGTCATATGATCCATCGGTGTTAGTACAGTTCTGAGAACATGCATTCAGATCTTCTGAATCACATTCATCAATATCTGCCAAATGAATAAACATATGCCATTTTCATGGACGAAGACAAGAAAATGAAAAGATGACAATAATAATGATTATAATATTCCGTTCGTGTATAGCGAATATCACATTATGATTTAACGTCTCTATGCACAGGAATCCTGTGGATGCGCATAGAGACGTTAAATCAGCACTCAGTACATTCAAGGAATAAATCATACCAGGTACCCACAGTGACTTACAGTACTACACCCGGGTCGAGTGTGACAAATGTAGATTAATGCCTTGCCAAAGGATATTAGTGAGATACCTTCTGGTTCATAGTCCGGAGATTTATCCACTAAACCACACTACCTCTACAGCCTACAACACCTATGCGAGGTGAAGATAATATTTCTTTGGATTTCAGTGATTACAATTACATGTAAAGACTACTTATTCATAATTTCCAGATCAATTGCTTCCTACCGAAGAGTTTAGGTCATGAAGAACTCCACATATTAACTTTAAGCAATTATTATACAAATATATACCATCATGAGAGGGTCTGGTTGGAAATACGGTGCTCGAGGTGACGTGAACCAAGACTATTTTCATGAGGGGCGCAGCCCTGAAAGAAAATGGTCGTATTCACGTCACCGAGGGTACCATAGTTTAACCAGAGACTCGAATATAGGCATATATTAGGTTTATATCCGTCATCTTGAACAAAAGCCTAAATATACTAATCTACCTATGATCATCTGCACCGTAGGCTTATAGACATCACATGTACATACACAAACAGTCTGCAAAAGGGGGGTGAATTTGCGCAAATCTACCAAACGCGTAATGATAACATCATCACGCGCAGGTGCATAAAACAACAGATACGCGCAAACATGGCAAATGAATGTCATCACAATGTAGTTCGCACTTTTCGTTTGTGATGTCTTTCGCCGTATAGCACCGTGAATAGTACTAATATACATTGATCGTGACGTCAGATGTTACCTTCCATGGCAATTTACGCATTTGCATGAGGTTAGTGGGAATTGTATTTTGTCACATGACGCGCGCTGGACCGATCGATTGCGCAGATTCTTTACATGACGGATAATTATATAAGCCATGAAAAGAATCTGCACAGTTCATTGGTCCAATGCGCGTCATTTGACGAAATACAGTTCCCACCAGCCTCATGCGAACAACCGAATTACCATCACGGGTAACATCTCAAGCCACGATCCGTGTACAGAATAGATAGGCCTCCTAGGCCTATAAATGGATATACGGATATATACTTTGTGACTTAAATGTTTTGTTCAAACTTTTGTTGTTGATATTTCTTGTCATATGTTGATATGCGTACATTTTAAGAGTAATCCTTTTCAGGGGATATTTTTCTAATACGATATTCTTCCAAACTGACTTTGAAAGAATTAAAGCTTACAAATTATTTTTCTCAACCTGCTATTTAAAGTTGCGAGATTAAAGCCTGTATTTGTCTGAGGTCAAAAGAAACGCCAAAGAAACATATTTATTGGCTAAAATGTTTATTTGCAAATATAATAGTAATTAATTCATTACCATCATTGCAATGGAAGCCTAACCATCCAGGCGAGCAAGTGCAGTTATAAGAGTTGATCAGATCATTGCATTCTCCGTTGAGACAAGGATTGGACAAACATTCATCAATATCTGTTGAAATGAAAAGAAAATCAACAGATCAATTTTACATTATTCGAGCATTTCATCAATTAATTTCTCTTCTGAATGCCGCGATGTGTAGCGGCTAAAAAAAAAATATATATATCGTAGGTGGAATACTTGCTCACTTCCGAAAAACCGCTTGGGTAACAGTGGCGTACCCATGATTTTTTTACAGGGGGAGCAAATTTTGTCAACTGTCAAATTCTGCTTGGAGGGAGACCCTTATGTTTTTCTTCTTGCCAGCCCTCCAAAACTCGCTCAGGGGGGAGGGGGGTATCACACGTTATGCTCCATGATTCTCTGACAAGCAACAACAACAACAACAACAAAAAAATCCTGTCAAAAGTTGTCAGGAGGGGCACTCTGCCCCCTGCCCCCCCCCCCCCGCCATTGGGTACGCTAGTGATGGGTAATATCAATATTGCGTAATTGAAAGAAGAGTTTTGCTCATTTTGATCTTTGTATTAAAGAGCTTTTTTTATCGTGTCATCTCATTCTCATGTTTTCCTTGAAATCTCTCTTTCTCCTCTCTTTCTCACTCTTCTCCTCTCCTCCCAAGCTTTTTGCCAACCGGCAGACTTCTGTACTAATTTTATGCATATTTAACACGATAAAAACTTCTTTAGAAAAATAAACTCAAGGGCAATTTCAAAGGCCTATTGTACTGCCCATAGAAATCTTGTTCGGATTACGTAATACGGATTGTAATGTTCGCACATTTCTAAAGGTGATAGACAGGGCTATTGAAATTGCCTTCAGTTGATTTTTCGAAAGTAGTTTTTATCGTGTTATTTCTTGAAAAGTGTATGCAAAGTGAATTCATCTCTAGAGATAGCCTTATTCATAAAATCTAAATTAAGTGGTAAGGGTTCGTAAGAGAAACACAACTAACTTGAAATAATTTAATAAGTAAACATGGTAAACCGGTCTATGAGTATGATGGGAAGGGGGTGTATGTGTCCCCGTGTCCTCGGCGTTGCCCTACGCCATTAATTTGTAATTAAATGTTTTACATATTTTACCATTGCATTTCCGCATATCGATATCGAGACTGAATCCAGCATTGCAGGAACAAATGTAACTGCCTTCAGAGTTTGAGCAATTCTGATCGCAGTCACCCACCATAACACATTCGTCTATATCTGAAGAATTTTAAAAAGAAAAGGGTATATGGCTGGTAAAAGAAGTTAGACTTTGGTTATTCATAAACTGTTACTATCAAATAAATAAAACAATGACGCGCAGTGACTGCAAATAGCTAAGTTCCTTCAAAAAAGATGCATATGTAAATCACATGAATGAAAAAATATTTTTGGCGATATTGTGAACATCTGAAATGAGCATTTAAATAGTTTCTCAGTGAGTATGCATTTACCTTCACACGTTGTTCCATCTTGTTGAAGTTCATAACCTTCATAACAGGCACAGTCATATCCCGTCCCTACGCCCAATTCGATGCATCTCTGACTACAATTGTGACCCAATGCACATTCGTCAATATCTAGAAAGAAAGAACATAAAAATAGGTTAGCAGGCAAAGTAAGTACGCACAAAATAAACAAAATATGTTGTCTCGGCTAGGTAGGGGTTAGTAATTGAACGACACGTGCTCCAATTTGGAACACAAAAATAGGAACTCCCAACTGCAATCCTAGACTCAACCCTCTCCCTAACCTAAAACCTGACCTAAACCACGATCGCAACCCTAAACCATTATCACTCTGACGTATAACAACGAAATGAGCAAAAGTCGTAGGAGCAACAGACGGTAGCAGCAAAAACAAAGAAGAGGGTAATCATATGGGGGGGGGGGGGGGGGTGGTAGAGGTTTTGCACGGGGGGTAGGTTCCAGAGCAAAAAATTTCCTGGGTTATTTATTAACATTTATTTATTAATATCTGAAAAAAAGAAGAAAACGAAAACAGAAATTCATAAACTCTCTTCCAGATTTATTTAGACTTTCTCTAATTTTTATTAGATATATTCACTTCCGTGCAGTGATCCATCTTCTTAGTGTTGATTCACTTCAATTCCAACGGAAATACGTATTTATTATTTTTATGTTCGAATCATGTGGATATTTACCCATATCACATGTAGGTCCACTCCATCCAACAGCACAAGTACAAGAGAAGTCATTTCTCAGATTGTCACAGGATCCTCCATTGCGACAGGGTTTTGATTGACACTCGTCGATATCTGACAATGACAATGGCAATTAAATTAGATAAAGAGAACATTGTTTGGATCATCTATATGTCCTGAAACACTGCATCAAGTTTCGCCACAACCATAAGACATTTTAACAGTGCTCTCGACGCCCCTTCATCTCTCAAGAAAATGCCGTTTCAAAGTTGATTTCATCCCACTGGTCCTACGCTAGAATAATAATTTATTTCCGTATTACGTGCGGTTAAATTAGAAGCAAGATGTCTGCAAGATGATTTTGGTAGCATAAAGAGCGTGTTATAGCCGAGAAATAAGCAAAGAGAGCTACGGAAATCAAGCTAATTTTCCCGAACATATGTATACAGGCTTCTAACATGGACAAAAGTAAGCTGTACTTGTCAACGAATGAGATTTTTTGAGCAAGTTTATTGGTCTGTTCATATTTTGATGGTCCAGACAACCTATCTACCACGATAGACAATTCAGAATGATTGGAAACCTGTGTTTTTTTTTCCACGAAGCGTTATCAAATACCTAAAGCTAGAGCGTATATATCTTTCAGTTAAACTGACGTATCGGAAATTGGAGCAACTAAACCTATTAAAAATTGGTTAAATGAGAAACGCCTACATCTTTTCAAGGTAAAACGAGCCGACACCACGCGAAATAATATATCAATAGAATTACATAAAGTGAAATCCAAATTTGAGAGCACATTACCTTGAACGATAATAAAGTTAGGTCAAACAAATGAAGAGAGAATCCCCTAAAAATGATGTTATTAAGCATATGTAGAAACTTTAAACTGGCAAACTGATAATATGGTAGGGAAGGTCTCTTATTGACCGAATTGCAAAATTTGAGATTTGAATATCATTAGTTACCTTTGAAAAAAAAAAAATCATAAACTTTCTTAATTCTGTCTCAGTTCTTTCAAATTCTGTTCTCGTTTTTTTCTGCTTTCTCACAACCCAACTTGTTAAAGGTTGGATTATCCTTCATGAATAAAAAGGTATTTTATTTTACAACCAATACTTGCCTGTGTCGCATGTTATTCCGGTCCAACCGCTCACACAGGTACAGCTGAACGCATTAACAAGATTATAACATGTCCCGTTGTTCACACAAGGATTCGACTCACATTCATCAACATCTGAGAAAGAACAAACAGTGGTATTGATACACCATTGTTTTTCTAGTCATTTTAAAGTCAATTAATTAACTCACACACCTGTCTTATCTAACATTTCTAGATGATGGCAAATAAATACTTAACCACAGAGCCAAAACCCTCTCTCACTCATTCAAGTCATGTTAAACAAAGACATGAAAGGGAAGGCTTAGATTTGGGTCTAACTTGCTTTGTAAAACTCGAATTTAGACCAACCTTAAACCCAGAGACAGGTTGAAATTTTAGTAGAATATGGACCCACAACTCTGACGAAATGAAGTCTGGAGAATTTATTTTAGTAGAATATGGACCCACAACTCTGACGAAATGAAGTCTGGAGAATTTATTTTCGGATCACCACGTACATGTAATCGTCATTAGGGATAAGAACCCTTTCTTTCAGCAAAAGGTAATAACAGGTAAATAGTAATAACAGGCCTACCTGACAGAGCAAACGATCTGGTGTTCATACCTTTTTCACACGTTATTCCATTATAACCTCCGGGGCACACGCAAAAAAAGGCATTGAGTCGATCTTCACATACACCACCATTTAGACAAGGACTTGATTCGCATTCGTCCTTTTCTGAAAAAAAAAAAAGCGGAAGAAACAATAAATATATGAGTGACAATTATATTTCCTTCATACGCTTGATAATAATACGGCAGGTTATGAATGATAATATGATGGTTGTTTCTCAGTAGGGACGAAAATATAATTTATCTTTAAATTTATCTTTTTCTAAGCATATCTAATATAATTTTTAGTAAGAGTTCTTATGCGATTCCAATTATGTGTAAGCATGTATATATCCGACGACAAAAACAAAATTTGAAATAAAACAAAATTAAAGTATAGTCACAAGTGCCGATAAAGGATGGAGTGTCGTAAGACATTAGATATGAATATATGTATGTATCAAGTTAGCAACTATTTCCATTGCCAGCTTGTTACGAAATAGCTGCTATTTCTGAAAAGGTTACGTCAGAATATAGATGGAAATTATCTGCCACTACAGTGGTAGTAACATGACAGGAACGATGTGTTGGTTAATGGTACTGCAGGTTTTAAGCAACAACAACAATAACTGAAGGAAGAAAAATAGTCACCAGTTTGACATATTGTACCCTTCCAACCAGATGTACATGTACAGCTGAAAGCATTCTGAAGATTGTCACAAGTTCCTCCATTAAGACAAGGATTCGAGGCGCATTCATTCATATCTGCAATGAAGGAGAGGCTAGATATTTTTTTGTCGTTATCCTAGGAATAGCATTTTGAATTCTAGTTGACTTGGGAGAGTTGTGTATTCTTCGTTCTTATGTTCCGTTTTATTCCACGTCATTATTATTATTAATAAAAGTGGCAATATACTGCATTTTCCACTGAATAGAAAGCACAAGATACAAAGATGCAGGTGACCAAGCAATGACAGTGTGATTTCAATAAATGCATAGGATTTCAGAATTTAATTGTCTTCAAACTCGTTCATAATGCTAATATCTTTCTGTGTAAGCGTTATCGTTAAAGATAAAGTTGAGTTCTGGTCATACAGTTACAATGAGAAAGAAACTGTCTAAGAGCAATCATGACGATTGGGGAAATTAATTTTGTAGCACATAAGAATTGATGTATACTGTGAGGGTTTTGAATGATCGAAACGATAAGAAATTGATTCAATGTTGCGGAAAGTCTCATGCACTGCACATATAAATGGTATTTGAGACTACACACACTCACACACATGTGGCATGAATAATTGGTCCATACTTTTCGATTATTTGTAATCATATTTCGAGTGTGGGGGCATTTGAAGAGCAATCCTTTACAGGGGAAAAATTATCTCTGGTACACTCCAACCTGGCATAAAATGAATGATAAATCTCAATAATTCTTTTAAACCTTTACCAGATATCAAGCTTCTCTAGTGCGTCCCAGACAAAAAGTAAATAGTTGGAAAAAATCTCCCCAAATAAATGTTTCAAAATATTTTAAGGAAAATTTTATACCAGTGGATAGCTTAGGGTCTCTTCTATCAAATGACACCAAAAATATTTCACAATATTTTGCGCTTAAGTGAGCAAAGGCCAGTAATGAGAAAGGGTCTTTCTCACAAGAATTGATATTGGCTTTGGCTGTATCAGCCGAGCTGAGAGTCATGTAAAGGCTTAGAAATTTCCATATTCTGATCAATGAAAGACAATTTATGTTCTCTGTATATCCTTACACATCCCATCAATATTTTATGCTTGAGTTAGTAACTACTTTGTTGGGTGTTTCAATATGTTACTTTTGGTGAGTCTTTTAATTTCATCTGGCTTGCTTACCCAACCATAAAGTTTTGATGGGATATATCATGAAATACATTGAACAAAGTCCGTTCTTTCATGAATAGTCTTTCAATGATCAGAATATAAAATTTCGAAGTCTTTTCATGACTATCAACTTGGCTCATACCAGCCAGAACAACAAACATTTGTCAAGAATGGATTTTGCACCATTTCACAAAAGTGGCTCTTGCTCATTCAAGCATAAAATACAGTGAGATATTTTAGTGTCATTTGATAGAAGAAATCATAAGCTAACCGCAAGTAAGGAATTTCCTAAAAATATTCTGAAATGTTTAATTGGGGAGACTTTTTCCAACTGTCAGTTTCAAACGGTTCTCAACTTTGTTGATACCATCCAGAACAAATACCAATTCTTGTCAATTCTGAATTTTGCACCCTTTCACAAAAGTGATTTGAGATCACTCAGGCGTAATAACTAGCCATATTTTTTTGGTGTCATTGTATAGGAGGGACCCTAAACTATCTACAATAATTAAAATATATTGAAACTGTTCAGAAATATTTATTTGGGGAGACTTTTTCCAACTGTTTACTTTTTTTTGGGACACACTGTATAAAAGAAGCAACTGCATCAATAGACGTCTTGGGAAAACATTGAAATTCCCAATTTACATATCTCACACTCAGTGAAAACGCTGTCGACAAAAGGGCAGGTCTATGGGGCAGTCAGGCGAATGGGGGAAACATAATAAGGAAAGAAATATACACAGTAACCAAGGTGGGAATGAATGAAATGAAAATATAAAATGAGACTATTTGCGATATCTAGTTTTAGTGTATATGCTCCAAAACGAGAAGGAAATGGGAAGAAAAATAGGAAAGGAAAGATCAATCGTAGAGTAGCTCTGAAAGAACGGTTAGTATTTCGCAGTATATTTAGCTCTGAAAAACTGACTTCCTTCCCTCTTTCCATGTCCCACAATTCTGTCGTGTATAAACAGAAGATGCTAGTATAAACTAAATTGTCAGTCTGATTTCATTTCATTGTTAAGCGATTACTTTGTTTCTGTTTATTACCTGTTAGACATGTTGTTCCAATCCAACCTGCAGGGCAAATACAGTAGAAACTATTGAAGATGTCATGACATATCCCTCCGTTCTTACACGGGCTTGATTCGCACTCGTTTATCTCTGAAGGTTTATGTAAAGACAAAAAGGAGGAACTATACATCAGTATTTTTCCTATAGTTTTATAGTTTAGACTGACTGATGATAAAATATTCCGCTAGTCCACTTCAAGTCTCACTAATATTCTCGTAGAACTGTTTTTATTATTATTATGGCCAATATTATCATATTTTTATCATTATCCGTCACATCATCATTATTATAACGATTATCATTCTTTTTACTAGATAATTATATTACGTAGAACTCATTCACCTGTTTCGCATGTTGTACCTTTCCAGCCATCCGTACATGCACAGCTGAATGCATCCTGAAGATTGGAGCACGCTCCTCCATTTTGACATGGGATTGAATAACATTCGTTAACATCTAGAAAGAGATAAGGTGGATTAAAGGGAAAATTATCCTGTCCAACTTTGGTTTAATCTTCATCTTTTTTTTTTTCTTTTTTTTTTGGATCTTGTTGGCCTTTATAGGCCTATGCAGTCTGGCCAAGAAATAACGCATTGCCCTAGATCTGCAATTTCATCATCATAACCATAACTGACACAATATCATTAGTCTTTGTTTCACTGGGTATAATATTCTTTTACAAGTAATATCAATGTTCATTTTCAAGATTTGTGCATGAAAGCTTCCCATACAATCTCTGTTTCATTTTCATTCGTTCACGCCTTTCCCAGAATTGATGTTCAAGGTTTCATTTTCCTGAGATTTTTAAACACCCAACTATACATCCAAGATCATTAATTCTGGGAAAGGCGTTTTGATTCTATTTTGTGTGGCAAAGTCATTTATAAATATTTATTACTTTAGCATCACCAGTCATCCTTGTACAGAAATTCTACGTAATGTGTATGTTTGGTATACCACACACATGCATTAGTCACTCCCACCGAATGCTATCTTTTACATAAAATTTATGTAGAATATTTCGGAGCTAAGTTCTTATCATTAAAGGAGAACTAATCCCAGAATAGAAATGTATATGTTCAAAGGTGTAATATATTCTTACTCATTGGCCTGTATCACTTTAGAAATAGAATATCAGAAAAGGGTTTAAATCAAGACATTCTAGCAGACGGTATCATCTGCTAACGCTTTACATGGGGGGATGCCATTTTCTTGATGATATGGAGTTGTACATGAACCACTGGAAAACCATTCCGGTCAGGAAGATATTTTTAATCCTAGAGCTAAATTGCTTCTCTTCATTACAAGAAAAATCCCCATATATGATGGAAAATATATAACAGGTGTATAGATATATTCTTAAATTTGAAATTTATAGATTTCTTTTAAAATTCTCTGGTTTTGCTAAATAGAAATTTCTTGGGCTTGCCTGGCAGAGCAGAACATAATTTATACAACGCGCATTCTATCTATTGAAGTCCATTATCTCAAAGCAGGTGAATGCATAATTTGTCACCATTGACGCTCGGGAAAGTTATCATCCATAAATTTGAATTAATTTGCTCCTTCGCGTACGTCATAGTATCAAGAAAATAGATTTCTATTTTGTAAAATAGTAATTTTCAAAGAAATATAAAACACATTTTTGTTTTTAATATATCTGTTATTATTTTAAATCTCTAATGGGATTTTGTATCAGAAAGAAGGACAATTTTGCATTCGGATTAAAAATATCTTTATGTACACATCAAGAAAATGGCAGCCCCCAGGTATCGCTAGCAGACGATAAGTTTTGCTGAGAAAATCTTGATTTATACCACTCTCGTATATTTTAATGCAAAACTACGTAGGACAACAAGAAGAAATAGATTACATCTTTAAATATAAGCACATTTATATTTTGAGGTTAATTCCCCTTTAATTCATTGAGTTATAAGAAATCATGTGTAACCATAATAATGTTTAAAGATATGTGTAAAGTTGTATGCTGATATCAACATGCAAATAGAGAGAGAGAGAGAGAGAGAGAGAGAGGGGGGGGGGGGGGATACGTACCAGATTGACACCTTGTTCCCGTCCATCCACCGTCGCAGGAGCATGAATATGAATTACGTCCATTTGAGCATGTTCCACCATTCAAACACGGGTTAGATGAGCATTCGTTGATATCTTGGAAAACAAGAAGGAAATGAAATCATAAAACACAGTAAGTTGTCTGCCGACTGACAGATTTAGCTTTTACTTCTATAAAAGCCCATTACTGATACATCATCAATTCATCAAAGCATTTTTTGCTTTGATGAATTGATGATGTATCAGTAATGGGCTTTTATAGAAGCAAACTCATTTTGATTGAAAACATGCTGGATGTTCATTTTTTTTTCTCGGTTACCACGATTTCTTTATTATCACAATAAACATGGAGGAATATTAAAATGAAGATCTTATTCAGAGTGTCACCAACTGGAGGGACTTTGCTAAAATGAATATATTTTAAGTTGTCTTATGATAATTGATCTCTGTCGAGAATTCCTGCTAGTCTGCAAGCACAGACCCTAATTTGACAATTTATCAGAAAAATCATTGTGTCTTGAGAGAAGCCTAACCCAGCTACCTACTGGTTATGTCAGGAGCAGCTCTAGTACAGGGCCTATGGTAGTTTTACAGTGCAGACACTTTTTAACTACTGGCCAGGGTTTCTGCCTGCACACTAAATACCTGCTGTTATGATATGGTTTGATAATCTGCCACCCCCTCAATTTCTTTTGATAAAACAAAACAGAATTAGATTTTTCAAGCACATAATGTCCTTTGTCAAAACTGAAACGGTATATACGGATTAGAGGAGAGCACAAAACTATAAAAAGCTTCCACTGTACATTTTGAATATAGAAATGATCATTCCATTAGGATTGTTAGGTTTTTCCATGAGAAAGTTTTAAATTGCCCTATTTTTTTTTCCTAATCAGGTTATAGACAGACATGTTCTAGTCTTAGGTCAATTTTGTTTTGTATTGATATTTGTATTAATTAGTTGTTCTCCATAACTCGGTAACTTTCGATTGTTCAGGTTGTTCTATTCCCCCCCCCCCCAAAAAAAAAAAGGATAAAAGGGGGAAAAGTATGATCTGTAATATATCCACATAATAATCATATAACTTACCAACACAAGAAGAGCCTGACTCACGGAACCCTGCACAACATCTAGTCTCATACCTGAAAGCCTCTCTATAACGTGTTCTACAATTAAACAATCAATAGCGCATGGAGTTTACAGGCAAAGTTGATAGGTCATGAGATTATATTGTCAAAAAAAAAAATTGTATGGGAGCATATTTGAAAGGTTCATTATGTAGGACATAGGAATTGGTGTATACTGTGAAGGTTTGGAATTTTTAAAATGACAAAGAGTCGGGTCCACTTTACCCGACACTTTATGAACAATCTACATCCAAACTACGAATACTCACGTCTCAAACGCGACACATTTTACCCAAAAATAAATATTCACAAAAGTTTATAAAGAAGGAGCTATCAAAATCGGTCCTTCTGGTGACCCACACTGAATTTCTGCAATGGAAAACCAATTTAAAGGTAAATTACTTCATTAAACACACTTCTGTTCTTTGTATACAGTTGGAATATGTGGGAAAATCAAAGATATATTTGTGATCATATTGATAGTTTTATTTCGGTCAGAGAATGATAGCAAGTAATAAAAAGAAGTGGTCATACGAACGACGTTGAACAGAAGCCGTCTACTAGTATTGTTTTTATTTTGACAAGATATAGGCAAGTGCTTTATTTCTATCTTCCCCGGAGCTCCGGGTGATCTCGATGTGTAGAACATTGCATAATTTCGGCTCGTAATTAATCATGTTAACTGACTGTGTAAAGTTTGGAACTTCATATGTCTTATTCAAGAAAACTTTGTTTTCGATCATCTATATTTCTATCGTTTTAGTCTCTGAAAAGAATTAGGTGGTGTAAAAAAGAAGTTGTCTAATGCACTACTGTATCTTGCAAATCGATCAGCTCGTGTGAACACTGCGTGATGCATGACCCACTGCACTCATTACGCCATCTTTAGCTCACTATTCAGCCAGTAATAGCAGTCTTATCTTCCATGGGTTAGGACTGAAAACTTCGAGTGGAGTCTACCCTCCCTCATTAAAGAAAAAAGTGTAATTCACCGCCTCATTTTTTTATTTTTGGGGGATTACGACATATATATATATATATATATATATATATATATATATATATATATATAAAAGTGTATACATTTTTAAATTTGTTGCCCCATGGCTAGGAGCTGTGGAATAGTTTGGGGTAGGTAAAACATTAGACATGTTAAACCAATGAGTTATCACAGGACGATTACCATGCAGTGTCGCCTTCACTCACGTGAATACAGAATGCCATCAGGAAACTTCTCTTTGCATTTTTTCCCTCTGATTAATCTGTATTGTTGGATTAGATTTCTGTTTTTTCAATTAGTAGTTTGTGTGGATATTCTTTTATCTCCATTGTTATTTATCTATCTTCATTAATTAGCTGGTAGATACACTACTCAAAAGATGACCTTTCGATTTGAATTGGCAGGGAAACTCTATATTATTATTATTACTTTACTACTACTACTACTACTACTACTAATAATAATAATCTTTTAAAGTCCACTCCAAATTTTATTAAGTTAAACCGAAATGGAAATTCTTTTTGCCCAATTGATCGTGAGCCCGGCAGCCACTGAGCAGCGCCAGATCGACGTAGCTCTATCCCTTATTGTTGAACGCCAAACAAGGTAGCAGCAACTCCCATCTTTTAACGTCTTTTGGTATGACTACTACTACTACTACTACTACTACTACTACTACTACTACTACTACTACTACTACTACTACTACTACCACTACTACTACTACTACTACTACTACTACTACTACTACTACTACTACTACTACTACTACTACTACTACTACTACTACTACTACTACTACTACTACTACTACTACTACTACTACTACTACTACTACTGCTACTACAGCAGCAGCAGTAGCAGCAACGACAACAACAAAAACTAATACTACTGCTGCTGCTGCTGCTGCTGCTGCTGCTACTCCTCCTCCTCCTCCTCCTACTACTACAATAGCAACAAAAGCACACACAAAAAAAGATTACTACTGCTTCTACCCCTACAACTACAATTACTGCTACAAAGATAACAACAACTATCACTACTGATGATAGTTATTATATTATTATCATTATAATTATTACTACTATTACTACTAGTCCTCTACTACAGCAACAAACAACAAAAAAAACAAAAACAACAGCAACAGCTACTCCTACTACTACAGCAACAAACAACAACAAAAACAAAAACAACAGCAACAGCTACTCCTACTACTACTACTACTACTACTACAACTACTACTACTACTATCACTATTACTACCACCACCACTACTACTACTACTACTACTACTCCTACTCCTACTACTACCACTACCAGGGGCGGCGCCAGGGTATTTTGATAGGAGGGGCAAGACAACCTAAAGATGACGTCATATTTTTTCTCCATTAAATAACAGGGGTAATAATTATAGAGTTATATGTTTAAGACCTCTCTTTTTAATACTCCTCTTTCTTCTTTCTTCCCTTTTCTTCCCTTTTCTTCCTCCTTTTCTTCTTTTTTTCTTTTTTTTTCTTTTTTCACTACTTGAAAAATCATAGGGGGGGGGGGGGGTCGCCCCCTCTGCCCCCCCCCCCTGTAGCGCCGCCCCTGACCGCCACTAATAATAATAATAATAATAATAATTGGATTTATATAGCGCCTTTTCCAAAGGATACAAGGCGCTGTCACCTAAAGTCTATTCAAGTAAATTAAGAATTGTATAAGTAAGTTTTTAGATGTTTCTTGAAGATGTCAAGTGATGTGCTATTACGGAGAGATGCGGGGAGTCTGTTCCAAAGTTGTGGAGCAAGTGACTGAAAGGACTTGAAGCCAGCCTGTTTTCGGGATTTTGGAATGACATAGGAAGGAGCAGAGGTAGAACGAAGAGAATATGATGTTCTCTGTTGCTGAAAGAGTGAGGAGATGTATTGAGGAAGTGTGGTTGACAGTGATTTGTAAGTCTGAACCAGTATACGGTATTGTATTCTCTTAGAAACGGGAAGCCAGTGAAGTTCATTGAGTAATGGAGTGACGTGGGACCATTTTGGTTTTTGACATATTAGACGAGCACACTTATTCTGAAGACGTTGAAGTCTGCCCAGGTCCTGTTTACTGATGACCCCAAGCAAACATCCACCATAGTCAAGCCTGGATAGCACAAGTGCTCTAACAACATTATGACAAGTGTCTTTATTTAAGTACCCCCTGATGCGATTGAGGTTGTAAATTTGCCAATTGAGGGTACGACACAAGTTTGTTACATGGTCAGACATTTTCATTTCCTTATCAAAGACAACACCCAGATCCTTGATTGTTGAAGACATTGGGATGTCTAGATCATCAATAGAAAATGAAAGGTCATTGAACCGATTCAAGTCGGTGGATGATGCAGCAATGAAGAACTCAGTTTTACCGGAATTCAACTTCAATTTATTACTGACAAGCCATGATTGTATGTCTTCTAAGCACTTCGAGATACGGTAGTATGCGCAAGCTGCATCTCCAGGCTTGGTAGGATCAAAAATGGTAAACATCTGGATGTCATCAGCATACACATGGTATTGAACTGAATGCTGGCTGATGATGTTACCAATACACCTAATGTAATATGTAAATAACTGTGGCCCAACAATTGACCCTTGCGGTATCCCAAATTCCAACCTTTTGTCACTGGAGAATGATCCATTGACATGGACTCTACAAGACCTGTTGCTAAGATACGATTTGAACCAGGAAAGGACATTATCTCGTAGACCGAAGTCATCGGCCAGCCTATGAGAGAGAATTGTGTGGTCCACCGTATCAAAGGCGGATGAGAGGTCCAGCATTAATAAGAAAACAGCTTGCCTGTTGTCGATTGCACAAAGTACGTCATTCTGCAGTCGAATGAGTGCAGTCTCAGTACTATGTGCCACGCGATATGCAGACTGCATAGGATCAAGCAAATCATTACGGTTGACAAAGTCGGACACCTGTTTAGAAACAGCCTTTTCGATTAATTTGCCTAAAAATGGTATGTTGGAAACAGGTCTGTAACTACCTAAATCATTTTTGTCCAGAGAGGACTTCTTCAATACTGGTGTAATGATAGACGATCTAAGTCTCTCTGGGAAAACACCGGTAGACAGTGATAGATTCACGATACGTAACAGTACTGGAAGTAGAACTGACAAATGTTTCTTAACCAGCCATGTTGGCATGGGATCCAAAGTACAAGATTTGGAAGGACATTTAGAAATCATACACTGCAAGACATTTTCACTCACAAAATCAAACTGAGAAAAAGTTGAGTCAGGTTCACATGTGTTTGAGGATACAGTAGGAACATTACGTTTTGTTGGAACAGTGCTCTCTATATCGCCCCTAATTTTAGATACCTTACTGACAAAGTAATTTGAAAAATCTTCAGCAAGATCAGAAGAGTTTGTACATACAGGAAGAACATTACTACTGACATTAAGCAATTCATTGACAGTCTTATACATGTCCTTGGTATTACATGAAGAAAGTCTGTCATGATAATAGTCTTTCTTGGCAGAGACAACCACATCACATACCGTCCGCTGAGCTTCAATATACAGTCTGCGATCAGTATTTGACTTTGTCTTGCGCCAGCGTCTCTCTGCACGCCGTCGGGTACGTCGAGCTTCCATCACTTTATCGGTGTACCAGCTAGGCTTTACTCGAACTGACAGTGTCCTTGTAGTTGCGGGGGCGTGAGCGTCAAGAACTTCACGACAAGCTTCGTTGTACCGAAGCACAAGATCATCGATGTTACTACTGTCACAATCCATAATTGAGTTCATTCTGTTGGATAGATCCTGAGAGAACTGCTCGTGATCTATTGACTTAAACTTCCGGAGAACACGAATGTCACTAGAAGGAGCTGATTTCTTCAGATCAAGATCAAACTTTATCATGGAGTGATCAGAGTGCAGAATCTGATCTACGAAGCATGTCGTAATGAGAGTGTCACTGTCCTTAACGATGATGAGGTCAAGGGTATGTCCAAGACGATGTGTAGGCCCTTGAACAAGCTGCTTGTAGCCAAGCGAGGTCAGCAACGAGTTCATATTTCTCACCTCCGACTTACTAGGACAGTCCATATGGAAGTTAAAATCCCCCATGACCACCAGTCTGTTCGGCAGCAAATCGGCACAGCTGAGGACCTCCTCGAATTCCTCAAAAAACGTAGAAGATGGCACTGAGCCAGAAGGAGGTCTGTAGATAACCAGGAAGTTTACGTTGGGGTTTCTAAATAAAGCAAATTCAAATGAGCTAGCTTCCGGGAGAGTATCGGAACAGTCCTTCAGCTTTAGACTGCTGTCATATACTGCAGCGATCCCTCCACCCCTACGTGAAGTTTTTCGCGGAAGACTGAGAGCGGAGAAACCAGGTGGACAAATCTCACCAAGGATGACCCGGTCATCCTCCTTGAGCCAAGTCTCCGTTATGAAGGTGATGTCATAGTTGTTATCGATAATTGAATGACACAGTAAGTCGCTCTTGTTGCGGATTGACTGACTATTCCAAAGACATGCTTTCAGGGTCGTCTGTCCATGTGAATCGCTTCGAGGACTGCCAGTAGGTGTAGAAAGTCCATCACTCTTCTTGCTCTTCCTCCTACCACCTCTTGTTCCACGCCGTGTAGCAGGCTTCCTGTACTACTACTACTACTACTACTACTACTACTATAACTATTACTACTACTACTACAACTACTACTGCTACTCCTACTCCTACCACTACTACTACTATAACTACTCCTACTACAGCCACTGGCGTAGCCAGGGGGGGCACAAGGGGGCCATGGCCCCCCCCCCCCTGTTGATCGGAGAGCAAAAAAAAAAAAAAAAAAAAAAAAAAAAAAAACTAATTTCCTTTTCACATGCTGGTCTTACTAGGACTTACCCTACCCCTACCTTACAATCGAAATAAGGAAAAATAAAATGGAAATATTACCAAAAAAGTAAACAAAATAAACACTGCTTTCATTTCCAGCAAAAACTGTTCCTTTCCAAATCATAACCCCGAAACTTTGTTAACAACATTGACTAAGTAGATTGGTAACAGAACATTTATATTTCTTTTAGTTTGTCGAGAGTTGAAAGAAATTGTACTCAGAATGATGAAGAGGCGTATCAGTTATTCTTGCCGAATATAAACCTCTCTTTGTGAATGGGTATATGTCCGATGGAGGCAATAACCATTTTCTTCGTTTTGTAAATCTTGAGTTTGTTTAAGAGTTATCATTGTGGTAACCAACATTGCTTTTATACGAAAACAATGTCACCGTTATATCATTTTTATGGTCTTCATCCGAGGAGAAGCAAAACACTGTTTTTCAAGGTAGAGTTCGATTTTATAGAGGAATATTCAAAAAAGATACAATTTCATTCTTTGTTCAAGTCGTATTTTATATACTAGTAAGTCATCGGACGAGATGCTTTCTGCTTTGATGTTTACAGTTTTGAGTCAAATCTATTATCACTAAATTGAATGACAAAAACGGCCTTCACATGTGGCAAATCATGTGCGCTTGACTTGGTTGTATGAAGACTTTGTTTAGCCCGTTCTCTATGTGTAATTACATTATTTCCATATGTTTTTATTACAAATTGTGATCTCTATACTCTTTACACGATGTAATTCTAATATTTTTCCGTGCTAAATACTCACATTGATGTTCATTTTGGTTACAAAAATTAATCAAAACTATATAATTCCTCAGTACTTAAATGAAGGAGTACGTAGCTGGATTCGTGTAGTATATACGAATTAGGCAACTAATGAACAACCTCTTACCGAGAAAATGAGATAAAGAGCTAAACAAGGCAGCTAAATAAATTGCTAAAGTCTTTTACATACACCTAATAAAGATGTTGCATGTGTTTTCAAATGAGACTACCGCTTGAGATGAGATATAAATTCCACTCCATGAGAAAGGGCGTCCTCTTAGTCATATGTTAGTCAATAGTCAGTGTGTCTGTGTGTGGGTTTTTGGTTGTTAGTCTGTATATTTTCCTATCCGAAAACACGGGTTTCAACGTTTCGTATGTACACTGGTACAGCTATTTATACACACCAACTACATGTAATTTTGCGTATTGCTTGGAATTCTGGAGCCCCAAGGAGTGGTAATCCTTCCACTACAATTCATTCCAGCGGAGTAGGGAAAAAAAAATCCTATTTCATCTGTCACTTCTCAACTAGGTTACACCAGAATAGAATTTTAGGGTGCAGAAAATGCCATTTTCATGACCTGGTTTTAAAAAAAATTCCTACCGTGGGAGGGGGATACCCCCTCCCACACCCTCCCCCGCTCGGTCGCTTCGCTCCCTCGCCTTGGCCCCCCCTCTTGAAAAATCCTGGCTACGCCAGTGACTACAGCTACTACAAACTGAAAGATAAAGTTAAGTTATTTTTCTTAGGAATTACACTGAAAAGGAGTTTTCTTGCCTGTATCTTGTACAACTCCAGAAAACGCCACATGATGTTGTGTACCGCTGACTGTAGGACTGGCTGTAAGACACGCTTATTTGATATGATCTGTATTGGATGAAAACAAGGCAATAGCCAGATTGTGTCTCGCCCATCTGTGACCAAATTACGAGTATCCCTGATCCAAATTTGGTTACTCTTGGGACAATGTCTGCAAAATGACTGGTCATCAGCGTGTCTTGTGGGTCAAAACTTTAATACATAACCTCGAATGACCTTTTACCTTAGCACGTGTCCCTCAAGAGAATCCATAACGTGAATGTCCCTTAAGTGCATCTTTGACCAAGTTTGTTCAAAATAAGATTAACGGTTGCCAAGTTAGACATGGTGCCGTCTGGCGTTCTCTGACAAAACTTCTAAGAAAAAGAAATGTTTCCTTCAATTTTTAAAACAATCATCTGGACAATCAATATTACGTCATCAGGGGACCGAGTATGTAAACGAGCATATCATTTAACTGCAATTATCATTGTAAAACGTGTCTACTCAAAGCTCCCTGTACAATTACCCTGAAATGACCCCAGTTTGTAGGCGGAGGTGCATTTGTTTAATAGTAGACGTGCTACTCGTGGTGCGTAAAAGATGACAGCGTATATTTTGTACTGGGTACAAATGACCCGCACATACGCAAATTTTAATTCCGAACTGGCATATTTAATCGACATTAACCACATAATTTGCCGTTTTCAATACAATGATATCTAATCCTCTAAATTTACGGCCCTACATATGCCCCATTTCCTCTCTTGCTCTCTTTGTTGCGCAATTAGATTGGAACACGAATCTTTAATCAGATTTTCGTCATAATAGTAGCGGGGGATGGGGCCTATACAGCTTCTTCTTTTTGTACATCATACAGACATACACGATATCTAGTTACTACTTAGGACAGAATATGTAAACGATTTCATCCAAATTACGAGCAGAGCTCTTTTTTTTCCCTTCCTACTTAGTCTGTGGTATCTTAGTAAAAATGAAGAATTGCAAAAGCTGCTCTAATACTTACGAGGCACCAGACGAGCATGAGCCATAGATGGGCGTGGTCAGTGATACCACTATCAGAGAGACCACCGCCAGGGATGGAAGAAGGCCGAGTGGAACCGATGGCATCGCGATCAAACTAGGACAATAGACTGGACATGAAAAATAAATAAAACGCGGATAAAACCCCTGTTAAATGGACATCTGGGCCCTGTTTCATAAAAATTGTCATCAATAAAAAGTTGCAATAACTGTTATAAGCTACTCAAATCTTTGCATCTGATTGGCTGAGAGCAAATTTGTCGGCAAAAATCACTGACAAGACATTTGATGAAAGGCCCCCCAGTGCCCTGTTTCATAAAACTTGTCATCAATGACAAGTTGCAATAACTGTTATAAGCTACTGAAATCACTGACAAGACACTTGATGAAACGCCCCCAGGGCCCTGTTTCATAGTAAAAATCATCGACAAGACACATGAGAGAGGTGGGAGTAGAAAATGAATTATACATCATTTTTAACAAATATTTAACAATTGTAATAAGTCAAACAGATTCAGACTCATAAAAAATTTAATTTGAATTTAGAATGATGAATGAAGAAGGAAAGAGGTTTAAAGAGAGCGGTACAGGGAGAAAGGGAAAGAGGGGAAACGAGTGAAACAGGAGTAAGGGAAAAGAGAGGGGATGCGAAAGGGGATGACAAACCAGAAGAGCTGAAAGAAAAACGTACATAGATATAAGTTAATCTATATATTATGTACTAGCAAAAAAGTGTTAAAATAAATGTGTACAGGTTTGAAGTTATAAATTCATAGAACAGTGATAAAACACGGGACTGCAATTATTAAACAGATTATGAAAGTTTGGGAAATTAATCATTCGTTATGGTGTCTTGAAGAAGAAATTGACACATTTGATTAAAATATCTTAAACCAATATTTGGAGTAAAAGGAAATATCATGGTAGGATATTTTTGCATTTTTAAACTTTAAGGAATGTAATCTAGAAGTCGTTTGAAATGGAAACGACATTTAGATTACACCCATGAAAATTTCAAAATGCAGAAATATCCTATTATGATATTTCCTTTTACTCCAGATATCAGTTTAAGTTATTTTCAATATAAGACAGTCATATCATTCTGGTCTTAAACAAGCAATTGCATAAGATAAAAAAAGGCAGTAACGAAAAATTTTCATTTTGTAAAAGATATTTGGAAGACAATGTACATTTCTTTTATGAATGTGAAATCAGTAAAGCAATTTGGAAAGAAACAGCAAAGTGTATGAAGGCTCTCGTATGCAGATTGAGTTCAATTTAGAATATAATCTTTGGTTTTGAAGAAAAGAGAAATGATGCTCTAAATTGCATGGTAACTTTGATTAAGCAACAATATTTTGTTGCTTAATGTTGTTGCTTAATAGCAAAATTCCAATATTGCAATTATGAAGAAAAAAATTATTCAGTATTATATGATAATGAAAGATATATTCGTAATTCATCGGGTATATGTATATCATTTTTTTAAAATAAATGGTAGTCGCTTAAACCTTATTATAAACTAAAATTGGAGAAAGGTAAAAGTCTTGTGTTCTATTTGAGTTAAAGATACATATCAGTTTCACTTAGTTTTAAAATGTTATTTTTATTTGACTCAATAAAATAGCCTATGGAGGGTTTAAAATTGGGGGGAAAAGGGGGAAAATATTTGTGAGGACAAAAACTGTCCAACTGGGATTCTCAGATTATCACTACAAAACCGTTGGAAATAGATGAAACTTTAATCAAATATAAATGCAACTTACCGCATAGACTATAAGCTGGAGCTAAAACGGAGGAAAATACAAGCCTGGAACGAATATAATCACAAAATCCTCCTCACCAGGGTGTAATGTTTAAACTTTAACAAACATGTGCTAATGATTCTCTATTTCATAACATTTACTGAAAACGCCCGAATTGCTGTTTCGTAAAAATATTCCTGTCATATTCAGATGCTAGACAAGAGAGTATCCTAGCAGCCCACCTCTCACGAAAAGCACTATGGTGTCAAACAAAGACGTGACACTCAAAGCCAAAACCACTCATACAGCTTAGAAAAGTATACTTTTTCAGCACGCATTTCATTGTATTTGATATCTAAAATTGTTTTAAAAAAGTGATAATGGGAGTATATAGTACCTTAATCGACCCGATACTAAAATCTTCTGTCCGATCTTAAAGCATACAATGCTCCATGATACTGATGATTTAAATCTTTTTCTGTACAAATTCATCTTTGATTGAAAATGTTTGAATAATTCATTCTCATGGCTGAGTACTTTGAACCAAATCGTCCTAGCTTATAAAAGGCATATAGGTTGTGCCTGTGCCTATTCAATAATCACAATTATCATGCAGTGAGCCGTCTACATAATTAATTCTACCTAATACCAAATAAGTATGAACATTCACTCAGCTGGTGAGAAAAAAATCAAGCCAAATTATGAGTATCCCATTAATTATTTCTTGAAATTTATTAAACTCTCATTCGGCCACTGCGCATGTACAAAGAGAAAACTTCAGAAAACGGCACATACATCAGTACATGAACAATATTCAAATCAATATACATGAATTCAAGAATTCCTAACACAATTGTAGTTAAAACTATAATTGAAGGGTTTGACATTTTGGTTATAAACAATACACTTTCTGATGTGTTTGAAACAGAATTTTAAAAGAAAAAGACAAGTAATGATAACACTGTGCCATATTGGTGAACACGAGGCGTTGGTTCACTCGCGTCGATCGCTCAAAATATTGTTAAATTCAATAGGATGCCCTCAGCCTCCCTTATCTCTCTCTCTCTCTCTCTCTCTCTCTCTCTCTCTTTCTCCCTCCCTCGCTTTCTCTCTCTCTCTCTCTCTCTCTCTCTCTTTGAGATGTGATAGATGTGAAAGTTGAGGAGAATGATGAGATTGAGGACGAGGAGGGAATCAGGAGCAGACATTGGTCTGGTAGAGGGCAATTCCAAGCGTTACGGAATGACATTCACAAAGAATTTTCAAGTTTGAAAGAAGAATATTATGAACATCGTAATAAATATCGACAAATTAATGGTACAATACATAAACTTATATGATGTACTTTCGTAACTGTTGGGTTCCAAGTCAACCACTCATCAAATTTATGAAATATTAAATATTTTATTGCTTTTTTACGGAATGACACATAAAGGACATGACTTTTCAACCAGAATAAACATTGCTCTGTGAACTGAAAATATGTATCCGGTTTTCAATATTGCCATGGCACTCTGTAGTATATAGGCTTTGATATGTCACCGCATTCTTGGAAAGCTGTTTGAAAATGTTTGAAATATGATACAAAATATGAAATAAAACAGCGTTACGGACTGACCGTTAAGGAATGACTTCTGAAAGTCAACGGGAAATAGTGTATACAATTCACATAATGTAAATAAGTATATAGTAATCAAATATACCTTGCATTGAGAGCCTCCAGTTGAAATTATGGATTCTCTGAGGTGACTGGCATAGCACTATTTTGTTCGGGGCTGCGCCCCTCAGAAAATAGTAACTATGCCAGTCACCGAAGAATCCATAATTTCAACTGGTGCCTCGAAAAGAGTGCATGGTATATTTGATTTATATCCTACCACAGTAAGCTTAGATAGATTTAAAAAAAAATAAAAAATAGAAAATAAATAAATAAATGTAGAATCTAGACTTAGTCCTAGGGTTAGACCTAGACCTTGATCTAGACTCTATATGAAATGGAGAATCTATGGTACAACACAACTCACCATATTGGCCCAGAGTCAAGAGGCCATTGCTTGTAAGTCTATAGTCTATATTCTACTGTAGATCTACATCTACATGGCACAAATCCAACGATGAAACCATTTAAACTGTGAAAACTTGAAACCTGAACTTTTGCCTCAAGTCACACAAGAGGCTAATAGACCCCTAACGTTACTCTTAAATCTACATGTAGATCATCTAGATGGCACTAATCCAACGGTGAAACATTTAAACGATGAAAACTGGAAAACTCGAACATATTAACGAACACAGGAAATTATTTCAATTTCTGAATCTGTCGATGCAATAAAATCTTCCAAATCGGCTATGGAAAAGTTGCGCGCATCTGCTCCATATATACGCCCCGGCGAATCCCGTTTAACACGGGAAATGAACATCGAAAACAGCGCTTTTTGATGAAATGACTGGAATTACGTAAAAATAAGTCATGCTTTTCACAAAACTTCGGACGGTTTTTGAAAGTTAAAAATGTTTTGCTTAAAATGATACCAAATTTGCTATTATTCTAATAAAGAAAAGAGTTGCACTTTTGACGTTCGAATTTAAACTTTTTCAGCTTTTCAATGGAGACTGTGCCATTTTCCCCTATTTTGGCGAGTAGTTGGTACAATCAATGGCCTGCCAAATATCACTGGAGTGTGGTATCAATGTTTTCGGACGGTTTCTGAAAATAAATATTTTCAGCTCTATGTTCATGTAACAATGATTCTTATTCGTCGAGAGGAAATGGTTGCACTTTTAGCATCCAATCCGAGCATTGCGCTCACCCCCGTCTCACAATATCGAATTGGCGGACTGACTACACGCACCCGTCAGCTCTCGATGAGACCGGAGGACTCTCGGTGCGTGTAGCACTTTCTGCGCGTTTTAGGGTTAAACTTTTTCATATCTTCGAAGATATTAAATCTCGGCACGTCACTCGAACTGGAGGCAGCCATTTTTGTTGATGTTTACGTTACGTTTTTCTAGCGGAGATCGAGATCAACCTTTTGAAATACCAACGCGCGTATGTACGTATGGTCGACTGCACCATGGTCTGCACTACGCGCATACGGCATACACGTACACAGAGCGTGAGCTAGCTGATAGCGGCTCTCGATCAGCTCACGCAAAAACATTATCACGTTACATTGTCGCGATATCGATAGCTTCGAAATATTCAGAAAAACAAAAAAGTGACGACATCATATTTTTATATCGAAAAATATACGGAGGTCTGACGTCAAGCGATATCCATTTTTTCTTCATGGTGAAAGTATTTTATGTCACGTGAGACATTCCTGGCCAATCCTTGCATGAGAATCTCATGATGTAGGATATAATTAAAGAAAGCTCCAAACTAAGATTGAACAAACGATTTTATAATTTTTGATGACCTAAGATATATGTGTTAAAAATAGCTGTGTTAGTCATTATTAATTTATAATAATTTATGCAAATTTTATTCATAAATTCATATTTCTGTTATTAATTACATTTTTGAAAGATTATGAAGAGTGTTCATTTGTTTTAAAATGCTTCTGGCCAGCTTAGAACATTCGGATGGATTTAATTATTTTATTCCATTTTTCATCAAAAGCATTACACATTTTGTAAGTATTTTTGTTTGATTTACCTAAAAACTTTCATAACAAAATGATAGTCCTTTTCAGAAATAAATTGAAATGATGTGTTTTGGGTTTTACGGAATGGCAGTCTTTTGGAGTTTAAGTCTCCAAGGTTACTGAAGTCCGATAAATATGCAGATCAGAAACTAATACAATTCTTGGTTACTAGGTTATTCAAACTTTGTTTATATAAAGTGTCATATTAAAACGACCAGTTACTCATCTTTTCCAATTTATCATAATCTTTATCAAATATTATTTCTAGTTTATGTCAATTTTTTTTTAAGTATCCATAAGTGTGAAAATATCAAAATTTTATCAGCTTATGAAAATTCGGATATTTACGATTAATTTGACACCAAATTTGATACGATCAGACAGATTTGAAAAATTGGGGTTCATTCCTGTTTGGCTTGGAATTACCCTTGACCAAAACTGCTGCTGACGGAATGAGTAACAGATACAATGACAATTTTAGATATGAACTATATATATTACATTCTTTACGTAGTCGAAACAACTTGTGAAATATACGAAAGAATCAATAGAAATAGCACAACTTAAATAACTTTTAATAGCAATATTTCAAGACTTAAAAGATGAATAATGATACGAGATAAGCCAAAAGACCTAGTTTTAGAGAAATGGCGGTTCGTTTTCAATATTTATTTGAGTTCAGGTTCACCTATATTCAAAGTGCCCAAAATGGTATACATGTACACTGTAAAAAATAACTGTAAAACTACAGGTTTTTTGGCCCTTGATATTACAAGTTATTGCCGCGATTTCAATTTTACAGTCTTTTTGCTGTAAAACAACAGCAAGTTTGTTTGTTTACCGGAAATCAGCATATATTTACAATCGCCCGACATAAAACACTGTTTAAAAAATCATTTTCTCATATTTTAACAAGTTACCCTGTTAAATTACAAATCGTTTCCATGGTTCCGTTTTAATTTACATAGATTTTCCTGTTAGAAATCAAAGTTTCTTCTATTCAACCAAAATTATGACTGTATGCTAACAGTTTCCTGTTAGGGAAACCTGTTATTTTACCTGTTATTTTACATGTACTGTGGAAAAACGGGCATTCCCCCGCATCCTGACTGCCAGGAAATTCCCGTGAAAAAACGGCATTTTTTTTTTTTTTACAGTGTATGGGGAAAATGTTGTGCAGGAAGTTCGCTGGAACCCAAGCATGATGAACAAAGGAAATATAGGGTATAGAAAACGGAAAACCCCTTGCTTATCAGAATATTACGCACCCTCTGGAAATCAGTAGCGCGGACCAAAGCAATGAAAGCATGCAAAGAGAATGATACTCAAAATCCATACAAAATATTAAAAGGATAATAAAGACTGCCCTTTTGAAATCCCCTCTCCAGATATCCTTCTATGCGTTTGTATACACGTTGCCATGCCTATCAAGTAAACACTCAAAAGTTCTATCACTTTGGTGATCAATAGCTACTACTATTTTCTATATTTCAAGAGTGAATACAAGTTTGTATGTTTTTCATGTACCTGTTTTTCTCGCCATGCATGCACGCGCAACCAAATATCGATTATTTTTTGTTAGAATAATGTGAAAGGGAATTTCCCCTCTGAATGGATAATGAGTATTATCTTGATCCAAAGCCTGATAAATGAACTTCAAAAGGTCAATGGCAATATTGATTTGCTGAATTCAAGACCAACGTGTAGACTGCATCATAAAGTTGTTGTTCATTATCGTAGTTAGTAAAGCGTCTGTCTATATGATAAGCTCTATCCTTCAACCCTTTCTCTCTCTCTCTCTCTTTCTCTCCATATATATGAACTTTGTATTTCGCCAGGGCTTGAGAGTGGGGGGGGGGGGGGGGGGGGGGGGTTGCTGCTGTCTCTTTCAGGAAAAACCATATACTTAATTTCTATTTTCAATCCTAGCGAGCGAGCGAGGTGTGAGAGAATTTTTTATGGTGATAGCGGTATGCAACGATGGTGACTTAATTGCGTATTTTAATCAGGCAAGATACGAAAAATTCTGAAAAAGATTATTGTATTCCGGATGAAGATTCCACCATGGTCATGATCATATATTAAAAATGGAGATTTGGGGGTTACACAGAGAGAGAGAGAGAGAGAGACAGACAGACAGAAGGAGAGAGAGAGAAAGAGAGAGGGAAAGAGAGAGAGAGAGAATAAGAGAGAGAGAGAGACGCACAACACAATATCGATCTACAAGATACTCCAAGATTTTTCAATATTTCCTCACGCTTCATTAAAAGTACCCGGCAATAGGGCACTTGCCCCCCTCCCTCCCCCCCCCCCCCCCGAAGCAAATTTTTGTCTTTACTTACTCAGAGCGCATTGAAAGGGAGAGTTGTGACACGCGCATAATAAGCCTGCGCGTATGTAGCTCCCAATAAGTTCCCATTCACGTACATTCTCTACATAGGAGGGAACTATTTGAAGCTCCGTGAATTAACTGACCAATCAGTATGTATGTATAGATCTGTTCTAACTGATTTTCTGACATTATTGCTTTAATTTCTATTACAGTCGGAGGGGTCTCTCTATTCAGGCTATTCCTATTCACTGAAACGTTATATATTTCTTATTGAATTAGATAAATAAATGAATTTTCTTTCACCGCATTATCGATCTTATCTCCTAAATGCATTTTCTCCCAATTTAAATCTTTTTAAATAGAATATTTCATTTAATTTCTAACCATTTCCCATATTTTTGAATGTGAATACACTTTAAAAAAAATCATGACTATGTTTTTCCTCTTCTTCCTTACAAAATGAAAAATAACTATTTTGAACTACTCCAAACGATACAAATGATGGTTTGTATAAATAATTCTGTGTAACAATTTCTATCAAAATTCCCGTAGATTTCATTTGACAGTGCATTTTCTTGGGCTAGTAAATGCTCTTTCTATGATTATATTCAACATGTACATTAAGCGAATCTCTTAACTTTTCCAGAACAGAGGGCTTTTTGGATTTATTATCAAGTAATTGTAGGTATATTTAAAAAAGAAATATATACGATATCAATTAAGGGTATTACTCTAGCACAAAATACAAAGGTAAATTTCTCCATTTATCTAAGCCCATTTCCCCCTCTTTTCTCACCATTTTCTTCTTCCAGCTATCTGGGATTTTTCAGAAATATGTTTTATTCGTAATATATTCCATGCAAACAAGCCCTTTCTAATGAAAAAAAAAAAATCATCCGATCTAAATTTACCATTTTTATCAAGAATGTGCTCCATCGAAATAATATCTTTTGAAAAAAGACTATGATCAAATATAACCACGAAAAATCAGATACATGTATTTATTATTATTGAGAATTCCCTTCCCTTTCCTTTAGAAATCATATTTCTGTTTGAAATATCCCACTTCCAACCACGTATCCAATAACTTGAATGGAGACAGATGTACTCAACATTCCCACAAAAAAATTACATTGAAAAATAAATTTCCCTCCGTAAAGGTGTGTAGCATAATCAAAATATTGTTTCAATTTCATTCGTCAATTGTGTCGTCCCTATACGAGTACACAGAAGTGCTGTGCTGTATATAGCCCTCCAAGTGCTAAAAACAGCACTTTGGTTTTTAGCGTGTAGGCTACTTTTTTTTATCATATTTTTGTTAAAAATACATGTACATTATTTTGCTCATTTATTACTTTGTACACTTATATTGAAAAGTTGGAAATAAATGTCTTGAAATAAAATAAACAAATAAATTAAAATTACTTACAAAATCATTGACCAGATTCTGAATCATTCCATTTGTCTACAGACTAAGTAATATTTGAGACGCTGACCAAGACAATCAGGGTTGTGATAAAATCTTTTTTTTTAATTAAAAAAAAAATATTTTAAACATGTTTTAAAAGTTTTAATCATTTAAAGTGTTTTTTTTTTTAACGGAAAAGTATAATGATCCTTTTAGATTATGAATATCCTGTTTAGATCAGATTATGTACTGATGATATAAAAATAATGACCTAATTAAAAAGAAAAATAAATAAACGATTTGCAACTAAATATTGCATAACAGGAAAAAAAATCCTCACCCTATTAGTATACTAACAAAGAGGGTAGAAGTATGTGATACTACAGAATAATAATAATGTGTATAATAATGTCGTATTAACAAGGATTAGATTAAAAGGGTAGATCACAGGAGAACAACAGCCCCCAACACCAACGGCCTAAGAGACATGAAGCTCAAAGAGACCGACAGTCCATAATGAAATATTGCCGGTCTCGAGAACCCTCATATAACTCTGAACTCTGCAGAAGGCCTAAACGACCGGCATTGTCGGCCTCATGGGTTGTCTGTAGGTCCTATGGGCTGTAGCCATTTATACATATAAAAGCTGATAGGAAATAAGAAAACACAACAAAATACACATACACAAAAAAATCTCTCTTAAAGGAAAAGTCCACCCTGATATTCAGTTGATGTTAATAAAAGCAGAAAAATGAAACAGATTAGAGAAAGTTCGATCGAAATCGGATTATAAATCAAAGAAGGTTATGAATTTTTGACGTTTTAATCAATCAAACACAAATTGGCAACTCTGTGACGTTTCTTTTGAGGTCCTTTCCCATTTGTTTTGCACTTTAAAAAAATCATAAACTTCCATTTTCTCTGAAGAAAATATTCGATCATATATCATTGCACACACATGTTTTTACACAAAACCTCTACGAAACAAAATTCTTCCTTCATGAACAACTAAGAAAATAAAAATTTATGAAATTTTCTGCAAGAGCAAATGGAAGAGGACCTCGCAAGAAACTTCATGGAGACAGAGAGAGACAGAGAGATAGAGGGACAGAGACAGAGAGAGACACAGAGATAGAGAGACAGAGAGAGACACAGAGAAACAGAGCATCCAATTTCTTCTGCATTACAAAGGCTTTTGTCAAAAATGGCACTTCAGGTGCTATTTAGCATTGAAGGTGAACCTCATTGCAAAACACCTGGTTGTTTGTTGTTGTTTTTTTTCCAGCACTTTAATCTTTTGAGTGAAGTTTTCTGTTTTGAAAATACGTCTGTAGTAAACCTCATCTGGTTGAATGATTCATGTTTAGTTATGATATATTTTCAACTCACAACAGGTTGCACCTATACACAGTGTGGTTTCCAACAAGGCTCAACGCTCTAAAAACTGTAGTGCTGTTTTTAGTATTTGGAGGGCTACATAGTTACAGCACTTTTGGGTGCTTATAGGGACAGACTAGCATGACTAATTTTGAATCACTTTTCTTTTTGTTTACATGACATAATCATATGCCAATCTTTGTAATCAATTCTTTAAGTACAAAAACTATCCCCTAATGATTCTTAGATTATCACAACTAAATCGTTAAAAGTACATGAAACTATAATCAAATATAGATGCAACTTACCGAATAGACTTACACTGGGGCTAAAACAGGTCAAAATACTAGAATGGAACGAATATAATCACATCCTCCTCCTCACCAGGGTGTGGTCTTCAAAATATAGCGAGCATGTGCTCAAAATATATTGTCTCTTTCGTAACATTTACTAAAGAAAGTTAGCCGAATTATTCTTTTAGTAAAAAGAGTCTTTCCATATTCAGACGCTAGACGAGTGAGTATTCTTGCAGCCCGCCTCTTGCGAAAAGCAGTATTGACTTCTTGATTGTGTCAAACAAAAACGAGACCCTTAAAAGTCGAAACCACTGACAACATTTAGAAAAACAAAAGAATGAATCGCAAAACACATATATCCCCGCAAAAAATAACAACTAGGTATAGTACCTTTATCTATCGACCCGATACTTCAATCTTCTGTATGCTCCACGATATTGATGGTTTAAATCTTTGTAGATCTGTACAGTCTCAAATTTGAATTAAAATGTTTAAACGATTCATTCTCATGGATGAGTACTTCAACCCAAATAGACAATACAGATTGCGCATATGCCTTCAGCCTCAATGCGCCGTCCCTCCTACCCAATAATTACAATTAAATTGCTGCCGGGCGTCTACAATATTATTTCGCACCTTACACCTTAAATATATATGAAAATTCAACTCAGATGGTGAAAAATAGTTAAGCTGAATTTGCCATTGATTATTTTTTGGCCTTCAACTCCTGTTCACAAACTGTGCATACACAAAAGAAAGCTTCGAAATATACGACACATACATGAATGTCATGAATATTTAATTGATTCGAAGCACATTTGTAATAAGAACTATAATTGCATGGTTTGACATTTGTCTATGAACAAAAGCTTCTTAGTTGTTTGGGACATACTATTATTTCTTGGTCTTTAATGAACTAATATTCGCCAGTTGCGCATGCAAAAAATAAAAACTTCCAAATATGGCACATATACAATTCATGAATTCGTAACACAATTATAGTTAAAACTATAACTGAATGGTTTGACATTTGTCTAAGAATAAAAAGACATAATAATTTTTAAAAGACATAACAATTCTAAAAAGACAGGTAGTGATAGCACTGTGTGCCCTTCTCCGCCGTGCTGACTGCCATTCTGAAATTTACTATTCATTGGGTGAATTCAAGTTCGGTGTTGAAAGCTGGTGTTGGTGTTGGGGCAAAACTAGCACCCGCCACAACACCGAACCTGAAATAAAGCTGGTGCTGGGATTGACTTCACTAGGTGTTGAGCTATCAATAATGTGATTGGTATTATTTTTATAAACCCAAATTCGGTGTTGGGGCAAATTTCTATATTATGTGAAGATGGTGAATGGGTGTGTTTATTTAATCCTAACAAGATAGTTGCCTATTTTTTAGAAGGCAGTACATTTGTTTTTCAATAAATAATTTATTAATAAAAAGATCATTTGATACCAGATTGCACCTCAAAAAATGACAATACTCAAAATTGCATTATGTAAATATGAAATGAATTTAGTTAAACACTTTAGAGTTATTAAAGTTATGAGGCAACAAAATGATTTCTTGTTTACATTCAAAGCCTTTATGGGGGGGGGGTTCAAAACTTCGTCAGTAGATAATTTGGTGTTTTTTCTATGATGTCTAACACCCCCTTCCTGATGGATAATTTTTATGATTTTGAAATCTACAGCCAAAGCTCTTCCTTCTGCCAAAAATTTGGTCCATGGGCTTCAAGGGGAAACTTTAGGGGCCTTCTGACAACCCATCTCAATATTTGTCATTATTTGTGTTTCGTAATGTCCAGTTATACTACTTCCTGCTGACCCGACTTTGGAGGTCTGTTCCGGGGGCTCCGGGGGATTAACCCAACGTACGGCAACTACCCAGTTGATTCCCACCCCCTGGAAAAGTTTCCCGGAAAAATACCATTAACACTCACCCTAAACCGAACCTAAAGCATTATTGCAATCCTCATCCTAACCCAATATCTTTGACAAAAAATAACCCGGTGTGATTTTGTTCCCAGAAAGCACCTTCAAAGAGGAAGTTCACGGACGAAAAATATAATCACTCACGTGACTCAGGCATGTTCCTATGACGTGTACATTTGGCGTGCTGCACGAGAGTTATCACGAACACTTACCATGCTTAGGCCAAAAAAAAAAAGTTGTATTGGCGTAACAGGCCATATAGAGTAGGTAGGTCGATTCTTTTCTTTTTTTTTAAACCTCGGAGATGGGATATTTTAACAGTGAATTCACTCATATAACTTGTAAATGCATGCATGCACACCCCTACACACATTAAATTCATGCACACATGACACACACACACACACACGCCCACACAAACACCACTAAAAATACAAACATACATACATTTACTACACAACGCTATTCACAAACACACAAACACTTGGCAGTATAGACTTTGCAAGCACTTTTTTTTCAAAGTATTAACATTTATTATACAATCTTTGCAGGAGTCCATAAAAGACTTTGCATGTTTTGCACGAGATATGTAAAATAAATAAATGAATAAAGCCAAAGTGGAAAGTAAGTCATGGTTTCTTTGTTGTAGTTTTGTGTGTATTTACAGTTTACATATTTAACCCCTTGGGGATGATACACTTTAAGTCTAGTACATCGCACATTCAGAGACGACTGGCTTCTAGAGTAGCCCAGAAATTAACATTTTTACTGAAAGTGTCTACAAATGCCTCCACCCAATAGCACAAAGTTTGCATGGTTCACATGTAGAAAAGCATCTCTGGGTGTGAGATGTACGGAACTTCTGTAAAAGCTCGTCGTCCCCAAGATATTAATTTGCATATTCCTGTTTTCAAAGCGATTTAAAGATGAATAGATTAAAGGTAGGGGATCTACGAGACTGTGGCCGAGTCTCGTCGGCAAGCTGCTAGGCAACATCGCCCACTGTGCAACGTAAGTCAATACGGCGAATGACATCATACAATATTTTACCGCCGCACTTCGCAGTGAAGCGAACACTGTACGACTCCATATGGTAAAGTACAAAAAAAACTTGTGAAAGCAACCGAATGTTCTAAAAAAAAAAAGTCATACTCGTTTACTACACACGCGGATTAAATAAAAACAAACGGATAAATCACACACACACACACAAAAAAAAGATGAAAGTTGCGAAACTCAAATGAGAACCGGCGAAAAACGGGAAAAGATGGCGACTGCGCCGAAGCGATAACGATTGCACAATCGATATAGATATATTGTGCTATCGTGATCGCGATAGCGAAGAATCTTTTTTTTTTTTTGAAATCTGTAGGGTCGGGGACATTTTTAGGGTCGGTCGCGTTACGTCAATACAATTTTTTTTTTTTTTTTTTTTTTTTTTTTTTTGGGGGGGGGGGGGGCCTTACTATCTTCCGAAATTATTCTGTTCAGTTTTTTTAATGGAAAATATTAAAGATAGGAGCATTCATTGCTTTTATTTCATGAATACCCCACTCATCATGCTTATGTTTGTGCAGCTCACTTCGAGAGCGGGGCCATTTTGAAAGGATCCGGGGTAACCTGGCACTACGCTAGGGATATCTCGGACTCCGCCCAAAATCGAGTTAGCCAAGGGAGCTGAATTGATCGCAAATACTTGTGTGAATTTTTGAATTGGGTGACCATTAAAAACAATTTTTTCAAGATAACTTGATTTGAATGTGCAAAATAATTACTGGCGAGATCATAATAAAATTTTATCAGGTGAAATTGAATGAATGAATGAATTTATTACCATTTCTGAAACAAAATATGAAACATATTTTCAAGGTATTTACAAATATTATGGTAATAGGATATCACGAAATAGCTGAAATGTCTAATGAATGTGTTGTTCTCTGAAACATCATGTAAATGTAATATAAGTAAACTACTTAAAACACGTAAAAACTTCTTAAAAACAAATAAGGTCTTACATAACTAGTGAGCAACATACTGTACTACGATATCTGTAAAGTTTTGAATCTGTAAATATTGGCCAGAAGTGCATAAACACATACACACACACACACACTCACACGCACACAAAAAAAACAACAATAAAAACAACAATAACAACAAAAATGTTCAAACACAATAACTAGAAAACTACAAGATTCTTCAAAAAATTCTACAAATCATGAAAAGTAAAGCCCTATTTAAGATCCAGTGTGAAGCTTGCACTTCGTTGCACAATGCCGAGTCTGCCCTAGTGCAGAACTACCCCGACCCCATATTATGTAAGGGCACTGGTGAGTGAAAATCGGGGGGGGGGGGGTGTTGCTTCTAGCGTTTGAAAACGGCAAGAAGTGCTGATGTATTTGTGGGAGACAAAGTATCGTTGTTTTTTTGTTTTTGTTTTTTGTTATAACTCTATGAAATCAAAACGAGGTTACTCCGATCAGTGGCGGATTTAAGGGGGGGGATCCTGGCCCGTGCCCCCCCCCCCCTTTGCTTGTCCGAGAATCAAGGAAGAAAACTGAACCCAATAAAATTTGATCCCTCGCCCCCACTGAACGACTTTTGAAAGGCTGGGGGAAAATTCTTCCCCCCCCCCCCACCCCGCGCCCCCACTGGGCGACTTTTGGAGGGCTGGCGAGAACAAAATAAATTCTCGATCCCATTACCTGCTTCTCAGCCGTAGATGGCGTGTTCCAGAATTCGTTCACGGGGAGGATTTTTTTTTTCTTCTTCCGAACGTATAAATTCTGGAACACGCCATCTTCCGAGGAAAAATTGAAAAGATTGCTCTTAAAACAAAATCGTTCAGATTCTGAACTAACTCCGATCCAGGGGATGGAACACGTCCACCCCATGAATATCACAAGTAAAGAGTGATACTGACATTCCTCTATTCTTAAACTGTTCAGCCGTCCTAAGAGGGGCTATTTGGGTATGTATGCATAGGCGTATAAGGCGGAAGATGGGGGCTGCCTCCCCCTTCCCCGAGAATATCAAAATTACCCGGCATTCGGGTACCCACCACCTCATTTTCATATGGTCTATTTGGAGTTTTAAAATATATTATCTGATTTGGCACATTTTGATAACGAAATTACATTTTCGCGGTTATAAAGTTTCAAATTTTTTCGCTCGCTCGCTGAATTAAAACACACATAAAGTTGATACACATTGTGTTCGGGCAAGAGACGTCTGGTCTGAAACGTCTTTGTATGTATGTGTAATACTCCATGGCCAGCGACATAGTTTCAGGAATCGTGCTAAAAAGAGCAGTACTTTTTTAAAAGTCGAATTTGCTCCCCAATAAGTGAATGAATGTGTTTACAGAACCATAAAGGCCTGTATTGGTAACACAAATGCCCATATTCCAGCTACAAATGTTTGAAAAATGCATACCTTAATACCATTATGCCCCAAATAGCTTCATATAGATATGTAATGAGAGGTGTGCAGGAAGCAGTACCTCTCATCATTTATGTCCAATTTCCGCATGCATTATTATAATCCGCTTACAAACTTTAACACCTAGGGGGCGTCCCTACCTTTCATTTCAAAATCACTGATACATCATTTATATTTATGGCTTGAAGAGAGAAGAGAGAAGAGAATAGGACGAGAGTCCAGAGACTGAGTGTTGTGGAATAGCATGATCGCCGAAGTATGTGAATATACGGCACAGAGAGAGAGAGAGAGAGAGAGAGAGGGGGGGGGGGGGTATTCTCTACAGCTCTAGGGGTAGTAAAACAATCTGTGAACTTCCCAAGATTTTCCCTCAATCAAATTATATTTTGAGGAATGTCCACAAACCGTTTTCATGACAATGTCGATGTAAGGTGCCTTTCCTCACATTCAGTTTCCCTTTTGCTTATTAAGAAGGGCAGCTTTATGAAATGATGTGCACAAGACA